>BLBF01000006.1:43863693-43881613 GCA_015471245.1 Laticauda colubrina | reverse complement strand
CACACACACACACACACACACACACACACATCCATACAGAAGCCTGATGATGGCAGATGAGATTCTGCTGAAACGTTGCTACAACTTTGAAAGCACTACAATGACGTGGGATAATACCCGAAGGAAGCTGAACAGCACATATATATATATACATACACATATAGTACATGCATACATACATACACACACATGTACACATACTCAAATACAATAAGTATACATACATACATACATAATTATCAACAACCAAAGAAAATAGTTTTGTAACCAATAGTTCTATAAACTCAGTGCTCCTATTTATACATTATTCTACTTTTTTAATACTGGAAAAACATTTTCTGCTAAAGTTGTTTTGAATAGATTTTTTTTAAAAATAATCCATTGTATTCTTACACTTAGTTTTAACACTGATACATAGATGTTTAAAGTTTGACAATGACTACATGAATTGTTCACAGAATATTTCACAGAGTACTGAAAAAATTTTGGAATGGCAAAGGCAAAGGAATTAAAATATTTTATTATCTTTTGCAAATTCAACTGTTATTTATTTATTTAACAAGATACCATCAATATTTACAGACTTTTTCAGTTCCTCAAAGCAACAGTGTAGAACTTTGAACAACTGTCAATTTAATTATTTCTTGATCATGCCCCTATATTTATTAATTCAGTCATGCAGGGTCAAGACTGACAACCTATAACCCCAAACACAGAATCCTACAGACCATTGAATAACCTCAAGCAAAGACATAGAATTCTAATACAGAGAGATGCATACCATCAACTCCATCAGTTCTCTAAGGAACATAGTTAGACTTTTCCTAATCAATCTTAACAGATGAAAAATGGGGGAAAGATAGGATAGGGAAAGCTTTATGTCAAACACCATATAAGAATCTACAGTGCCCCCAGACCAATGAAAACATTTGACTATCTTTGATCTGATTTACCTTATTTCCTTTCATTTATTCGATGAAAGGGAAAATAATTTCATTTAATCAGAAAAAAATAATAGGTAACCCTCAACTTACCACCACAACTGAGCCCAACATTTCTGTTGCTAAGCAAGATATTTGTTAACTTTTGCACCATTTTACAACCTTTCCTGTCACAGCTGTTAATGAATCATTGCAATTGTTAAGTTAGTAATATGGCTGTTAGGTGAATCCCTAACCCCATTGCCTTACTTGTCAAAAGGTTACAAAAGGTGATCACATTATCCCAGGACACAGTCATAAATATGGATCAGCTTCCAAGCATCTGCATTTTGATGACATGACCACAAGGAGTCTGAAATGGTCATAAGCATAAGTCCCTTTTTTCAAATGCTGTCATAATTTTGAATGGCCAGTCAATGGCCTGTTGTAAATGGTGGACTACCTGTATTCAATTAGTAAACCAATCATTTCTAACCTGCTAACCAGTTTCTTTACAATTTCAGCTTGAGTCAATCTGATATTAAATTTCTTCCATACATGGACACATATTTGTTTGATGGAGTAAGCCCCTTTTAGATGTTATGTTATCCAGAACACTTATGATGGATACAACTCTTGTTATGATATAATTAGCTTCAATGTATTCACTGAAATCTGTCCGACAAGAATGTTTGTTGTGTAGTGATGATTTTATTTAAGCCAATCCCAGTTAAGTCATTAGAGAGCTTTCACTCAATATTTGTGTAGATAAAAGTTCAGGTTATGATAGCAATATAGATTATTAACTCAAAGTATGAAATTAAAAGAATAATTAAAAGAACATGATAAAAGGAATACTTTTAAGCAATAAATTTAATAGTACTAATTAAAAATATAAGCAGAGTAAGTTTTTAAATCAAATAGCAGTTCACTGAAGGCAAACAATTGCTTACTTGCAATCCAGCACTTTTGGAGTTCCAGCAATCTTTCAAGTCAGAGGACAGAACTGCTTGCTGTGATATATTGTATGGCTGATGCTTGAATTACCAAGCCTTCACCTCAAAGGATTTGATCAACAGTTTCTATTTGTCTGCAACTTCATCTTCTAGCAACTGGATTAAACTCCAGTCCCATTAAATTGTATCAGATTAAGTCTTCCTCTCACCATATTATTCAGTGAAACCAGCATTTCTTTAGCATTTGCATTTGCAGAATTAACATTAGATAAATAAAAGTTTGTTTTATGGTCCTAGATCATAATGTAGGTATCAGGGCTCAATGGTGAATGCTTTCAGAGAAGCCAATATCATTAAATGTTTATCTGGGTAGCAGTGAGTCACCTGAACTTCTGTCGTCATGAACATACCAAATTTGTAATGCCTGAAAGGGTCTTCTGAATGCCACAGAGCCAGCAGACATAACAATATCATGAAAACTGGACCAGAAGAATGCCCACTGCTTATATAAAAACAACCACACGGTTTGTTTTACTTTACATAATTATTAGTGAAACAATATTGGGTGAAGATAAAGGAAAATGGTATCCATATTCCTCTAGTAGCCTAAGATGAAGCCTATCAATAAAATATCTGAAGTTCTTAGGATTCTTATGAGAAAGCTATATAGATCTTATTAAAATTAGCCACATGAGGTTTTTTGCAATGTAGAATGAATTTGTTTAAGATATTAATATATTTTTATATAATGCTATGGCATATTGCTTTGCTGTTTAAGGATATCATTTTGTTTTAATTGCAATTGTTAATGAATCTATAAAGTAAAAAAAATGCTAAGATTAGTTTTGAAGATAACATAGACTGCAGATTTTAGCATTCAAAAAAATCTGCTTATTAGTAATTTTCTAGTTACATTTCTGTACTATTTCTGAAAATGCTTTTTGTTGTGCTTCTTAGCAATGAGACAAAAAAAGAAGTTAAAACAAGCCAACATCTTATATTTGTACTTATGTACTTAAGCAAATGTAAACAAAATGAATTCTGATTAGATAGTTTTTCTGCTGAGTATCTTGGTAAGTATAAATATGAAGAAACTAAATCTGAAGTTGCAAAAGCATATCACCTGGGATATACACAGGTGTATATGTACTCTCTCTCTCTCTGTGTACATTAACACAAAACCACCATATCTCTGGCATCTAGATGCTGACAAATATCATACTAAATTTAGCTTAATTAAAAGATGTTATTCTCAAAACCCTAAAATGAAAACTCAAAATAATAGAATTTATTAATCTCCCTCTCTCCCTCCCTCTCCATTTTTTTTATTGTACTATCATTTTCAATTGCACATGAAATATAAATTCCACCATATCATTATCTCTTTTCCCTATACATAAACATAAATGAAACACATCTTCATAACCATAGGTGTAGTACAGTTACTGCCTGAAAAATTAATGATATGTCATACATTTAGAGAAAGGACAGTTCAGATAAAGCAGTGGCTAGTGAATAATTGTGCTTCTTTGTAAAAAAACTAAGTGTAACAACATGGGAATCATACATGGATAGTAAAATACAGATACATTAAATCAGTGGTTTTTGTTGGAACACAAGGATTCAAAGGTGGCACAAGTCATTCCACTTTGTAAACTAGATTTTCAGGGTGAAGACTGAATTAATTTATAAGGAAAATCCATTTCTAGTAAAATGAATATCTGATACCAAAAATATATCAAACTCTTCCATATTATGAAAGTCTGATCTTTTGTTGAGAATAATTTTGGCTATTAAATTGCAAAATCTGTAAATAATTATTTCAGTTAAAAAACTGCCTTCGGTTTCATTGCAGAAATAGAGATTGATATTTTTATATATTAGCTATATGTCTGCTTAAGCACTCTTATTCATAGCCAAGTTAAAAGGTTTTACCACAGATTGATGTATATCATTTTGAAGATTAGGCACATATATGGATGTACACATTTAATTTCCTACAGGAATAGACTTTACACTTGAACAAATCAATAATAGTTCATTTGTTAACATTCTGTGGTTTTCCTGTCAGCGTAAGTGTCCACAGATCATTAAGTAACAAGATTAGTTACCATGATATTCCCCAAAGAAGAAAAGCAGGGTCAAGAATGAGTCCAAGGTCACTACTTATTAAAATGATTATGCAGGTAAAGCAAAAGATAAGCTTTTGATTTGCCCAGATCTCCTAAGTGCTGTTCTATTGTACTCAGCCAGCAGAGATGATCCTTTAAGCTTTCATCTGAACAGATTTGGAGACCTAGAGGTGTTTTAGATAGACTATTGGATCATAAAACATGATCTCTATGCCTTAATTTTTCTTTACAGGTGTAATGTGAAGACGAAGGGGAAAAAAAAGAAAATCTTGCATATTTATATAGCATTATTTAAATAGTACTCTACATATTCATATTATTATTTTCAAATGATATGTCTGTGACAGACTTACTATAGAAAGCTAAGGCCAAGATTCATAGAATGTCATACACCTGCATACTCAGGCTCAGGGGCTTTAGAGGAACTGTAAGAGCTTCAGACTCTTGCGGGCCTCAGAAGCCCTAGATAGACAGCAATATCCATTCCTTAATAATACTATACAATTACTTCAAACATAACATAACAGAACAAACAGAGTTGGAAGGGACTATACTTCTAATCCAACCCTCTGCTGAAGTAGGAGACCCTATACCATTTCACTGGATGTCCAATTTCTTAGAAACCGCATGTGATGAGGCACCCACAACTTCTGGAGGAAGGCCATTTTTGACACAAAAGTCAAAATAAACTTATAGAAACAATCCTGTGAAAAACAGCTTTCCTTGATTTCATGATTGAGAAAAAACAATCTGGGTATAGGAACTGTCTTTCAGGTTGCATTTGGATTACCTCACTTAAAGCATATTTCCCTCTTATTTTAAGTTTTAAAACTCCATTCATCCATCTATGACAATTAGATACAAAAGGAAACACAGGCTTTGAACCAGAAGTGTAAGCTCAAAGTCCACATACTTGCTCTGTTTACCAGGGCTTACCTGAGAAAACTAAGAATATTTAGGTAAAATGGAGAGGGCATTCCTTTCAAAGCTTCATTGATTTTAATCAGTGGCATAACATCATTTGTCTGGTCTGGGCCTAAGGAAGCTTTGAATTAATGCAGAAACTTAACTTCCTTTCTACCATGCATGAGAATGTTTTCCCCTCCATCTGTCACTTAAGTGGGGCAAATCAATTGACACTGCCAGATGACACAGAGCGACCATTCCATTAACCCATGAAAAGAACAAGTGATCCTTTCATGCCTATGGGAATTGTCTTCCCTGGCAGCTACTTTGAAGACTTACACAACCTGCTTTTTTAATACATTAAATAATATTCTTTATCAGTCCAGCCATTACCCCTCCCACTCTCAACAACTCCCTCTCCCTTTCTTCCTCATTCTCTTTTACCTTGGTTGCTGGAAACATGACTGCAGCCTCCCAGGCACACCAGCAGAAGCACCAAAGGAAAGAACAGGTTAGATTTCCAAAGGAAGACCCTCATTTCACAGTTGTCCATGGCTGAGACCTCAGACCTTTCTCCTGGTCCCACACCGGGACTGAGGGTCTCAGCTTCTTTGCCTGTCCAGGCTAATAAGCAATGTTGAAGTCCTGAGCGAAGGAAGAATCAGATTCACAGTTGTTGCCAGAGCTAAAGAAATAGCATGGGGTGGGGGTGGGGGGTGGGATGTAGTAGGGTGGGGAAAATTGCCCTGAGAAGAGCTTCCTTCCCTTCTAAAACAGTGGCAGGAGGGCAAAGGACATCGTTGAGCCTTTAAGACTTGAAAGGCAAACAGCTTAGTCAGAAAACTTTCCTCCAGATGCAGTGTGTGTGTGTGTTTGTGTGTGTGTGTGTGTGTGTTCGTATGTGTGTGTTGTAAGAAGGGTACCAAAGCTGGTGTCGCCCACCTGGCTGCCTTCTTCCGTTTTGCTTCCTTTTCAGATTCTTATCAGCAACAGCAATCGTTTCACTGAAGACCCCCCGAAGGATTGCAGCCACCGCCTGGGGAGCAGCCTGTCCACCCCTTTGGTTGATTGCCCATCCCCGCGCTTGACCATAAGGGACAGCGCCGGAACAGAGAATAATTTCCGAGCCGGGAAGGATTTTGTTTCCTCCCACGAAAAGCTGCTCACTCGAAGGTCCTGAAAGGCTGGACAGCTCCCCGTTTCTCCTGAGCCGTCAAGAAAACTTGCCAAGGAGGATTTCCCAGCCGCCGCGACGGACTCCCCTTGGCTGGGATGGAGGCTCCTTGACGCCAAGCACTCGCAAATCAGACTCAGTTGGGTTGCTTCCCTTCCTCCCGCCTACTGACATCTCCGGTTTTTTCCCATCGGCTTTTGCTTGGGGCTCAACGAATCCTTCCTCCCCACCTTTTCTTTTCTGGAGGACTGTGCGTGCCAGTTGTATGTCAAGCCAAGCAGCCTTCGGAGGCACTCCAGAGGAGCAGAATCAATATGCTACCTGGCGTCCGAAGCGGCAGGAGTGCTGCTGACGTTTTCTGAGCCGGCAACCCTTGGAAGCAGCAGCCACTCTTTGCTGCAGAAAATCCCTGATTCGTGTTTCTCTTTTCTTCCCTGACAAAAGACGGGTGGGAGGAGAAATTACATTTGCACTGGATCTTTAAAGATTTGGGGGAGGGGTTGGGAGGAAAGAAGCATGAGAAACAAGGCAGGAAAGACGTTGAAGCTTTTTTTTCACCTGCTCAGTTGTTCTTTTGAGCAGAGGTGAAAGATTAGTGGGTAGCTCTTGCAGAGCAGGAGGGAGAAGAAAGAAGCTAGTTCAGCTTGGAAGCTGTGAGCAGCCTGCAGGTCAAATGCAGCCTTTTCAGCACTAGAGGGGGTTAGTTGACAAGATAAAAATAAATAAATAAAATAATAAATAAATAAAATCACTCTCTTTGGCTTTTGAAGGCACTAGCAGCTAAACTTTAAAATTGCATTAGATAAAAAGACACTGGTAATCCTCAGGGTATGGTGGCAGTTTACTATCTTTAGCTTCTTTATCCTTCCTGGGGACAAGTAACTTCCGGGGCTGTGGAGTAATGATTCCCCAAGTCTGTTGGGATGTTGCAGGCTAAGGTGATGTACAAAATGATGAGTTTCAGAGTTGGATCAGAGATTCATGATATTGTCTTGACTGAATTAGACTATAAGTTTTTTGTTACATGTCCAACAGAGGAAGAAATAATAAAAGGCTGATAGATGAAAATGACTGTCTGGTGGTTATTACAGGAGCTAGCCAGAAGATGAATTAAAGGAATAGAATAGAAACAAAAAACAAACAAATATATTTTCATGTATTCAGCAGTGTTAGCACTTCAGAAGGTACCATGGGGAAGGAGATGGGCAGCAGAGAAGATACCAAGAAGGACTTCCTAGCTCACAATAGCAGCAGCTTACTTGGTAATGTGTGAGAGAAGTTGTCCAGCAAAACATTACTCTGGGTCTGAACTCCATCTACAGAAAGAAAGAGACTGTTGTCTAAAACCAGTAGCAAATATATTTAAGTGATTATACTAGTTTATTCTAGGCTTAGAGGAAGATGAGTAAAAGGAGCTCAGGAAGGCTTCATATCAGGATGATGTGGAAGAATTTATAAAGGTATAAAGAGTGAAAGGAGAAAAAAGACCAAGGTTCACAACCTGAGGGAGAGAATCTAGGTCTAGAAAGTTAGGAAATAGAAGGTTTCACATACAAACTGGTTGGTAGATAAGATATTATCACCAGTGAAAGTAGAGTTGAGGAGTGAAAAAAGAATCAAGACACCCCCCCACACACACTTGTATCACAGGTGAGGATAGGGAAAGTAATACAACAAAAAGGGGGTAATTAATAGATTTAACAAGGTATTTTGAGAGTAGGGGGATAAGAAGAGAGAGCAATATGATATATGAGTGTCTTGTGAGCACAGAAATACAAAATATATTAATTCATTTAAAACATTTATATAGTAACTTATATAAAGGGTGGCTCCTAATTAAAGTATGTAATACATTTAGAAAAATAGATTTGATAGAAGGGCTATTGGAAAGGGCATAAATTTTAAGAAATAAATCAATGTAAATTTATTTAAATGTGAGGGAAATAAAATAAAAATTGTTTCTTTTAGATTAAAAGCAAGCTAAAGAACCTCAAAAATTCCATTGTATGGGTCATTATTTAGTTTGTTGTGTGAACTGGTGTATTTCTCTTTGGGACTGAGCTCTGGGTCACATGACTACTTCACAGATATGAATGAAACATCTTTGGGACTGAGCTCTGGGTCACATGAAACTTCACAAATATCTCCTTCAACCGATAAACCCAGAAACAAAGAATTCAAAAACAAAATCCATTTTATATTTTATAATTTACATAATTATAGCTGAGTTAATATATAAATACCACATCAGATACCATTTTGTACATATGAAAAAGTTTACTCTCAGGCGTAAAGATATCCACTCTGCCTCTTCAAGATTATTTAGCAAAGTTTGAAATATTTTATTTTTATCTATCAATCTTTGTTATAATTTAGAGTTAATAGAAAGCATTCAGATAATAAACTAAAGGATTCTTTTTGATTGCAGTTGAACCTAAATTGCAGATACAATGAAGTTTTTAAAACACTGTAGAGGAGCTTTATAGAACTAAAGAACAATGAAAGTGTTTAGAAATCAGTAGTGTAATAAGACTGTCTAATAGAGTGATACAAGTTTGAGCTATAATCTAGAAATAGATTATAGTCTAAATAATATTTCAGAATGAACTCTGATCAATATAAGTAATGCAAACATGAAACCCTTTGAATATTTAAGAGGAATGCATGCAGTAGAATATAATGAATTCCTGAACTTGTTCAATAAAATTGGTATAGCTATATCTAGCGCTGGATGGCAAATTTTCTTTGCTGTACAGTCAAGGAGATTATGATTATGTCTGTAGACTTTTCACAAGTTATTCTTTTTAATTAATGTTGAAGGACAACATGACAAGGAAATTGAAAGAACTGTTTCATTTTCAGAATTAAAATGAAATGCTGTCGTCATGTATCATATAGCATATAAAGAGTGTGATTGAGTTGTTACAGGCATATGAAATTATCTAATTTCGAGTAATGCTACCACTCACAGTTGTAGAGGACATCCAGGTCTCTGGCAAAAACTTGCTTAACTTAGACACAAAAATTCATTTGAAACTAAAGGGCAATTTCTGAATTCAAACCCACATCTAATTGAATCACTCTAATTGAAAATATAACAATGTTGGAATACAAGATTATTCTATTTTGCAAATTCAAATGTATTTTTTATGTTTTGACCCCTCCTAATGAAAAATTGAAGTGACTAATGTCTCTCTCACAATGTGGAATATAAAATCCATAAATAGTGCTTTCTATATCACTTAGGGTATTTTTAATTAAATAATGTACAAAACCAAATAAAGATTTAAGATACCTATAATTTATTTTTATATTACTGCTCACAAAATGGTGACCAGCTATATGCAGGAGACTTGCTTTCACTATCAACTTCTATAGTGGTTGAACTCCAAATAGTGTTAATCATAGAAGAACTAGAAAACAATGCAAAACAATAATTAGAGGTAATGTTGAAGTGGGTGTATGTGAGTATATGACTCTATTTTGTTGATTGGTTTCTGATTTTCAAACAGTAACTGTTGAAATAGAGAGAGACAACACTATTGTCTGTTCTGGGAACTGGAGTACAAATTTAAAACCATTTCATTCAATTATATTTTTTAACAAAAGCACCAGATTCAAAATATAAAAAATTACATGCTATGTAATTAGCAATAACAATTTATTACATTTTTCAAAAAAAATAAAATAAAATACATACTGCACAATGTTTTATTTAATTAACAAAAGAAAATTTTTTAATCACTAGATCTATTTTAACAACCATAAAATATTATTTTAAAACTTTATTTAGATGCTGAGGAAATGTGGTTATGATTGTGAGGAAGACACAATCTATTTATTATAATATATAGAAATTTCATTAAAGCAGTAATTTCTAACTACTATACATCAATCTTATGTTTATAAACAATGTATTGGCAAAGATACTTTTTGTGTGATTCTTGAAGAGAAAGAAGCACCATTTTTATTCTTTATAAAAGATGTAAATCAGATTACATGTTGTTATTCTATAAACTGCTCTGTAGAATGTAATGTTTAATAGCATTTGATATTTTAAAGCTGAATACATTTTATTCTTTAAAATGTCATTGTATTATATTTGTTAAACAGTTTACTTTTTAAAAAATGCATTACTTACTGCAAATACTTTAAAATATGGAAAATAAATTATTGTAAAAAGAGGCATCTATTTTAGTCCAGTTCCAAATTCTAATGAATTACTGAGAAATGTTGAGACAATAAGACAATTCAATATTTCAAATTTAAACTGAATAAAGTTAGAGAAAGGTGATTATTAAATTCCAAATTAAAAATCATATAGATAACAATTAGCCTACAGTACTAACAGTCAATTCTAACAATGTAGTTTATGTGCTATTAATTTATTTTTAAATGAGTTATTTTTATGAAAGAATATTTTACGGGAGGTCATTTGGCATGATAAAAAGGTTAATAAAAGGAAGATACATATTGCAAAAGTATTTAATATCAAAATTTAAACATTTTCTGGTACTTTGTTTTATACTTTGCTGTAGATTCAGCATATTGTGTATATTCTATGTTATGAAGACATATATGTACACATGTAAAAAGCTATTTTGATGTATATGCTCTGTCATTATGACTCTTTAGCACCATGGATAAGATTTATTTCAATAAACTTCAGAGCTTTAATAATAGCTTTTATGATAACTCCTTTCATTATTCTCTTCTGTGCATAGTTTAAATATTTTACCTTAATCTATTCTTGCTGTGTATTCCAGTATGTTTCCAGAATAAGGTGGATGGAGAACATAATTTTCTCCTTATTTTAAATAGTGTCACAGAATGGCAACTCTTTCGGCTTCTCCTGATACTACATCTCTTATGCTTATTTCTCTAATTCAAATCTCAACTTTTAAAACAAATATTTTAAAAAGTATATAATAGAAATTGAATGTGAGGAGACAGATTTAAATTCAGACATTTTTGTCATGGAATGGTCCTTTTTTCTTACGTTATGGCTCAATGTTTTACAACTAAAACGAAACTAAATCTTAAGTACTTCTTCCACTGCATAATAGCTGGGCTATTCATGTCTTGCATAAGAGTCTATGAAAGCTTTTTTTCACAAATGGAAACATGAGAATTATTACACCGTTTTCCAGCTTTTGTGCAAAAGTTAAGAAACAGCAAAATATGTTGGGTTTTTTCAGCAACTTTTACTGCTGAAATTTGTGTACAGAAGTGGAATTATTTCATTTTACCATTTATCTCCCATGAGAAATACATGCAGTCACTAACACACATTAATTGAAATTTCAAATGGAAATTTGGAATAATGTTTCCAATATAAATAGGCACCTGCAATGTTCAATAGAAACACAACTCAACCGTTCAAATTTTTTTGCAATTTATTTTCATAAAAGTTGAAACAGAGCACCTGCACTATGTCATGATGAAAATGACATTCAGTATGTATTACATTTCAAAAAGTGGCAAAGCAGGAAAGAGATTATATTTTAATTATGAGGTTAGTAAACTTATAAAAGTATACAGGCTAGGTGCTATGTAACAATTCTATATAGATTCATTCGACAGTAAATCTCTCACAGTCAGTATAATCCTTCTTGCTTTGGATCTGATTTTAATATAGCAAAAACTTTGAATAAGACTTAAAAAAGATTAATCTGAAATATTAAGTTGTGTCTTATGTTCCTAAAAGAAGACTTGCAAAAAAAGTCTGAATATGGTTTTGGGATAGGAAAAAAGGAGACATAGATTCAAGACAACACTGGTTGTGGAAGCCTAATGAATTACTTTGCATCACTATCTACTTCTCAGACAACCATACTTCTCAAAAATATTGTTATTACATTAAAATAAGGATGTTATATATTTGCCTTAAAATCTTGGAAGAAAGAGAGACCATCAATAAAATGAAATAAGTTAAGACATAATATAAAGGATGTGTTTATATGGTGCAGTTCTATGCAAATTTTGAGAAGACTTATTTAATAAATAGAAGAAGAAGCATTCAAAAAGTATATTACTAAATCATATTAGAAATCTGAACTCACTGTAAAATTGGGGATTCCTTGAAACCATTTATATATATTCAATTTGAATTTCATGGGACTATTATGTTAAGAAATAATGAGGAAGCATCATAGCTTATGTGATTTATGTTGCTTTTGCAATACAAGCATTTGGCTAGAGATTGATTGACAAGAGCTACAATGGAATCTGCTGAGAGATTTTAATCTTCCTAATTGTTTTTCTCTCCTTTTCCACACAAGTAGCTCAGAGATGAAAATGAGAAAGCATTGAGACTGTAAGGCTAGAACAAAAAGCAAACAATGTGAACAACCATATTGAATACATGAAGGAATAGATTTTTGTCCTTATTGAAGTAAAGCAAACATGTAATTTATGTACAGAAGCTGACATTGTGTTAAAAGAATGATTGTCCCTTTGATTGTTCTAGATCACAAGTGTCAAACTCGTACTATCACGCTGCCATCACGATAATAATTTTTTATTATTTTTCCCCTTCATGAAACTGTGGTGGGGCTGGCCTGTGCATGATGCATCTGGTCCATGGGCTGCCAGTTTGATATCCCGGTTCTAGATCACCTTAACTTCAAAATGCCTGGACTTCAGCTTGAAAAATTGTCCAGCCAACATGCATGCATTCATACTATTCTTGGTTATCATATCAGTTGTTATTATAAGATACATATAATTGCATAGACTTGCTGACATTGTTTGAAATAAAAATAAAACAAATTATTCTTGGGTATGACATAACCACATTGCATCTGCCTTATCTAGTTGATTTATTTTTGTAATTTTCATCCACAAATCTCAACTTCTTGCAATCAGGTGCAGAACCAATGATTGCCTTATATGTGACAGACAAGTTCTAAGCTCTGTCCTTTCATCAGCATTTTACCTGAGTTTTATTGACTGATGCAGAAATTTCACTAATCCTTAAAAAGGTTCTAAGGGTAAGACCAACAACAAAGTCAGAAATTAAAAAAACAAAAAAACAAAAAACAAAATGCAATTGAAGCATCGAGACCTACAAAACAAACAGAACCATTTAAGGTGTCCTTGGTGCTCTTTGAACTTTATTGTTTTTTGCAGATTTTTTTTTCAGTACGAGCAATGATCATGTTACCTGGTTTTGTTAATGAAACGTCTGCAATAAAACAATGCCATACCCAAGGGCTCTTCATTTAAACTCTGAGCTACTTCTTTATTAGCTATTCTCCTTTATTGGAACCAGTTAAGAACTTACAGGGAGAAATTCAACTGATACACACAGTGTACATACAGTATATTGGCTGCTATTCAATTGAAGTTAATAAGGAATAATAATAATAATTATTAATAATAATAATAATAAGTTTAACTAAAAAATAAGTTTAATAGTTTTGAAAAGTATTTCAAGTATTCACTTATTTTAATAGTAATATTGTGATTATAAAGAGGTTGAAACACATATTATGTCTTCCATTACTTTAGAATTTTTCCCCTCCATTTAAAGTTCTCTGACACACTTGTTATTCCTTCTCAGATACTTTGATTTCCTGATATTTTTTATTTTCATTTGTGCTTATTTTTACTATTTTTGGCAAAAGGAGTGGCCAGAACTGTAAATTACAATTGATATATACGTTATATTTTTCATTTATTATAAGATAATTATTGATGTCTATACAACATCCCTTTTTAGAAGAAAGCTACTGCAGTTCATTGCACTCAGTATTTCCAGATTATTTTCAAGCAGGGAGCCATAAAAATGTATTTTTTGTCAAGACTTTAGGTAAAACTCAAGACTTTAGGTAAAAATTGTACAATTTATTAATTACAATTAAATCCAATTGTATTTGGATCCTTTTTTCAATCTCTAAAGTTTGTTTTAAACAAACAAATAAACAAACATGGAGGTTCTACCCTTTTAGACCATATCAACATAATAGCATATCCACACCAACATATATTAAAATGACTATCAAGGCAGAGAATTTAATATTTATTTACATTTATATTAGAAGACAAGAACAGACTGCCACAAAGTTGTAATTAAACTCATATTTTAATTTTTCAAAACTATGATTAATTAATTAAACTTGTCATTTGGTTAAAAAAATACAGCTTGAAATTTAACACATGTAAATATAAAATAATATGGGGGAGGATTATATTTTATTACTGCAGACTATTTTTCCTATAGTGATTGGTAATTATTCACCACACTTTTAAAAAATAGTTCTCTCAAATGAAATGAAATTAATCTTTTACTTTTCAAATATATTGTGAGTTCCTACAATTACATGGAAATCTTTGGATATAAACTACATGTGAACAGTAAAGCAAAAATGCCATTATTTCCTACAACACTTCTGTAAACCTGATATATGTATTTATACTTATTGTTAATAAAAACCATTTGCTAACTCCTTTTTGAATTAATTATAATAGTTCACTTTTTATTCAATAATTTTGTATAAACTTCTCCATTCTACTATTTACTCCATCATTATCTGTTGTGCCTATTCTTTTTTTAATACAATAGTTAACATAGTAACCATGGTAGACTTCATATACAGAAATTACAACCTCTATTGTTTAAATCAAATTTCACAATGTGGTTCAAAGTTGGATCATCTGCTTCAAAAATAAAAGTCCAATATATTAATTAACCTGAAATTAATATCCAGGTTAATTTCCAAGTAGACTTGAAATCCACCAGAAAGGCATTGTCAAACATGTCAATAGTACTGTGATAGACAGATCAACGGTTTGACTTGATATAAAGCAATTTCTATGCTCCAGGTAGGTCAACATATATCACAATGCAAAAACCACTTTAGGTCATCTTTTCATGGCATTGCAGAAGATTAGGAAAGTTACTGATAAGCCCAACAAGTAAATAAATTATGATTCATTTGAGGATCCTGTTATCAGAAAGATTAGTGCTTCTATTACTTGCAGAAACTATCATTGTTTGCCACAGACTGGAAAGTTACCAGTTGGGTCTTGCTTACAAATTGTTTTGTCTGTATTTAAATTGGTGGCCTCTAAGTCTAATCCATGCCATGTTGGAGGGCATTTCAACAATGTGTGGAAGGATTTACTAGAATTTGCTGAATGCATGGCTGATTCCATTCACAGGCATTTAGAATGGATTTGTATTATATAGACCAGTTCAAAAATTAGAGAAAAGGGACTTGAACTTCAATCTAACTTTCATTTTCCATCCAGAAGATTTAGCTACGCTTAATGGCATTTGCTTTGAAATTATTCTGATGTAGTATAATATGTGAAACAGAGTCACACATAAATGGAGCCATCACTGACTGTATGAGGTGGTGAAAATACAGCAACAGAACTTGATTAGAATATGTCTGTGTTTGCTTACTGATCAGAAACTTTCACTGAATTCAAGCACTTTATTCTGTTGTTACTGTATTATCAAATTACAAAATTAGCTTTGTGAAGCTTTCTTTTAAATATGATATTTTTTTTGTATTGTCTTACAAAAATTGTGCCTTTTATCATTATTTTCAATTTAATAAGTTTGATTCTTAAGTTATTATTCTAAATAGAATGTTCACTAATACTATATTTACACATTATGCATAGCTCCTAAAGATTTGTTTCAGTGTACTTTCCTTGATACTTTCATTTAAATAATTAATATAAGGAATGGATGTAACCTTAATATATGACTTCTCTGAAAATAACTTTTCCCTTTGAAGCCAAGTGGAATGAGTATGAGAACATAGCAATAATAGGAACAACTATAATATTAAATATATTATTGTTAAAATTCCTACTTAGCCATTTCAATCAGCTAAGAAAAGTGAGGGTTCCATGAGTATTTATTTTTTCACCCAATATCTACATTTGAACTATGAATATTAGGCATATTAGTTTAGTATATATGAATTCATATTAATTAGACTTGACCCTGGTGTCTGCATGTATATTGTCAACATATACCTAAAAAAAATGCTGCATCTTTATCAGGGAATAGTAGTTTGCATGAAATGAAAAATGAATTTTATAACCAAAAATTTTAATTTCAAAACTAATTTTTAATTTCAAAACTTTACTTAGTATTATGTCAGAACAAAATTCAAGGCATTTTGACTGTTTCAGAAATAAATCATAATTGTAGTTCATATATGGTTGTTCTCTTGTATGTCATCTCAAACCTGTAAGAGGATATAAATGAAGGTCCATCCTAGGACATAATTAACTTACAGAAAAATTGGACAGTGTGATATTTTCAAATTTTTATTTAAATATTTTAAAATTTTAATAAGATTAGAATTGAAGAAACAGCCTTTTATGGCTGTTTCCTTCACACTATTACACAGCCCTTAGCCAACAAAGCATTCATGCAACACAAGATTGCTAATTTATCTCAATTGGCACTTATTTAGCAGATAAAACAACAAAGCAAAATCTCACCACATACCTTTCTAGGAAGAACAAGTAGAAATAGCCAATTAAATTCTACTCTTTGCTGTGGATTCTTGCATTACAAAATATATTGCATCAGCAAGCACACATACAATACTACCCAAAGCTCTTCAATCAGCAAACTAATCACAATCTGAAGAGCCCAAAGGACAAAAGGAGCAATCACTCACAATTGGAGTAGAATCAGCAAAATTACACAACAAGGGGTAGGAAGGAAAAGCAGGCACTCACTGTCAATGCCAACCAGTATTCTTCATTCTTGGCACTTTTTAATTCACTTTGGAAATTTAAATTACAAAGGTACAAGAATACATACAAAAAGGCATTGAATACATACATACTAAAACTTTTGGACAAATTCAGCATTAACAATAACAAATTCAGCATTAACAATATTTATGTCTGTGGTATTGTCTGCTTGCAAAGTAAAGCAAAGTCTAGCGCAGTAATATGCAACCAATATGGAACCGCATCTGTGTTGGCTCACTTGATTTTTTTTTCTTTGTTTTTGTTTTAATACCATGCTACCAATGTTCTTAAAAACCGAAACAAGTATTTGCAGACAGAAAATGGGGAGAAGAAAGATTTTTCTTTCTTTCTACTGGAAGGTTAACCTACCATGCTAATTAGAAGAATGAATGATAACTGATAAAAAGGTTTCAGAAGTTAGGATGGCTTCTTTGACATTCTCATGGATAGTAAGAACATACTATTAACAGGGTTGACCCAGTGGTGGGATTCAAAATTCCCCATTACCTCCCACCCCACTAACCTGCTTTTCACTCTGTTATCCTGTGCAGAGCAACAAAAGAAGACCCAGATGATCAGCTGGGATTCGGGAGGCAGAAAATAGATGGGGGCAGAGCCAATTAGAGGTGGTATTTGCTGGTTCTCCAAACTACTCAAAATTTCTGCTACTGGTTCTCCAGAACTGGTCAGAACCTGCTAAATACCACCTCTGGGTTGAGCATTGAAATATATTGTGCAGAGATCACAGATTTCATTTATATGGACTTGATTCTTATGCATACAGTTACATACAAACTTTTCCTTAAGACTGATGATTTCATTCTGAAAACTTACAGTATGCATCTTTCCAAAAATGATTGATGACATGATCTCCTTGGTATGAATTTGCTGGTAAAAATATTTATGATTATTACTCAATTTTTTTAAAAATCCAAATTCATTTCTAAATTTTTATCTAGACATGATTGATCATAATGACCTGAAGTATAAGTACCGAGTTTTACTTATTTGAAGTGCTATCCATATTCAACTTAAAATGTCTTGATAGAAGAGAATCTATCTATCTATCTATCTATCTATCTATCTATCTATCTATCTATC
>BLBF01000006.1:43845247-43863683 GCA_015471245.1 Laticauda colubrina | reverse complement strand
ATCTATCTATCTATCTATCTATCTATCTATCTATCTATCTATCTATCTATCTATCTATCTATCTATCTCTATTATCTCTCTCTTTCCCCTCCCTCCCTCTCTCTCATTCTCATTTTGCCATATGTCTTTTCCCAGTACTGTATTCCTGTAACGTTTTTTTTAACTTATAGGAGATATTATCAGGAATTGTAACTAATACATATTAGATATAACATTTTCTAATCCAATATATATTAGTTATAGTTCCTGATGGCCTTTTCTACATAAATTAGTTTCTATGGTGTGCCAGTTTTACACAGGAAAGTTATTTGTGCATTTTCCTAATTTTTCAATTCCTAAAAGATTTACTAACAAGGGGAAAGATGAACATAAAAGAAATGTATGGCTTTTAAAAAGGAACTTTTAACTTGATTGTAGCTTACGGTAAAGTGTTCCCACTATTCCACTTCTTAGCTTTTGATCTGGACTCTTCATCTTGTTATACCTATCTCAGAATGAAAAACAAAATAATACTTTCATTGCAACTTTCATTGAATGAACTTCAAATGTTTATTCTGGTAGGAATTGTAATAACTAGTCAGTGAGAGCATCACAGTTAGTAACATTATTTTGAAGATTTCTTACAAATCAGTGTCAGTGATTGGAGTGAATGAAAATAGAATATGACTCTATTTAAATCTGCAATGTATTATCTGACAAGAAATTGATTTAAAATGTTTTTGAAATCAAACCTTCAATTTAAAAAGGGGTTTTCTGTAGGTTATGATGGGGAAGCATTGAAATGCTTACAACTGCTTATTGCTTGCCAAAATAGAATAAAAATAGGAAGGAGACAAGACCTTAGAGTGTACATTAATCCTGTCAAGTTTCAAGGATTTAACTGTAATAAATGATTGAAATATTATCTTTGTACGTCTTTTGGAGATGAAATAGGGAATATGAAACAATAGCAAAGCAGATTCCAAGCTGTGCACCAAACAGCCTAAACTGGAGCAAAATAATTAGAAAAATCTGAAATCTTCCTACTCCAATTTAGAAATAAAATCTTTAAATGTTACTTGGTTTTCTGAAGTGTCAAACTTTGAATGACTATTATATGAATAATAAAGGTTACTGAATGATTATTAGATTATGTTATGTGTTGGGTCAATTATAATAACTGGTTGACAATCTTGTCGTGTGTTAGGCAAATTTTCTTCATTACTGGTGTCAATTGCATACCATGATAAGCAGGACACATTGGCAAAACATGATTCTTTGGGGCACAACTCTGAAAAAATTAATCTTTAACTTAACTTTGCAGGATAATGTAGTTTTGCTTTCTCTAATCAGTCCATCTTATGAGGCATCAGAAGATTATCATTACTGGCAGGCTTGGATTCTATTGGAAAGGAAGTGATCATCACAAGATTCAGGGTCGATGAAGTTTCTCAGTCATCCAGGTCATGGTTTCCCCAAAGGTACTTTTCTAAAGGTAACTGGACTTTGTTTTTTTTTAAAGATGTTTTGCTTCTCATACAAGAAGCTTCTTCAGTTCCTTTGGAAAAGGCACCGTTGGGACAGTTACAGAATTCCGTTGTGACAGATTCAATATTTTCCAGCAATACTTAGGTAGCTGAACTGGACCTACATAATATGATAAAATTCATGTAGATAGGCCTACTGCAAAAAAAAAAAAGGCTGGTATAGAGATTGTAGCATTGGTATGCTTTGTCAGACCATAGTTTTCAAAGCAGTAAATCAGGGGTGTCAAACTGGTAGCCTGTGGGCTAGATACATCACACACAGGCCATGCCCACTCCAGTTCTGCAGATGGGAAAAATGTCAGGAAATGTCACATGACAACAGGGTGTGGCAAGTTTGATACCCACAATGTAAATGTTTGGGCTAATATGCAGGTATTAGTTTGGTACCTGATTATTCCTTGTTGATAGTCTTACACTTTTGTAAAAATAGCTTATGCTCATCATGAGACTCATCTGAAGCTGCCATACACAGAGATAAAGCAGGAAGGTGGATGAGAGTCAGGAATCTTGTCCAAACAATACCTTCAGGAAATAGATAAGAAAGAACTAAATTATTAAGAAAACCAAAACAAAAGCAAATCAGTGAAAGAAGTTGGACCTGAGCAAATGGGTAACCCTTCACCAAATATCATCAACAGTTACCAAACTTATAAAGCTGAAAGGCTGAAGTAGTTGCCAGTTTTATGAGTAAACAGAGCAAGGGCTTTGGGGAATAAAAGAGATCATTTAAGTTTGGCAATTCTTTGAGTCATCTTTGGATCCAGACTTGGCAACTTCCAGCCCTCTGGCTAGTTGTCTGCCAACTTAGTTGAGAAGATTATGGATAAGTGTGGATGAGTGTGGATGTATGCATGTGAGAAAGAGCACACACACATATATGTTGTAAAAAGTAAGATTTTAGTTGTTTTTTTTTTAAAATTCACTGGGTCTGTGTATTCTAAACAACTGGTTGTGCCTCAGTATATGGTTGAAAGTGATTTGAATATGGCTATTTTCAAGCGCTGTGAGAATGTTAATGTGTAAGTGACCCTAAGCCAAACTTGGGCATATGTGCAACATTGTATTAAGAAACTGTGAGCAGAGATTGTGGAAATAGTTTGAACAAAAAGAAAGCCATGCCACTTCAAAAGTATTCTGTTTGCTAATGGGTTTAATGAGGTGATACATCCCATTGGCCTGCTCATTATATC
This sequence comes from Laticauda colubrina, assembly GCA_015471245.1. Classification (NCBI taxonomy): domain Eukaryota; kingdom Metazoa; phylum Chordata; class Lepidosauria; order Squamata; family Elapidae; genus Laticauda; species Laticauda colubrina. Next base: position 43,860,967 of record BLBF01000006.1, on the reverse strand, counting down.
AATGTCATGAATCCATCAGTCCCTTATTATTTTCCTTTAAGTATATATTATCCATTACAACTTCAGAAACAGCTGAAAATCCACCGCATTTTTAAAGTAGTTCACAAAGCAGCCTAAATTGATTTGTTGTTTCAAAGGGCTCCACATTTGGATTTATCAATCAAATGATCCCATATAAGTTTCATAAAGTGAAATCATTCTTTTAAAGTTTTCCAAGCTCTACTATTTCTGCCAAATACAATTCATTCAAATAATAGGAAAAGAAAGATCATGCTAGTACTGAAAATAAGTAATAAGAAGAAAGTTTAAAAGTAATGTTTAGCTTATGCAATGTTATCATCAGGAATTATTCAAATATACTCTTCCAATATACAAAGGCATGGAAAGGGGCATGCCTTTAACTTGATTGTCAAATCAGACAGATGATAATTTTAAACTGGGCTATATTTTTCCTTGTTGTGGTCAGATAAGTTTCTATGAATGTTAGTGGTTGTAGCTGAGGTTTAAGTACTTATTGTATTCCTGGAATATTATTTTTATTTATATTTGAAAGAATATTTGCTATTTATGTGTCATTTTATGGAGTTAAAATGAATATATTAGAGGCAAGCTCAGAGGCTGTTTTAATCAGTAGTTTGTAATAAAGAGCTTTCTACAGTGAATAGTCAACAAAGTCAACTTTGTTTTCTTTTGATTTTTTTTTCTAAAGCTTTGCAATACATTTTTTAACTTAGAAATCAGGGGAGTCAAACCTGTATCATCACAGCATTATCATGTGACATATCGCAACTTTTCTCCCTTCAGTAAAACTGGCACGGGCATGGTCAGTGAGTGACACATCTGGCCCATAGGCTAAGAGTTTAACAGTCCTGTTTTAGATCTCCTTGCACACAGTGCTTGTTTGAGATCTCTCCACAAATTTTGAATAATATTATAATAATATTAAGGCCACAAAACGTTTATCTTTATTTCAGTAAGTAGTTGATGACTTGAATATATATTATATATAATCTCCTGATTACTAAATTTTGACTACCATCAACCATAGTGTATTCTGTGATAAGCTGGAAACTGATAATTTTCTGTTGTACTTGAAATACTTAAAGATTATGGATTTATGCTATTCAGCATTTACATGAAATGATCAGAAGAGTCCAGCTGAACATGTGATCTGAACCATCATTTATATGCAATTCTACTCTTTTTCTTCATAACAGGCAAGAAACACTGTTTATATTCTGAATCAATATATCTTTCAAGGTGGAAATACTGTTAGCATGCTCTTTATTTCCTTAGTTTATTAGTATTTATTCTGTTCTGAATAGGATAACTTTTTCAATAAAATTTCAAGTACAGGTAAAACTCAAAAAATTAGAATATCATGCAAAAGTTCATTTATTTCAGTAATGCAACTTAAAATGTGAAACTAATATGTGAGATAGACTCATTTCATGCAAAGCAAGATAGTTAAAGCTGTGTTTTGTCATAATTGAGATGATTATGGCTTACAGCTCATGAAAACCCCAAATCCACAATCTTAGAAAATTAGAATATAACATGCAATCAATAAAACAAGGATTGTACATAGAACAATACCGGACCTTTGAAAAGTATAAGCATGCATATGTACTCAGTACTTGGTTTGGGCCCCATTTGCAGCAATTACTGCCTCAACGCAGAGTGTTATGGAACACTGCTGAGGTGTTATGGAAGACCAGGATGCTTCAATAGCAGCCTTCAGCTCTTTTGCATTGTTCGGTTTCATGTCTCTCATCTTTCTCTTGGCAGTGCGTCATAGATTCTCTATGGGGTTCAGGTCAGGCGAGTTTGCTGGCCAATCAAGCACAGTAATACCATGGTCATTGAACCAGTTTTTGGTGCTTTTGGCAGCGTGGGCAGGTACCAAGTCCTGCTGGAAAATGAAGTCAGCATCCCCATGCTCATCTGCGGAAGGAAGCATGAAGTGCTCCAAAATCTCCTGGTAGATGATGGCATTGACTCTGGACTTAATGAAGCACAGTGGACCAACACCAGCAGATGACATGGCTCCCCAAATCAACACAGACTGTGGAAACTTCACACTGGACTTCAAATATCTTGCAGTGTGTGCCATTCCATTCTTCCTCCAGACTCTGGGTCCTTGGTTTCCAAATGAGACGCAAAAGTTGCTCTTATCAGAAAAGAGGACTTTGGACCACTGAGCAACAGACCAGTTCTATTTTTTTTTAGCCCAGATAAGACGCTTCTGATATTGTTTGTTGTTCAGGAGCGGCTTGAAAAGAGGAACATGACATTTGAAACCCATGTCCAGGATCCGTCTGTGTGTGGTGGCTCTTGATGCACTGACTCCAGCCTCAGTCCACTCCTTGTGAAAGTCCCCAACCTTTTTGAATGGCCTTTTCCTGATAATCTCTTCAGGCTGCGGTCATCCCTGCTGCTTGTGCACCATTTTCCTTCCACACTTTTATCTTCCACATAACTTTCTATTTGAAAGTGCTCGTGCTTTGATATAGCACTTTGGGAACATCCAGCTTCATTTGCAATTATCTTTTGAGGCTTTCCCTCCTTTTAGAGGGTTTCAGTGATGGTTTTCTGCACAACTGTCAGGTCAGCAGTCTTTCCCATGATTGTGATTCCTACTGAACTTGACTGAGAGACCATTTAAAACCTCAGGAACCCTTTACAGGTGTTATGGCTTAATGAGCTGATTCAAGTGGGACACTTTGAGCCTAGAATATTGAAACTTTTCACAAAATTCTAATTTCCTGAGATTGTGGATTTGGAGTTTTCATGAGCTGTAAGTCATTATCATCTCAATTATGACACATCATGGCTTGAACTATCTTGCTTTGCGTGTAATGAGTCTATCTCATATATTAGTTTCACCTTTTAAGTTGCATTACTGAAACAAATGAACTTTGGCACGATATTCTAATTTTTTGAGTTTCACCTGTATGTAATTAGGGAATGCTTTTAATTCCACCAGTATCACTAGGTGTCACATGTTGGTCCTTGTGTGCTGAATGTTCATTTTCAGCTTGTAAGACCCATAAGTAGCTGATGTTAATGGTTTTGCCATTCAGCTATTAGCTTTTTCCCTGATTGCAAAGTAGGTTCATATGTCAGTGTATCCAATTTATTGTGACATTCATACCCATGATCTTCTTAATCAAGCAGATAAACTAGCATTTTAATTTTTTTAAAAAAATATGAATTTTTGAAATAATTTTATTACATGAGTAGGAATGATTTATACTTTACATATAACACAAATTGTTATTAGACCATTAATGTCATAATATTCAAAAAGCAACAACACAAGGATGCTCACTATCCATTCACCTTCATTCTAGTTAATGAAGTATTAAATTGAGACATAATACAAGAATTATGGGAGTTAAGATTAATAAAGAAATTTATAAGTTAAAGGTGTTTGCTGATGTTTTTTTGGTAGTTTTGGATGATTAATTAAATGGAGTAGAAGCATTAGGTAGTTTTCAATTTGTGACAATATTTGAGCCTGGCAATTATAGTTGTAAATCATGAAAGTCATAAAATGAGTCATCATATGGCTGACCTAATTTTATGACTTTTTTGTGCAGTTGTAAAGCAACTGACATGGTTATTAAATGAACCTTGTGGTTGTTAAGTGAACTCATTGTTCACTAAGGGTGGATTTTGCCGGAAACTAGAAATAAAACCTAGTTTTTTTAAACAAATGTTGATCACAGTCACATGACCATGGGACCCTGCAAACAGGGTTTTTATGCCAAGCATAAAAAATGCAATCATCTGACCAGGAGGGTGGCCAGAACTGGATCATAAGTGTCTTTTGGGGTGGAGGGGAGTCTGTTGTAACTTTCAACAGTCTTTAACTCATCAGTCATAAATTGAAGGCAAATTGTATGGGAAAAATTAAAAGACTTTGGTATGCTACCAGATTTTAAGATTAACAATCAGAAAATGAAATTGTTAATAAAAATTATGGAAACATAAAATCAAATAGAACTGATGGAGAAAACTGATTTTGAGATCCAAAGGGAACAAGCTCACCAGATAACTGTGCTAGCAGTCAGAATAAGAAAGTACATCATGCTACAAAAGCAGTTGAATGATTAATTTTCAGTATCATACCAATCTCCCAGAAAGCAAGAAAGATAAAATATTTAAAGCCCCTGTCACACTGCATCAACAGATGCAAAGAGGATGTAAAACGGACAAAAAAGCTTGCCATCCATTGGTTAATGCGATGTATCCGTTCTGTACTCACTGCCTCCGTTTTGCTTCCTCTCTATCCGTCCAGCATCCATCTACTGACATTTCATCCACTCAGAAAGTTTTGAGCTGCTCAAAACTTTTGCGTGGTAAATGTATCCAATTTGTCCGTTCTGCATCCGCTACGCATCCGCTAGGCATCCGTTTGGCATCCGTTCCGCATCCGCTATATCCGCAAGGCATCCGTTCCACATCTGCGCAAATCGCATCCGCTCAGACGCAGGGAGGAAGCAGAACGGACGTGGAACAGATGCAGAACGGATGCCTAGCAGATACAGCATGGAAACAAAGCATTTAAAATGGAAAAAACGTTTGCAGAGGGGACCTATCTTGGATATTAAGGATGTCTAGAGGATGCCTAGAGGATGCCTAGAGGATGCAAAGGGACACCTATACTGCCTATAAAAAGGCGGAGCAACTCACCTGCATCTCACTTTCAGACCAGCAGCCTAGCTGTGCAGACCTCTGCAGCCTTCATCTGACTCTTGCTCTTCCACAGCATCCAGTCATGTCCACCGTGGATAGCAACACAGTCCTTTTGGCAGCCACCATCCTTCTGCAACAGTGCGAAGCCATCTACAGGCTCTGTGAACTCTACTACGGGAAGAAAAAGAGGTGGCCAAGAAGCGTCTGGGTACGAAGATGGATCGCCAGAAGAGCAGAGTACGGACTGTACAACAAGCTGATGGTGGAGCTCAGGAATGAAGACACTCGGGCATTCCAGAACTTCATGAGGATGCCTCCAGCCATGTTTGACGAAGTTGTGCAGCGCCTGACACCCAGGTTGACCAAGGCAAACACCAACTTCCGGCCCAGCCTGGAACCTGGGCTCAAGGTGGCACTCACTCTGTGCCATCTGGCCTCAGGGACAACCTACAGGAGCATGCAGTACAGCTGGAGGGTGCCACACAACACCATCAGCATTGTGGTCAGAGAAGTGGTGCAGGCCTTCATCAAAGAATACCTGGAGGATCTCCTCCAGTGCCCCTCCACTGAAGAAGGATGGAAGAAAGTTGCAGAGCAGTGGTATCAGAGGTGGAACTCCCCATTCACTGTTGGAGCCATTGATGGCAAGCACGTGGCCTGCAAATCACAAGTCGGGGTCCACTTATTTCAACTACAAGGGCTTCTTCAGCATCATCCTCTTTGCCATGGTCGATGCTGACTACAAGTTCATGTACATCGATGCTTCAGGCTACGGCTCATCTTCAGATGCCCAGGTATACAACGCCAGTGACCTCAAGGAGGGGCTGGAAGGCAACCTCATCATGGGCTCCCCAGATCTAGACCCCCTGCCCAACGACACACAAGATGTGCCCTACTTCATCGTGGAGGATGACACCTTCTCCCTAAGAACCTACCTCATGAAGCCCTACACTTCCAGACTCCTCACCCGTGAAGAGAGGATCTTCAACTACAGGCTGTTCAGGGCAAGGCGGGTGGTGGAGAACGCCTTTGGCATCCTGGCCAACAGGTTCCAGGTACTTCTCACCACCATGCAGCATCGCCCAGAGACTGTGAGGAGGATCGTGGAAGCTTGCTGCATCCTGCACAATCTCATGCGCACCCGCTACCCAGTCTTGCAGAACAGGCTCGTGGACCTCCAACAAGGCAATGGGGACATGGAGCCTGGGGAATGGAGGCAAGGGCGAAACCTGATAGACACTGAGGATGTGCAAGGCCACAACAGAGCCTCATGTGAAGGGAAGAAGCAGAGTAACCTCCTGAAACACTGGTGCAACTCCCCAGCTGGAGCAGTGGAGTGGCAAGACAGGATGATAGATTATTAATGGGTGCTTCCTTCAGCCTGTCTCATCACACGGATGAGATTGGGCCATGTATGTTGGGTGGGCCTACAATGAACAGGGTGTTTAATAAAGAGTTGTGTTTGTGTTGACATGTGTGGATGATTATTACATTATTATTGATAATAAAGGGCCATAGGTGTGACACCTGGGAGGGTGGACCCTACAGTCCCACTTTGCTTGCACTGGAGGTTTATCTATCCCACAGCTATTATCCATCCCAAAGGTATCCCTGCTCATTCCACAGGTATCCCTGCCCACCCCACTGCTATCTTAACCCATCCCACAAGCATGCAAAGGCTTAAACCAATTCTAAAAGTTTCCACCAAGACATTATTAAAAAAAATAAATGAAGCAAATGTGTGAATCAAAGATAAACTTTATTGAACAACAAGCTGTAACAGAAAAATGACCTAAGTCAAGTGTCCAAATAAAGTCCACACCCAGTCTCTGGCAGTCTTCACAGACACTTGGAGGTGCCCAGTCTCAGGGATGAAGGGTCCAGGTGCTGTGGAGGTCGCTGCTGCTGCAGTGCTGGTCTGAGGTGTCATTGGGGTACCTGGCCCTGAGTGGACAACAGGTGATGGTGTGTTGAGAAAGGTCTCGGACGGCTGGCTCAGCCTCGTGATGCTGAGAGGTCCTTCCTCCATGCCATGGGGTGTCAGCCCCAGTACTGATGACAGATGTACTGAGGCCGGGCTTGGCTGTGGGATGGAGGAAGGAGTAGTGTAGTGGGGCTGTCTGGTCTGCAGCTGGGTGAGGACTGGCGTGGGTGGCATCATTGGCGTGGGTGGCATCGCTGTCGTCGGTGGCATCATTGGCGTGGGTGGCATCGGTGGCATCAGTGGAACCGGTGGCAACGGTGTCTCCCGATGACTCTGTGCCTGGACTGGGAAGGGCTGCTGCCTGTGCTGCTGAACCTCCTGGTAGCCGTAGCCCTGGTAGGTGAGGGCCTGTGGGTAGCCTTGGAATGGGAAGGACATCGCCTGGGGTGGAGGAGCAGACCTGGACTGGGTGGGAGCAGGTTCCTCTGGATCTGGAGGGTTGTGAAGCAGCTCGGTGATCCGGTCCTTCACCACCTGGTACTGGGGTTCCTCCATGTTCCTGAGGGTCTGGTTGACATAGGTGAGGAAGGGCTTGTGGTTGGAGGATGAAGAGTCGGTGTTGACCAGCTGAGAGAGGAGATCTATGCTGATGCGGATGGTGTCCCTGTTCTCCAGGAGGACAGTGTGGCTCTGCCCCTCCTGCTGTCTGGCTCTCTGCCTTTCTGTGGAGGTGGAGCTGGGTGTGTGTGTGGATGCGGCTACGGCTGTGGTGGACGCGATGTCTCCTTTCTCCCACCGCACCAGGGAGTCCTCCACGTGCTCCACCACGGTTGCAACACCTCTCCGCGGGTTCTCCGCCATGGCACGCTCCACAGAAACCTGCCTGTAGACAGGGACTGACTCTCAGCCGGAAGAGGACTGGCTCTCAGCAGGCTGCCAGAGAGAGAGGGTAGTGAGAGGGGCTGCTGGTGCTCCTCGGTGGTGGACCTCACCCTCCAGGAAACTGCACCTGGCCATGACGTAGGTCTCTCTGTCTGTCAGCTTAACTGTGGCCTGGCCAGATTTCTTAAGGTGCAGCTTCCCGTACCAGGTGTGCATGTGCTTCCACCAGCCGAGGAGCACCTCCGAAGTGTAACCCATACTCACCGCCCTCTCTCTCCAAGCAGCCTGCTTCCGCTTGGTGTCCCTGTAGAGACAGTGTCCCTTCGGCCACAGATAGTTGTTCTCTCACAGCCACTCCAGCACCTCATCCTCGTGTTCCTCCTCAATAAAGTATTGCCTCCTCTCCCATCCCCGCATACGCCTCTTCCTCCCTTTGGCAGGACCAGATGGGCCCTCATCAGAGGGGCTCCCAGGTAGTAGGGGCTGCTCCTCCACACCACCACCAGCAGCAGCAGCAGCAGCAGGATCATCATCATCATCATCATCATCACCAGCAGGATCATAATCATCATCATCATCAGCAGCAGCAGCAGCTACCCATGCCAGTCCTCACCCAGCTGCAGACCAGACAGCCCACTACACTACTCCTTCCTCCACCCCACTGCCAAGCCCGGCCTCAGTACATCTGTCATCAGTACTGTGGCTGACACCCCATGGCATGGAGGAAGGACCTCTCAGCATCGCGGGTCTGAGCCAGCTGTCTGAGAGCTTCCTCAACACACCGTCCTCTGTTGTCCTCTCAGGGCCAGGCACCCCAATGACGATACAGACCAGCACTCCAGCACCACCCATCTCCACAGAACCTGGACCCTTCACCTCTGAGACTGGGCACACCTCTGATTGACCAATAAGAGTGCCAGAGACTGGGTAGCTGGCTACCTGTGGACTTTATTTGGATACTTGACTTGGGTCATTTTTGTTTTACAGCTTGTTGTTCAAAAAAGTTTATCTTTGATTCACACACTTGTTTCATTTCTTTTTTTGTAATAAAGTCTTGGTGGAAACTTTTAGAATTGGTTTAAGCCTTTGCATGCTTCTGGGATGGGTTAAGATAGCAGATATTGTCCCCATTGCCTTGCTGGAGGTCCACGAGCCTGTTCTGTAAGACTGGGTAGCGGGTGTGCATGAGATTGTGCAGGATTCAGCAAGCTTCCATGATCCTCCTCACGGTCTGTGGACGATGCTGCATGGTGGTGAGAAGTACCTGGAACCTGTTGGCCAGGATGCCAAAGGCGTTCTCCACCACCCGCCTTGCCCTGGACAGCCTGTAGTTGAAGATCCTCTCTTCACAGGTGAGAAGTCTGGAAGTGTATGGCTTCATGAGGTAGGTTCTGAGGGAGAAGGCGTCATCCCCCACGATGAAGTAGGGCATCTCCTTGAGGTGACTGGCGTTGTATACCTGGGCATGTGAAGATGAGCTGTAGCCTGAAGCATCGATGTACATGAACTTGTAGTCAGCATTGACCATGGCAAAGAGGACGATGCTGAAGAAGCCCTTGTAGTTGAAATAAGTGGAGCCCGACTTGGGTGGTGCTATGCAGGCCACGTGCTTGCCATCTATGGCTCCAACAGTGTGCGGGAAGTTCCACCTCTGATATCACTGCTCTGCAACTTTCTTCCATCCTTCATCAGTGGAGGGTATTGGAGGAGCTCCTGCAGGTATTCTTCGATGATGGCCTGCACCACTTCTCTGACCACAATGCTGATGGTGTTGTGTGGCACCCTCCAGCCGTACTGCATGCTCCTGTAGGTGGTCCCTGAGGCCAGGTGGCACAGAGTCAGTGCCACCTTGAGCCCAGGTTCCAGGCTGGGCCAGAAGTTGGTGTTTGCCTTGGTCAACCTGGGTGTCAGGCACTGCACAACTTCGTCAAACATGGCTGGAGGCATCCTCATGAAGTTCTGGAACACCTGAGTGTCTTCGTTCCTGAGCTCCACCTTCAGCTTGTTGTACAGTCCATACTCTGCTCTTCTCCCAATCCATCTTCATACCCAGACACTTCTTGGCCGCCTCTTTTTCTTCCCGTAGTAGAGTTCACAGAGCCTGTAGATGGCTTCGCACTGTTGCAAAGGATGGTGGCTGCCGAAAGGACTTTGTTACGATCCATGGTGGACATGACTGGATGCTGTGGAAGAGCAAGAGTCAGATGAAGGCTGCAGAGGTCTGCACAGCTAGGTTTCTGGTCTGAAAGTGAGATGCAGGTGAGTTGCTCCCCTTTTTTATAGGCAGTATAGGTGTCCCTTTGCATCCTCTAGGCATCCTCTAGGCATCCTCTAGGCATCCTTAATATCCCAGATAGGTCCCCTCTGCGAACGTTTTTTCCATTTTAAATGCTTTGTTTCCATGCTGCATCCATTCTGCATCCATTCTGCATCCGTTCTGCGTCCGTTCCGCTTCCTCCCTGTGTCCGAGCAGATGCGAGTTGCGTGGATGCGCAGCGGATGCCTAGCGGATATAGTGGATGCATAACGGATGCCGAACGGATGCCTAGCGGATGCAGAACGGACGAATTGGATACATTTTCCGCGCAAAAGTTTTGAGCAGCTCAAAACTTTCTGAGTGGATGAAACGTCCATAAACGGATGCTGGACGGATAGAGAGGAAGCAAAACGGAGGCAGTGAGTACATCGCGTTTTCCAACGGATGGCAAGTTTTTTTGTCCGTTTTACATCCTCTTTGCATCCGTTGGTGCAGTGTGACAGGGGCTTTAGTTACAATATTGGACAGCAGTTTTAACTGTCTGAAGGATATAACTGCCAAGCAATCTGTTGTGTTATTGCCTTATTAATTAAATTTATTTGATTTTTGTGCCACTCAACTCCAATCAATTATAGAAAATGTTCTCCATATGTATGACCTATGTATACTTGATCCATTATACTTTGTAATTGATACTTGTTTGCACAAGAATCTTTATTATTTAGAGAAAAAATATTTTTAATTGTGCTTTTTTCATTACATTACCCCATTCTTACTTCCTCTCTTTAGTTCTAGTAGGAGAACTAGAACTAACCTGTCTTTTCCAGATCAAGCCACTTGTTGCCACTTCTCAGGTAAACCTAAATATATGCAACAAAAATAGTTCTATGTTCATTGATATTAGGATCTAGCCAATCTGATGATTTTTTGACAGACTAATTCAGAGGTTGGAAACTATAGGCCCTTTATGTCCTGGTTCAGGAATTCTGGGAATTGAAGTCCACAGATTATAAAGGGAGCATAGTTTTCCACCTCTGGATGAGCCCCAAGAAAAACATACATATTTTGTTTTGTAGGTGTTTATTTTGAATTTGGGAACTTCATTGGCTGAATGATAATTTATCAGTTTTTTTTTATCAATGCACATACTTAATCAATATTGTAATTATTTTAGTCTATGAGCAACACAAATGTAAAATGTACAAAATATACTATTTTGTCTCTTTTGATACAAATTATTCTTGTATGGATGCAGGAACTACCTGGGGTATAACATTTAGTATAAAAATTATTGAATTAATATGGATATTGATACTGATGTTTTATAAAATAGATTTCTGCAATACAAAACTGTGATGTATGCACAAAACATAATTACAGTATCATTTTCTTATACAATACCACTAGAGGGACTAGAGGGACTAAAGCTGAAAATGTCTTGCATGAGCTTAGAAAGACATGTGGTAAACAAATTATTAACACAAAGACATTAAAATAAAATGGACAAATGATTCATCTTCATATTTAAACTGTGCATATCAAATGAAAAATAACATGAACATTAGGGGCCTTTTAATGCCTGTATTTCCCTTTAATTATACTCGTCAGGAACTATCACTTTTCTGCAGTCATATTTTCATTTATAAACTCTTTTGGAATATGTATTGGCACACTTATGTAAAAGTGTTGTGCTTTGTAAGCGTTCTACATTCTTTCACAATTGAAGACTCATAGTGGCAAGTTTCTTGGCTGAGAGAAACAGGAGGTTCTATCATTTTTGTGTACCTGTACTAAATTGAATCCAAAGAAACCTCAAAAATCAATACTTGCAAATCAATTACAGGTAGTTCTTGACTTACAATAGTTCATCTAGTGACTGCTCAATGTTACAATGGTACTGAAAAAAGAGACTTATCATTGTTTTTCACGCTTATGACCTTTGAGGAATCCCCATAGTTATGTAATTACAATTCAGACACTTGGCTACTGATTCATATTCATGATGATTTCAGTGTCCCAGGGTCATATAATTCTTTTTTCCGACCATTTGAGAAGCAAAGTCAATGGGAAAACCAGATTTAATTAACAACCATGCTACTCACTTTACAACTGTGGTGGTTCACTTAACAAATGTCTCACTTAGCAACATAAAGTTTGGGCTCAATTGTGGTCATAAGTCAAGGACTACCTGTAATCTCACAAAAACAGAAAAGAATGTCAGTGCCCTTTATGGTATTTAATTCTACAACTGATTAGAAGAAAGAGCAATGCACTATCCGATTTTCTTCCTGGTTGGTTCTTTGTGAATTGTAGAAAAGACCACAAATGTAGCAGCTTTTGATAACAACTGTAAGTATGTGCATTAGTACTTAGTAGCACTCTATGTGTGTGCAGTAGTACTTGTTATCATACATGAAATATATCATTCTTTCATGCATCATGTGGAAAAATAAATGGACATATTACTTATTTATTTTCATTTATTTATAGTACTCCACTTTCTCTGCATTTTTATCTCATAGTCCATATTTCCCCCTTCACTCCTTTTTTCTATATCAGCTTCTAAGGAGGGATATATTAAATTTGATTGCATGTCTCTGTTGATCCACATCAAAGATCTCATATCCAAGGCTATGTCCTGATCCTAGTGGCAAAAGCTCACCATCTGCTTTCTTTTGAATCACAAAACCATTCCCAGAATTTCATTTCAGTGTCAGGCAATAAATCCAGCCAATTGAATGGAACTTCACAGTTTTTAATCACTGGATGAAGAGTACAATTGCTCATAGCATCTTAGACTTCACCATTGTTGCACTTTTTCTTTCTTTGTCTCACCTTCACACTTCAAAGATCTTTGCCTATTGGGTAGAAATAGTAATCACTATTCTTAAAATGGCTTCAGCTTGCTGCAGAAGAATGTTTTCAGGTAGAACTATCACAGTTTGGAAATAATTCTTTTAAGAATGTAATATTACTAAGCATGCTAATAACCTTAGGGTTTTTTTTCTTAATGAAATATGTGATTCACAATACAATTAATACAGGCAAGGTATTCCCTTTCAACCTTGTAGGACTTATTTCTGCATCACTATTTATGGAATATATCTGTCAATACTTTGCTAATGTGCACAAATATGAATATTCAGTAAAGAAGAATGTAATATTAAAAGCATCAATATGCAATAAAATATTACAGTTTGTACTGCTGGACTTTATCTCAAGAGCCACGTTCACCCCAACCAGTTCAGTTTTCTTCTACCTCTTCCCTCATATATAAACACATATTGTATGTACACATCACATCACATACTATGTCTACTAAATAGTCTGTCCTTACATGATCTAAATTTTGATCTGAAATATAATAAACAATGTACAATAAAATACTACTTATTATATATTTATTTATAGCTGATTTATTTGGTTAGCTAACTTCTATTTCTTTTCAATAATGAATGATTCTTGGAAATTTACACCATGCACCATTAAAACTCAGACAAATCCAGAAGAGTATGGAGACAATAATGGAGAAAAAGAACACAAATTTTATCCCATCTCTCTATCAAGGAAAAAAAATCCCTTCATCTCATTCAGGGAGTGACAAAAGAGCAATTCTTTATTTGCTGCAAAACCCAAATAGGGCCAAAGTCTTATGGATCACAAAAGGAATGTTGTTTCACAGGGCAATGTGAAGATACTGAGAAGGTGTGCCTATTCAGTAGCTTGTCAATGCTTTTTAGCTGGGACCTAGAAAGTACCAACTGAGAGAAAGAAACCAGGAATCTTGGCTCATTAAATAGCCAGGACACCTCAGAAGAACAAGGAACCCACTGGGATCTGAGAACAACACAGATACTGCTCAGCTGTACTCCTGCTTCATTCCAGACACTATGTTACTTTGGATAAAAACTACAGACTCAGAAGACTGATCTAAAGGCCCTGTCACATCGGCCGATGGATGAAAAATGGATGAAAAAAAAAGGACACAGGGGACGAGAAAATGTTCCATCCATTGTTATTCGCTCTCAAAAGTGCCCCAAATTTGCATAAACAGAGCAGACAACAATGGAAAGGAACGGATGGGGAGAAGACGTAGCGAGGATGTTAAGTGGATGCTCCACGGAAGCCTAGAGGATGGAAGTGGATGGAAGCAGATGACATGTCCACAAGGCTTCCGGGGGAGCACAGCGAAGCGGACGCTCAGTGGAAGGAGCGGATGCAGAGCAGATACCTAGCGGATGATGCGGATGCATCACGGATGCCTAGAGGATGCTTAGCAGATGCTTAGCGGATGCCTAACAGATGCAAAGCGTTTACTGCACATACGAGGAGGATGCATTGAATCAGCCCCCCAGATATAAAAGGATGTATCTCGCAAGCAGGTCACCATTCAGAGGAAAGACCTGCTGCCAGACACATCTCCAGCCAACAACCATGGGGAAGAAGAGGAAGCCTGTGCCTACTCCTGCCAGCCCTGGCAAGAAGGACAGGGCCACCATCCCACCCCCTGGCACTGACTCTGCTTCTGCTGGGACTTCTGCTGCTAGGGCTAACTCTGCTGGTGCTGGTGCTTCTGCTGGTGCTGATGCTTCTGCTGGTGCTTACTCTGCTGGTGCTGCTCCTGGTGCTGGTGCTTCTGCTGGTGCTTACTCTGATGGTACTGCTCCTGGTCCTGCTGGTGCTGCTGGTCCTGCTGGTGCTGCAGGTTCTGCTGGTGCTGCTGCTGCTGGTGGTGGTGTGGTGGACCAGCACCTAGAACCTCAAAGCCCTACTGATGAGGGCCCAGAAGGTCCTGCCAGAGGGAGGAAGAGGCAATCGCGCGATAGGGAGAGGAGACAGTACTCCATTGAAGAGGAACATGAGGATGAGGTGCTCAAATGGCTGAGGGAGAATGAGTACCTCTGGCGAAAGGGACACAGGCTCTATTGAGACACCAAGTGGAAGCAGGCGGCTTGGAGAGAGAAGGTGGAGAGCTTGGGCTACACTTTGGAGGTCCTCCTCGGGTGGTAGAAGCACATGCACACCTGGTACGGGAAGCTGTACCTCAAGAAGTCTGGCCAGGCCTTGGTCAAGCTCACTGACCAAGAGACCTACGTGATGGCCATGTACAGCTTCTTGGACGGTGAGGTCCGCCACCGAGGAGCAGCCCCTCTGTCAAGCCTCTCTCTCAGGCAGGCCACAGAGAGTCCTCTTGGCCAGTCCTCTTCTGGCCAAGAGTCAGCTCCTGTGTCCAGGCAGGTATCTGTGGAGCTCCCCTCGATGGAGACCCCCCCAACAGCTGCACTCCCCGTGGCAGAGCACGTGGAGGACCCCCTGATGCAGTTGGAGCAAGAGGTGGCCACTGCCACCAGAGACCAACCCACATCCACCCCCAGCTCCACTTCCACAGAAAGCAGGCAGAAAGCCAGACCTGAGGGACAGAGCCAAACTGTCCTGCTGGAGATCAGGGGCACCATCAAAAGCAGCGTAGATCTCCTCTCTCAGCTGGTACACATCGACATACCATCCTCTAACAGAAAGCCCTTCCTCACCTACGTCAATCAGACCCTCATGGACATGTCCGAATCCCAGTACCAGGTGATCAAGGAGAGGATCACAGGTCTTCTGCACCACCGTCCAGGCCCAGCTGAACCTGCTCTGACCCACTCCAGGTCTGCCCCTCCACCCCAGGTGATGTCACAGCCTTTCCAAGGCTTTCAACAGCCCCTCACCTACCAAGGCTATGGCTACCAGGAGTTCCAGCAGCACAGGCAGCCCTTCCCATTCCAGGCACAGGTTCATCGCATGCCACAGGTGCCACCGATGCCACCGATGCCACCGATGCCACCGATGCCACCGATGCCACAGATGCCAACTGAGGCCACAGATGCTGTTAGGGATAACATTGTTTCCCCTAACTGGTTTAGGTGAAATAATAACTATGAATCATAGTTGTGTATGTTAAAGTGTCTGCAGC
>BLBF01000006.1:43821026-43845237 GCA_015471245.1 Laticauda colubrina | reverse complement strand
TTTTTGTAGGATATACATCTAATCATAGATCTTATAGATTCTGGGAACCAGGTACATCTAGAGTTTACACCAGTGCTAGTGCAAAATTCCTAGAACATGTAGGATGGAATAGATTAGAGCAAGATTTAAATAATGAAGTAATTATTGAACCCTACAAAAGGCAGAAAGATCAGATTAGCTATAAGAAGAGTCCAATTAAAGAAGAAGTCCACGAAGAGCAAATAGGACCAGAACAAGAGGAAATAGTTGATCAGGAAGAGTTACATAATCAAGAACAATTAATAAATGAAAGTCCACCTGTAAGTCCTATAATACCTAGACGTACTACACGTGTAACTAGACCACCTGATAGGTATCAAGCAAGTATAGTTTGCCAAGTAACTAAAGTTCCAACTAGTGTAGATGAACTTAGGATGTATCCTGCTAAGGATCAGGAGAATTGGCAAAAGGCAATGGAAAAAGAACTAAATTCATTAAAGATAATGAAAGTGTATGAAGATGCCAAATTACCTCCAGGAGAAAAATCCATTGGGTGCAAATGGATATTTAAAGTAAAAACTGGAAATGATGGGACTGTTACCCATAAAGCTAGGTTAGTAGCTCAAGGATTTAATCAAACTGCATCTGATTATGATGAAGTGTTTGCACCAAGCCTTAAAGCTACATCTTTAAGAGCAGCATTAGTGTGGGCAGCTAAGAAAAACTATGTCATTAACCATTTAGATGTAGAAACTGCTTATCTACACGCACCATTGCAGCACACTATATATTTAAGAAAACCAATTGGTATAAAAGACAATAAAATAAATAGTAATGATTGTTAGAAACTCAAAAAGAGTCTTTACGGGTTGAAACAATCTGGGTTTGAATGGAACCAATATATTGTGAAAGAGTTAAACAATATAGGTTTTAAATCTGGTTTAGCAGATCCGTGTGTGTTTAAAAGAGAAAATAATGGAACGGTGTTATTATTATTATTATTTACAGATGATATTGCTTTGATAACTAACACTAATAATGAAGCTAATGAGATTATATCATTATTAGCCAAAAAGATAAAAATAAAGCATTTAGGTGAAATTAAAAGGTATCTAGGATTGACAATTAATAAAACAAATAATGGTTTTAAGATATCTCAAGAAGATAAAATTTGCCAATTAATTAAAACTTATAAGATGGAACTTTGTAAACCGGCAAAGACTCCAATGAGTCAAGAAGTTTGCCAAACTAATGATCAAAGTCCCAAATTTGATAAGTCCATATATCAATCTTTGATTGGTAGCTTATCATATATAAGCAACTGGTCAAGGCCAGATATAGCTTATAGTGTAAATCAGCTGGCACGTTTTAATTCAGATCCAAAACAATGTCATTGGCAATCATTAAAAAGAATTTTAAGATATCTTAAAGGAACAATGAACCATGCATTGTATATAGAACCAAAGGGTGATTTGAGTCTTAGTGCCTATGCAGATGCAAGTTTTGCAACTGATATAAACACTAGAAAATCAACATCTGGGATGGCTATATTATTTGGTAAGACACTAATAGGGTGGAGGTCAATCAGACAACAGCATATTAGCTTGTCCACGATGGAAGCTGAATTTTCATGTCTGTCATTATTATGCACTGACTTGATTTTCTACAAACAGTTATTATTAGACATGGGTATAACTGTAAAAGATTCCAATATTGTGTACGAGGATAACCAAGCAGCTATAAAGTTAGCTACTAGTATTGCTGTAAAAACTAGATCAAAACATACTGATTTAAGATACTTAAATGTAAGAGAATCAGTGAAAAATGGACTAATAAAATTGGAATACTGCATGTCAGAAGAAAACATTGCAGACCAATTTACAAAAGCTCAAGGAGCAATTAAGTTTAAAGAAAGTTGCGAAAAATATTTTCTAAAGATGTAAATGATTCATAGTTATTATTTAACCTAAAAGGGGAGAATGTTAGGGATAACATTGTTTACCCTAACTGGTTTAGGTAAAATAATAACTATGAATCATAGTTGTGTATGTTAAAGTGTCTGCAGCTTTAACTGTGGGATAGTAATTAAGGGAGTGGTTATGAAAACACTATAAAAGTAGCAAGTCTACAGCTTGCTCTCTCTGGCTTTGATGATCCCTGATTACTGCTTGGAATCAAGACTGCATTGCTCGAACGGGAGAGACAACAAAGGACTGATTTGTAAGTGAACTGACATAGGATATTCTACATGGACTTTGCTAACTGAATATCCCTGAATGGACTGACTACTTGATACATGACTATTGGACTGTTATTTGACTATGCCATGAACTTATAATGGAATAAACTATATTCTTGATAGCACAAGCGTATCTGTTATTTTTACTGTATGTTAATAAACATACAAGCTTAGCTCACTCATTTATCTGTGTGCCTATCTGACTAACGCTGCACATTCTGTTTAGCTTGTCTACCAAACCCTGGTTGGGGAACCCAGGCTTAACAGATGCCACCAATGCCACAGATGCCACCGATGCCTCACCTCGCTAACCTGCAGACCAGACAGCCCCACTACACTCCTCCTTCCTCCACCCCACAGCCAAGCCCGGCCTCAGAACATCTGTCATCAGTCTTGGGACTGACACCCTATGTCATGGAGGAAGGAGCTCTCAACATCACGGGACTGAGCCAGCTCTCTGAGAGCTTCCTCCACATACCATCCCCTGTTGTCCTCTTGGGCCAGGCACCCCAATGGTGCCTCAGACCAGCACTCCAGCCACTGCCACCTCCACAGCACCTGGACCCTTCACCCCTGAGACTATGGGCACGCCTCAGAGTGACTGAGAAGAGTGCCAGAGACTGGGTTGCTACCTGTTGACTTTATCTTTGCTTGGGACACTTTACTTGGGTCATTTTGCTTTTACAGTTTGTTATTAACAAAGTTTATCTTTGCTTCACACACTTAGTTCAGTTCTTTTAGTAAATAAAGTCTTGGTGGAAACTTTTAGAAATGGTTTAAGCCTTTGCATGCTTGTGGGATGGGTAAGGATAGCAGTGGAATGGGCAGGGATACCTGTGGAATGGGTAATAGCTGTGGGATGGGTTAGGACAGCAGTGGGATGGGCAGGGATACCTGTGGGAGGGTAATAGCTGTGGGATGGGTTAAGATAGCAGTGGGATGGGCAGGGATACCTGTGGGATGGGTAAAAGCTGTGGGATGGGCAGGGATACCTTTGGGATGGGTAAGAGCTATGGGATAGATAAACCTCCAGTGCAAGCATAGTGGGACTGTATGGGCCACCCTCCCAGGTGCCACACCTTTGGCCCTTTATTATCAATAACAATTTAATCATTGATCAACATATTTCAACACAAACACCACTCTTTATTAAATGCCCTGTTCATTGTAGGGCCACTCATCATACATGGCACAATCTCATCAGTGTGATGAGATAGGCTGAAAGAAGCATCCATTAAGCATCTACCATCCTCTCTTGCCACTCCACTGCTCTAGCTGGGGAGTTGCACCAGTGTTTCAGGAGGTTGTGCTGCTTCTTCCCTTCACGTGAAGCTCTGTTGGGGCCTTGCACATGCACAGTATCTATCAGGTTTCGCCCTTGCCTCTATTCACCAGGCTTCATGTCCCCATTGCCTTGTTGGTGGTCCACAAGCCTGTTCTGCAAGACTGGGTAGCGGGTGCACATGAGATTGTGCAGGATGCAGCAAGCTTCCACAATGTTCCTCACGGTCTGTGAGAGATGCTGCATGGTGCTGAGAAGTATCTGGAACCTGTTGGCCAGGATGCCAAAGGCATTCTCCACCACCCGTCTTGCCCTGGACAGCCTGTAGTTGAAGATCCTCTCTTCACGGGTGAGGCATCTGGAAGTGTAGGGCTTCATGAGGTAGGTTCTGAGGGAGAAGGCGTCATCCCCTATGAAGAAGTAGGGCACATCTTGTGTATCATTGGGCAGGGGGTCTGGTTCTGAGAAGCCCATGATGAGGTTGTGTTCCAGCCCCTCCTTGAGGTCACTGGTTTGTATACCTGGGCATCTGAAGCTGACCCGCTGCCTGAAGCATCGATGTACATGAACTTGTAGTCAGCATCAACTATGGCGAAGAGGATGATGCTGAAGAAGCCCTTGTAGTTGAAATCAGTGGACCCCGGACTTGGCTGGAGCTTTGCAGGCCACATGCTTGCCATCTATGGCTCCAATGGTGTGGGGGAAGTTCCACTTCTGATACCACTGCTCTGCAACTTTCTTCCATCCTTCTTCAGTGGAGGGGCACTGGAGGAGCTCCTCCAGATATTCTTCAATGATGGCCTGCACCACTTCTCTGACCACAATGCTGATGGTGTTGTGTGGCACCCTCCAGGTGTACTGCATGTTCCTGTACATGGTCCCAGAGGCCAGGTGGCACAGAGTCAGTGCTACCTCAGCCCAGGGTCCAGGCTGGGCCGGAAGTTGGTGTTTGCCTTGATAAACCTGGGTATCAGCCACTCCACAACTTCGTCAAACATGGCTGGTGGCATCCTCATGAAGTTCTGGAATGCACGAGGGTCTTCTTTCCTTAGCTCCACCATCAGCTTGTCATACAGTCTGTACTTGGCTCTTCTCACGTTCCATCTTTGGACCCACACACTTCTTAGACACCTCCTTTTCTTCCCATAGAACAGATGAATGAGCCTGTAGAGGGCTTCGCACTGTAGTAGAACGATGGTGGCTACCATAAGGAGTGTGCGACGATCCATGGTGGAGATGATTGGATGCTGTGGAAGAGCAAGATCAAGATCAAGGCTGAAGAGGTCTGCACAGCAGGGCTGCTGGACTGAAAGTGAGATCCAGGTGATTTCTCCCCCTTTTTATAGGAAATATCATTTTTCCACTAGGTGTCCTTCCACATACTCCAGGCATCCTCCAGACATCCTAAATATCCGAGATACGTCCCCTATATGAACGTTTTTTTTGTTTTAATGCTTTATATGCGAGGTGCTTCCACTTTCATCCTTTCTACGTCCGTGCTACTAATGCTGCGTGTCCGTTCTACGTCCGTTTCACTTCCTCCCTTTGTCCATTTTCCGCTGGAGTGGATATGAGTTGCATGGATGCGCAGCGGATGCCTAGAGGATATAGTGGACGCGTAATGGATGACAACGGATGTATAACGGATGTTTCCCGTATGCGTAGCGGATGTAGAACGAACGTGTTGGATACTTCATCTACTCAAAAAGTTTTGTGCAGTTTAAAACTTTTTGAGCAGATGAGTTGCCAAAATAAATATGGAATATAAATTGTGATGATAAAAAATATTTACCCCGTACAAATGTGAGATACATTCACTCCCAAGGCAAGCATCTCCACCCACCTCCCCCTCACACACACCATAAACATGAACAGCTTGAAATGTTTTTGTAAGAAACCATTCAAAGCTAGCTGAACTGACCCTTAATGGCCACAGGGAGAGGAATCTGAAATGGGCCAATCGCCCATTGAACCAAATTGTTTATATTTACTATATATGACCATAACTTGGGAATAGTATAGCTGCCATGCTGACCAATACATAACAAGAATGTCACCGAGATGGATTTATGAAAAAACATTTCAACATTATGCTGTAATTTAAAGTGCCTGCCTTTTGCTGTGTTTTTGCTTTTGAAATGTGGTAGGACAAAGGCACAAAAGCTGTAGTTCTGCTTTTGCCCAGGGCTGAACTGTGGCTTCTGCTTTTGTCCAGACTGAGCTGCCAATGCTTTGTGGGCAGCTCAGTATCCACGATACTTGCTTGCATGCTTAATAAATTTATGCTGTATCTTCAAATTTATTTGTTGGCTTTAGATGAACCAGGTTTTTGGCACAATAGTTTGGTGCTGTCACATGCAACAGAAAGATTACAAGGGAGGCTGGTATCACTTATAACAGTTTGCAGTCTGGTGGTTCTTGCTGCTTTCTTTTTTCAATGTATTCTTGACCTTGAAAACCACTGTACCACAGGCCAAATATAGCAGCAGCAATTGAAATTTTTCCCTAATGCTGAATTTCACAAGAAATTCGGTTTCACAGTCAAAATTCATATTAGTGGTCCCCAGGATTTAAAATTATGAATTTGGTGATCCCTGAGATCCAAAAGATTGGTGATCCCTGCAATAGAGAGTATCTTCTTGGGCACTCAGCCAGTTTAATAAGTAGCGGGTCCTTCTGATTATGCGCTATATGACTACAGTTGAGGAAGAATTTGATGCAGATTGATCTGGTATTAGGCAGCAACAGCCAAAGACCAGGCCATGAAAACCTGGTCATGGAACTGGGGATAGAAAATAGGTATCAGTGTGAAAAGTAAAATTTTGTTCCCAAATTCCAATCATAACTTACTCTTCCCAATACCATCAAAAGTCTTTTGTTTTCCATAGATCCCCATGAACCCCACAATTCCAGAACCCGATGAACTCCTTCATAAACCTGTTACACTCAAACTATTGACAAAGATATTCTAAGGGGCTGCATCTTCAGCTTAACCAGCTTAGCAACCTCTCAGACTCCTGTAACACAAACAAGCCCACAAAACCACTCTGTATTTCAGCCACTTGTCGGTCCTGTTCTCACAAATATTAATAGTTGGCCACACCCCAAATTCTACAGGAAAAAAAATACTGTAGGTGGATCACTTTCCCTTTTGTCATGAGCCAGGCAAATAACTAGATAATTCTGGAAATTCACTAAGTCTTCAGTACAGCTTCGGATGATAGGCAAACTCAGCAACAATTGGTGTAAGACTCAAGTTAGGTTCTGACAGATAAACCAGAATCCTGCAATCCATTTCCATGTGTACTCACATTGTTTCTGCTCGTTAGGATGAGAAAAAGTAGAAGCAATCACATTCATTGTTTTTACTAGAACAGCTGTGTGGCTGCGATCAATGCCCTACTGCTCACAATTAGGCACTACCTTGCTCCCTTTGTCTATACTACTGTTGAGCATCTGTCTCTATTGTCAATGGGCTCATTGTTCCCTGGTCTTAATAGCCATCTGGCCATCCATGCCACAAATGTTCCATCCTTAAGTACCTCTGATGAAGATAATCAGCCACCTTCAGCAACAGATTCCTTGTTGAAACCATAGCTCATTGGTATATCTTTCTGCTGTTGCTGCACAAGAACAAGTTATTTTCTACTGTTGTTCCACATGCTTCTACATTGTTGCTACTGTAAGCGAATCTGTTGCTATTAATCTGAGCAGTATCTTGTGCAGTAAAATTCCTTTTGAAGCTATTGCTACTTCCTCACACCTCACACCAACATTTAACTCCAGAATTGAGCTGTTTATACAGTTTACACAGTGTTTGTTGAAATTACAGTGATATGGCTTTCCCAAGAGTATATGTTATATAAATATACTATGCTAATCAGCCAGTAGATAAATTTTTCTTTTCCAAGATCAGGTAAACAATTCATAATGCTTGTCCGGTGAAGGCATGTGATGCAGTGGTTTTGGTGTAAGAGGATAAGCTCTTTTATTTATCTTATAGTTTTTCTACATGTTCTTAGAATTTGTTCTGGAAGATTGAGGATCTCCAAGAGATGATTTTTACATCACACAAGGGACTTTATTAGGATGGGAAATAGTTTTGCCCATCCCAAGCTCAGTAACCTATTCATGGGTTTTACCCTTAATGTACCTCAAAAAGAAATGGCAAAATGGTAGCTAAACAAATTGCATGAAATTTAAGTGAGATATAAGATTTCTGCAGAAATGATATCTGTGTATTTATGCAACTACATTTAGTCTGATCTGTCAGATAACAACACCATGACCATTTGAAATTAGTTACCAAAATGTTTTCATTACATAAAGTTAACATCTTAGTCTTTTATAAAATAAGACTTTTTAAATGAAGAAGCATAAGAGAGTCAAATCATAGTTTCTTTTATAAAGTAAAATACCATTGCTAAACTCTTAAGATTCATAAGGATAGTTTTAATAATAGACTTTGATTTGTTAAGTATATTCTGATTAAGTATTCAAAAACAGACAGCAGTAATTTATGTTTTCCACCAAGAGCATGTCTATCACACCATTTCCAGGTTGTAAATTATTTACAGCAGTTGAACATTATGTTATTAATAATTTATTTACTTATGAAATTGTAAATTATAATGTACTGACAAATTCCATGTGAGTTGTTGTAAGTCACTGGATAAATCAGGTATAACCCACTGCGGGTATCATGCTGAAAAGTGCATGTTTTCTTGAAAATGCTTCCTTTATTTCCATAGCAGTTACATATGACAAACTGTGTGAACCATGCCTGCTGAATGTTAATATTAGTCACACCATATCAAGGATATAGGAAGCATATTGTCATTGTTCACAAGTAACATAAAACATCAAAGCGCCTTTCATATAAAAATACAGATATCCTTTTATAAGGATTATAAGGACATAATTTTTTTTCAAAGACAACCAAAATACCAAGGGAGCAAAATGTCTAGAACTAACATGATATTGAAGCTGTCCTACATTTTATCTTTAGCCATCCCAGAGTGGTTAATGCTCAAGTGAGAGAATAAGGAATTTTTTCTTTTGCTGAGCTCCCACTGGATTGGTAATTAGTTAACCTGCCAATAACTTGTGGGATTCCTGGGTAATTTTTGATACTTGGTATATGTCAGTCCCTCCCATGTTTGTGGAAATATTGAATAGAAATCAATAAGCTGCCATGCCAACAGATCAAATCTAAAGATTTTAGAGAAATAAACTGGCATTAACAAAAAGTCTGTGAAAAACAAGCAAACATACAGAACAGAGTTCAAAGCTACTTCTGTGCAGGGAAATACTTCTACGATTAACTGGCATACAGGATGTATGATTGCATGTCTGCTTTAGTTCTATGGTACACTTGGTGCTGAATAGTTTAACTCTTAATCTGCAATCTGATTATGATCTGCTGGTTACCCTTTAGAAAAGCAAAGAAAGCAGAACTAATTTGCTTTTCTCCTGCATAATTCAATCAAGTAATTTGGGAGCTCATCTTATTAAATGTCTGCATTTCTATTCAGCCTAAAATTGATCTGAAAAGAATCATAGGCATCTAGACCTGAGATGGTAAATGACTTTTCATATGTGACTGAACTGTATCTTCATAGTTTATGTAGTAAGAATTATTTTGGAAAAATTAAAAACAAATTATGGCATTATTGTACCTACCCCATTTAAAAATATATATATTCTCAAGGTGGGCAGAGCAATTTTATCAACTGAAAAGCAGGGGTGAGATTTCCTAGATAAAATGATAACTTTAGAAAATTGCTGCCATGTCTACATTAGTGGTAGGATTCAAATTCTTTTTATTACCTGTCCTGTGGGTGTAGCTTATGGGAATGGCTTGGTGGGAGTGTCAGGGGAAGGTTCCTGCAAAATCCCCTTTCCCTCCCCACTCCTGGGGGAAGGTTACTGTAAATCCCATTCCTTCCCCACCCTACTAACCTGCTTTTCCAGCTCCGTTCTCCTCTGCAGGGAATCATTAGAAGACCAGTCAGAGAAAATATTTGCTGGTTCTCTGAACTAGTCAAAATGTCCACTACCGATTCATCAGAACCATTTTCATGATCAAAATTCTTAACTTATTTGATAACATTTTTTTTCTGGAAGGGATAAAGACATTTTCAGTTTTGCCTTGTATGCTGAAATTGAAAATTGTTGAAAAATAGCTGCTAATAAGGTAACTTTGAAAATCAAGTATTTCCAGCAACTTTCAGAATTGTTCTTTTTGCTCAAGATTAAAGAAAGTAAACATCTCATTCTTCATTTCATACACTTGTGACATTTTTCTTCTTCATAACTTCCTGACCTCTGTGCAGAAAATGAAACTTGTTTCAATTGCTTCACAAAGTGTGATGACAGATGTGACTTAAGTAACCTAAAGTTACATTTGCAAACTTTGTTTAGGCCAGTTTTCAAGTCATGATTAATTGCTTTTGCAACCAATGTTTCCTGTTGCAGTGAGCAGTATGTTGTTATAAAATTGCCATTAATTTTTCTTATTAATGATACAAATCCCTTAATTTTTCCAAACACTGAAGAAACATTATTTATATGATACTCATGGCCCACAGGCTGGATGGAGATCACACACTGTCCACACCATCCCTGGTTTAGTGAAGGGGAAACAGTTGTGATGTGTCATATGATGACAATGTATTGTTGCAATTTCAAATGATATAACATTAATCCATACATTAATTATAGTAGCTAAATGAAGAAATTTTTATTTTTATTTATTTGTATCCTGCCCTGATTATTTTAAAAAATAATCAAGCTGGTGAACATAATCAACACATTTCTTCCTACTATTTTCTCCACAACTGTTCTGTGAAGTAGTTTGGCTGAGAGAGAATGACTGATCTAAGATCACCCAGCTGACTTGTAAGGCTAAGGTGCGACTTGCATTCACAATTTCCTACTTTCTAACCTAATACCTAGACCAAACTGACTCCCTTTTCAATGGAAGATAATATATTGTATGAAGTGGAATTGTGGAGTTCTTGATACTATCTAAGCTTTTATGTTTGCTTACAGATTTTTTATTACCCAGTGAAATAACATCATTCATGCCAGTGCACTAGCAAATCCTATACTTAGTATCACTGATGATGCTACCTAAGTGGGTAATGAAACATCTGTAAGCAAATAATCAAGCTCTGAGAATGCCAAAGCCTCCACAAAAGTTTTTTTTCACTTCTTGTCTGATTTTCTGCCAAATAATACATTTGTAGTAACACTGCAAACAGGAAGAATCACTGTCTCTGTGAATGTATTCTACATTCCATTGCTAAATAGGTGGCTTGAGTTTTTCTAACAGATTTGAAGCAAATTCAAGTTCTGTTGTACTCTAGAATTTAAAAGTATTTCTTAGTAGAAGTTGTAAACAAAAGTAACTATATTTTACTTAGAAATACTTCTTCAATTTGCTTAAGATTTTTTGCTCTATTGTCCAAGTTACCATTCCAGTGATACATCTCCAGTTGGACTAAATTCATCAACACACAAAGTAATTCCATTAATAGATAATTGACCAAGAAAAACAAAGTTCCTTAGTTATTGTAATCACATCTATCCTGATGACATGGTCATCCGATCGATAACTTATGTTTCTCTGCATAAATGCCTTCCAGCTCTTCAATCATATTGTTCTAGGCAATGCCTTGAAATTAATTACTATAAAATATAGCCTTTCAAGATTCCAATTAATTGGAAGATCAATTGGAGGTTTATTGAAAAGGTCAAACTTCAGGTACTAAGTATTTTCAATCTTCCACCAGATAGATTAACTATGAATAGAAGCTTAGTAAAAAAGATAAAGGTACATTATTAAATAGTCAAGCCAACTAGGTCCCAGAAGCAATTAAATTACTTGAAATATAAATAGTAAATATTTGGACTACAGATTTTGATCTCTGGTTTTCCACTGACATGGATACCACAAGGTTTGAAACAAGTTAATCAAAATTTTTAAATTCTTATATATCTTTCTTACTAAATTTTTAACACAATAGTACAGCTAGATTTAGGTTGAATCTCTTCTGAAGCTTATCTAGGATTTAGAATAACAGTGTAGGAAGGGACCTTGGAGATTTCTAGTCCAACCACCTGTTTAGGCAGGAAACCCTACACCACTTCAGACAAATGTTTATCTAATCTTTTCTTTAAAACTTCAAGTGAAGTTTTGTTACTTTAGACTTTGGTTGAAGTAAATCCTTTGAAGTAAATTTCTTTCACCAATCTTATTTTGTTAGATAGATGACAGATTAATTACAATTTGGCATACTGTAGCCCATGTGTATCAAACTCGCAATGTCACATTGCTATCACTTGATTTATTGTGACATTTTTCCTTTTGCGGAGCTGGCATGGGCATGGCCTGCACATGACACATCCATCCCACAGGCCACTAGATTAACACCTCTGTGTAGCCTGTCTCTTCAGCAACATTTATTCTCAGCCTTGGCAAAACCTTGGCCTAATTTAAACAATGTGTCTTCAACCAAGACACTAAAGCTGACAAAACCAGAATTTTCTGTTTCCACTACAGCACATCTGCACATGTTGTCTGTTCTTCCTGCATATCCCAGCATTTTTTCAAGATTGTATATGTCATACACAGAAGATCTTCCTCCGTGGTCTGTATCAATGTTTTATCCAATTGAACGACAAGAGGCAGATATGCAAACTACTTTATAAAAACTGTGCATATGTATGTTCTGACATGCAGATTGAATTGGTATCATGTAATCTGTTAAGGCAGAACTGTCAAATTACCAGTCTGCAATCTGGATGCACTGGCCACACTCATGCCTGGTTTGGTGAAGGGAAAAAAGTCCT
Source organism: Laticauda colubrina (assembly GCA_015471245.1). NCBI lineage: Eukaryota > Metazoa > Chordata > Lepidosauria > Squamata > Elapidae > Laticauda > Laticauda colubrina. Next base: position 43,832,881 of record BLBF01000006.1, on the reverse strand, counting down.
GATATGTCATATAATGCCATGGTGACACCATCAGTTTGACACCCCTGTGTTAAGGAGTCCTTGGTTCTCTCTGAACTTGGTTATTTCTTGCAAATGTTTCATTACCCAAATTACATAACAACATTAGCACTGAATAATGCTGACAACATCAGTTTGGGTAATGAAATAAAACATCAGTTTGAGTAATGAAACTTCTGCAATAAAACAACAAAGTTCAGAGAGCACCAAGGACTTTTCATTTCAGCCCTGATCTACAAATATTCTCCTTTACTGATAACCTGTTAACTGCTAATTTTACACTTAGTGACAAATAGATTTCATGCCACTAGTTGTCAACCATTTAGCTGATGTTAGAATTATTCTCCTTTTTTGTCTCCAATTTCCAGGTACCTCTTTATTGAGGGCAAGTATTTTACAGCCTTTGGTCCAGCAAGATCAGATGGACTGAGGAGCCAATAGAATTTCATTTGATTTCTGATTGGTGTTAATCTCTCTGAGTTAACTTGCTTCTGGTCCATATCCAGCTGCAATAAACTATCTTTCCAGTGACCCTAACATCACAAACATATTTTATTTCTTTTTTTTTTTCATTTTCAAATCAGTTCATGATTTATAATTTTATTCTAACCACTAAAAGCTTATATTCTGAAAAGATGTGCTGTAGCTATATCACTGGTCCATCTGCATGATTATTCTTAAAGTCTCAGTGGCGACTGCTCTCCTAATGAGCCAAGATGAAAATCATTAAAATGTAATTGTGTGCAGGTTTTAGAGATATGTTTCTGTTCTGGGATGAGGCAGTTCTGACAAACTACAATATTTCTAAGGCAATATACTCCTCCCCAGCTGTTTAATGAGCCGTATATATTTAATCTGAGAGATTCTGATGCAAAGCAGAATGAATACCCAAGAGGTTTTATCACATCTTATATGAAAATGGTGATTATGTGCAGTTGAGTTGGGCATAGTCAATGACAAGAAAGAAGTCTTGACACAGAATCCCTGGTGGTCAAAAACACTATACTATATTACAGTTTCTTCCAATAACTTTTGCCATCTAATACTGCCTAATACAATAATGCTAGGTACATTTCAAATAAGGTCTGATTCAATTATTGTACTTTTTAAATCTACATTAACATAAAATAATAGTTTTATTAATCTATTTTGCTCTTTTGTCAAAGTCTAAATAAAGTAAAAGGTACCCATATAAACAGACACACAGATGGAAATCCAAAGTTGCTATCCATTTGTAAAAAAAAATTCACTATTTTGAATTTTACCCATGAGGCAATGAAATACCTTCAAAGAAAATGTTAAAAATGTTCAGAGGATGGTTGACATTTTTAAAAGCAGTAGTTTATACGTTAAACATCTTAAACTATTTTCCCTAAGTAATAACATTTCCTGTTTTATCTAATACATTTTTAATATATGAATAGATCACTGGACTATGGGAGGCCATAGTCAAATTTTGTAATAAGAACAGTACACATTTTAAAATAATATTATATGTTGCTGTTTATATTTTTGTTTATAATTTTGAAATTAAATGAATTTAATTTCAAATCATCCTTGCTCTTTTTAGAAACAGAAGATCTAAATTAAAAGTTCAAAAATATGCATGCACTGAATGTGTGCACTTTACAAAATTCAATATAACTATGATTGCATCAAGATTTTAAAATCAATATATTTTAAACCAATATATTTTTTTTAACAAGACAAACACCATATGTTTGATGGGTTAACTTTGGTACTAGTGCAGGAAAAAAATACTTAAATGTTTAAGCCCATGTCACACTGCACCAACGGATGGAAAGAGGATATAAAACGGAGAGAAACACTTGCCATCCATTGGTTAATGCGATTCATCCGTTCTGTACTCACTGCGTCCGTTTTTCATCCTCTCAATCCATCCAGCATCTGTCGACTGAGGTTCCATCTGCTCAAAAGGTTTTTTTTTTTTTTTTTAAAAGTTTTTATTAATTTTCTACAAACAAACAAACATACAAAACATTAAAAACATCTACTCTCATATATACTTCCGGTGTATCGGTTGGTTCATCAGTTTTGTGCATTCATTTTATAGTGTCAATTACAATTATATTGCATAACCACTCATATTGTCAATCCATATTCTAATATTACTAAAAAAAAAATAAAAATAAAAAAATCTTTTTCTGACTATACTTTTAATCATTCATGCTTTGCGAGATAACAATACTTCAAACAGTTTATTCTATAATTTGTCGTATAATCATAAAAAATCAATCCTAAAAACTCTTCATATATATAATATTGATGCTCTATTATTGTATTTTATCATCTAACCATTGATAAAAAAAACCCCAAATTGCATAAAATTGTTTATCTTCTTGTTCTCTAATTTCAAATGTCAATCTACTCATCTCAGCACATTCCAATATTTTCTTAATAATTTCTTCCTGCAATGGTATTTTCTCATTCTTCCAGTTTTTAGCAAATACAATCCTAGCCGCCGTTAATACATTTACAATCAAATATTTCAAATCTTTATTATATATATCAGGTAAAATTCCCAATAAAAAGATCTCTGGCTTCAAGTCTATGTGTTTCTTTGTCATTTTTTCCAACCACATGTGAATTTTAGTCCAATATTTTCTAGCATTCTCACAAGTCCACCACATATGATAGTATGAGCCAGGTATCTGATGACATTTCCAACATTTTTCAGATTTATTCTTGAACATTCTTGCTATTCTTGTCGGGGGAAGGTGCCACCTGTAAAACATCTTATACAAGTTTTCTTTATATGCTATTGACATTGTCATTTTGTAATTTTGAGTCCACAATTTTTGCCATTGTTCTAAATCAATTCCATATCCAAAATTCTTCCCCCATGCAATCATAGTTTCTTTAACTTGTTCTTCCTCTAGCTTAATTCCCAATAAATAACCATATAACTTTTTAATCACTTTCTCATCAGTACCCATCAATATCTTATCTAAATCAGTCTGTTTATCATAGAATCCTTCCGTTTTAAAATCTTCAAGATATCTTGAGTGTATTTGCGCATATGAAAACCAATTCATCCTTATACCTTGTTCCTCTAAATTTTGGATCGTTTTAAGTCCACCCTTTTCATCCAACAGTTCCCCATATCTAACTGTTTGTTCCTTTTTATAGATCATAGGATAGGAAAATGATTCAATAGTCGATAACCAAATTGGAATTTTCAAATAACATTGTTTTTTTATCTTCTCCCAATTTAACCACAAAGACTCCCGTATATAATGTCTTCTGAAATACCCCTGTGTTTTAGTTCCCTTGTACCATAAAAAAGCATGCCAGCCCAACAGTAAATCATGTCCTTCTAATGTCAACAATGTATGTTTTCTTAATGTTATCCATTCTTTGACCCACATCAAACTTGCAGCTTGATAATACAATTCCCAATTAGGCAGGCCAAAACCTCCTCTATTTCTAGCATCTTGCAAAAGTTTTAACTTTATTCTCGCTTTTTTACCTTGCCATATAAACTTCAACATAGTTTATTTAAATCTTCAAAATAGTCTTTTCCAAGTCTAATTGGTATTGTTTGAAAGAGAAATAAAATTCTAGGTAAAATATTCATCTTAATTGTTGAAATTCTCCCTATTAATGACAATTGTAAATTTTCCCATTTCTTCAAATCTGTAATTATCTGTTGTTTAAGTTTAATATAATTATTCTCTTTTAATGTGCTACATCTTGCTGTCAAATATATCCCCAGATACTTAACCTTGTTTGTAATTTGAATTTTCAAAAGATCTGTCAGTTCTTCTCTTTGTCTCAATAACATATTTTTTGTCAAAATCTTTGTTTTATCTTTATTTATTTTCAAGCCAGCCATCTCACCATATGTCTCTACCTTTTCCAATAACTTTGGAGCGGTTTCTAACGGGTCTTCCAGAATAAAAGCTAAATCGTCAGCAAAAGCTTGTAGTTTAAATTCTTCCTTTTTAATTTTCATTCCTTTTATATTTTTGTCATCTCTAATATTTCTATTCAACACTTCCAAAGTTAATACGAATAACAAAGGAGATAGGGGACATCCTTGTCTTGTACCTCTTCTTATATTAATAAGATCTGTAAATTCTCCCTCCATCATTACCTTTGCTGTCTGTTTATTATATATGGCTTCTATTGCTTGAATAAATTTTCTGGCAAAGCCCATCTGTTCCAATAATAATAACATAAATCTCCAGTTCACGTTGTCAAATGCTTTTTGAGCATCTAGGAATATCAAAGCCATTTGTTTTTCAGGATGAGCCTCATAATATTCCAAGGTATCCAAAATTACTCTCATGTTATCTCTAATTTGTCTCTTTGGTAGAAATCCATTTTGATCTGGATGGATAAAATTATTTAAATATTTTTTCAGTCTTTCTGCTAAGATTGAAGCAAAGATTTTATAATCTGCATTCAATAAGGAAATAGGTCTATAGTTCTTAATTTGCAACGGGTCAGCCTCTTCCTTTAAAATAAGTGTAATATAAGCCTCTGACCATGTTTTGGGTGTCATCTTTTTTAACATAACTTCATTCATAATTTCTAACAATGGAGTGTTCAATGATTCTTGAAATTTTTTATAGAATTCTGCCGGAAGCCCATCTGGACCTGGTGCTTTCCCATTATTTTGTCTTTTAAATGCTTCATTTAGTTCCATCATTGTTATATTGCTTTCTAACATTTCTTCAGTCTCTTTAGGTATCTTCGGTAAGTTAACATTCTGTAAATACTGTTTAATTTTTTTCTCATCAATATTCTCTTGATTATATAGTTGTCCATAATAATCTCGAATAATTTCCTTTTTCTCCTTATTACCACAACAAACTTGACCTTGATCATCTATTAGTTTCAATATTTTTCTTGATTCCTTCTCCTTTCTCAGTTTATATGCTAGCCATCTACCTGGTTTATTTGTGTCTTCAAAATAATTCTGTTTAGAATTTCTAATTTTCTGTGCCAGTTCTTCTTTCTCTATTAATTCCATTTTATGCTTAATTACATCCAGTTTCAATTTAATATCTTTTTTCTGTGGTATTTTCTGTAATTCTTTTTCAAGTCTTATATATTCATCTTCCAAGGCCTTAGAGGTTTGTCTTTTTCTAATATTCTTTTTTCTTGTATAGTCTATTATCAAACCTCTTACATATGCCTTCATTGTATCCCAAACATTCTGTATTGAGGTATCTTCTTTTTTATTTTCTTTAAAAAAAAAGACCAATTCCTTCTCCATCCATTGTATAAAATCTTTCTCCTTTAAAATGGTATTGTTTAATGTCCATCTCGATCTTTTTCTTTGTCCCTTCCATTTAATTGTCATTGGACTATGATCTGCCCAAGTACTTATTTCAATATTTGTTTCTTGAATAGTAGATATTAGTTCTGTTGAGATCCAAATCATATCTAACCTGGACCATGATAAATGTCTATTAGAATAAAAAGTATATTGTTTAGTTTTAACATTTCTTTCTCTCCAAATATCTTTTAAGGTTAATTCATCTGTCATTTTAAAAAAAGATTTAGGGAGAATCTTTCTATTTTGTTTTGTTGTTGTTGTTATATAGTCCAATTTATTGTCCACAATTCCATTAAAATCTCCCATCATGATTATGTTAACATAGTCCAGTCTAATTATTTCCATATGTAGTTTTTTATAAAACTCTTCTTGTTTATCATTCGGGGCATAAATTGCAATCAAGAGTATTTTTTTATTATTATCCATTATTTCCACCATTAATACTCTTCCATCTTCATCCGTGTAGATCAGTTTTGCTAGAATATCTTCTTTAATGTAGAGAACCACTCCTCTTTTCTTACATTGAATCAAGGAAGTAAATATTTTCCCTAATTTTGGCTGTACTAACAAATGCTCATGTTGCTTTTTAATATGAACTTCTTGTAAGCAAATTATATCAAATTTTAATTTCTCTAATTTGTGAAAAGTTTTCCTTCTTTTAACAGCTGAGTTAAGTCCATTTATATTCATTGTAATCAATTTTTTTTCTTCCATGATTATGCTTTATATTTAGGTCTAACAGCTCTCGTAGCTCTCACTTCACGTTGTTCTTTACTGTCTACCTGTCCACCTGCAACTCCTTTCTCTTTTTCAATCTCCAGTTGTTCCTCCAGAAGCTCAATTAATGAGATCTCTTTCTCTGCCACCTCTTTTTTTCTTCCAAAAAATTCTGTATAAAAAAGTTCTGCTTTTTCAATCGAGTCAATTCTATGTCTCTGCTCTTGCCACGTAAAAATTAGTCCTTCTGGTATCAGCCATCTGTAGTTCACTTCATTTTCCAGTAGCACTTTGGTCAAAAATCGATATTCTCTTCTCATCTCTCTCACTCTTCTAGGTATTTGTTTTAAAACTACAATCTCTTTGTTTTTATATTTCAATGCTTTTTCTCTTGCCACTTGTAATATTTGTGTTCTGATGGATTTTTTAGTAAATCTAATATGTACTTCCTTTGGTAGTTTATTTCTCATCGCATATCTTGTATAAACTCGGTATATCTCATCTACTCCGTCCATCATTTTTTCCTCAGTAATTTCCAGAAGATCTGCCAATATTTCTATCATTATCACAGCCAAGTTTTCTCCTTTTTCCTCTTCTATATTTTGAAATCTAAGATAAAATTCTGATCTTTCCATCTCCCACTTCAACATCCCATTTTTTTCTTGTTCTATCACTGTTAATCTAGTGTCAATATTTCCAATCTTCTCCTCTCTTTGTTTTCCTTCTTCCTCAATTTTTTGGAATCTCTCCTCATATTTTCCCATCACTTGTTTAAAATTTTCATCAGATTTCTCTATTTTTTTGTCCATGGTATCTATTTTTATCTTAATATCTTGAATTCCTTGCATAATCATCTGTAAATTTACTTTTTCTTGTTCCTTATCTTGCTTCAACATTGTCTGAATTGAAAGTTGTCCTTCAAGTGGTGGGGAAGCAGAGGTAGAAGCAAAAACGCCGAATGATTTTGGCTTCCTGCTCATTTTAATATTTCCAAGTCTTCAAGCTCTCTTTGACTTTAAATCCAGCTGGTATAGTAACCAAATATAGTCCAAAAAATCAAAAAAAAGAAAAAAAAGAAAAAATCCAATAGTAAAAAGCCCAAAGCCAAAAAAGAAAAAAGGAAAAAGGAAAAAGAAAGGTCTTCAGGTTCTTCTAGACCCTAATCCAATTAAAATAGATGGAAGAAGCAAAGAAAGAGAAGAAAAAAGAAAAAACTCTGAGGCTTTCCCTTTGAAATAAAAAGCAAAAATGCTAGAGTTAAAATTAACCAAAAAGGCTGGCGAGTAGGAATTTCAAAAGTATATATATATATATATATATATGCACTGTACACTGCATTTTATTTCTTTATCCAAGGCTCTTATTATGACTGTCTTCTCCAGCAGCTTCAAAGCCAAGCCTCAAATGTTAAAATATTGATAAGAGTCCAAGAGAGCACCTGTAATAATATTTTACTGTATTCTCCCTCTATCTTATCACATTAAAATGTCCTTGAAAAGAAGTGCTTTTCTCCCCAATTCAAATAAAATATTTTCAAGCCTCTAGTTGGCAGTGTTACAGCATCTAAATACTCTTTCCCCCCCCAGCCAAAAGAAAGAATGTTTATAAAGAACTCAAACAAAAGAAAAAGATAGTCAAAGGGAGCCTCTATCCTAAAAAGAAAGTTAAAAAGATAAAAAATAAAAATCAAGTGAAAAATAAAAATATATATAAGAGAAAATTCAATCCGGTTACCTACAAAGTCACCTTAAAGTCCTCAAAGAAAATAAGAAAAAAAAAAAATCCAAGTCTCAATTTGACATCACTTAAACGCCGCTCAACCCAGGTTCAGTCAAAAGAAAAATAAAGTCACAGATTTCTTCTTTGTTCAGGATGTCCTTTCAAGTCTTAATCAATTTATAATACAAAAGAATTTCTCACCCAACCGATACACGCTCATTTAAATCCCTTTCTTTCCGGAGTTGTCCCGGCTTCAGCAGCTTTAGAGGCTGCCTTTCTGCTTCCAGCAAAAGGGCTTCTCCCGGATCAAACCAGAGATTTTGCGATATCTCTGGGATCCTGGGACTGTGCCCTTCACGATCCCCATCTCTACGGGACGGTTTAGGTCCGTTAGAACCGACCAGAGGCAAAAATATCAGCTGAGATCTCAGAGCCCCGAGATCGCAGCTGTAACACCGAGACGTAGCTCCGCCTTCCCTCCCTGCTCAAAAGGTTTTGAGCTGCTCAAAAGTTTTTGAGCGGAAAATGTATCCAACATGTCCGTTCTGCATCCGCAACGCATACGGGAAACATCCGTTTTACATCTGGCGTCATCTGCTATATCTGCTAGGCATCCGCTGAGCATCCGCGCAACTCAAATCCGCTCCAGCGGAAAATAGACAGAGGGAGGAAGCAAAACGGATGCAGAATGGACGTGCAGCGTTAGTAGCACGGACGGAGAAAGGATAAAAGCGGATGCAGCTCGCATACAAAGCATTTAAATGGAAAAAACGTTCACAGAGGGGACGTATCTCGGATATTTAGGATATCTACAGGATGCCTAGAGGATGCAAAAGGACACCTAGTGGAAAACCTATATTGCCTATAAAAAGGGGGAGGAACTCACTTGGATCTCACTTTCAGTCCAGCAGCCCAGCTGTGCAGACCTCTGCAGCCTTCATCTGGCTCTTGCTCTTCCACAGCATCCAGTCATCTCCACCATGGATCGTCACACAGTCCTTTTGGTCGCCAACATCATTCTGCAACAGTGCGAAGCCATCTACAGGCTCTTTCAACTGTTCTACGGGAAGAAAAGGAGGCATGCAAGAAGTGTCTGGGTCCGAAGATGGATCGCCAGAAGAGCAGAGTACGGACTGTACAACAAGCTGATGATGGAGCTGAGGAACGAAGACCCTCGTGCATTCCAGAACTTCATGAGGATGCCACCAGCCATGTTTGACGAAGTTGTGGAGTGGCTGAGACCCAGGTTGACCAAGGCGAACACCAACTTCCGGCCCAACCTGGACCCTGGGCTCTGCGCCACCGTTCTCCGGGACCACATAAAGGAGCATGCAGTATGGCTGGAGGGTGACACACAACACCATCAGCATTGTGGTCAGAGAAGTGGTGCAGGCGATCATCGAAGAATACCTGGAGGAGCTCCTCCAGTGCCCCTCCACTGAAGAAGGATGGAAGAAAGTTGCACAGCAGTGGTATCAGTAGTGGAACTTTCCCCACACTGTTGGAGCCATAGATGGCAAGCACGTGGCCTGCAAAGCTCTAGCCAAGTTGGGGTTCACTTATTTCAACTACAAGGGCTTCTTCAGCATCATCCTCTTCACCATGGTCGATACTGACTACAAGTTCATGTATATCAATGCTTCAGGCAACAGGTCAGCTTCAGATGCCCAGGTATACAAAGCCAGTGACCTCAAGGAGGGCCTGGAACGCAACCTCATCATGGGCTTACCAGATCCAGACCCCCTGCCCAACAACATGCAAGATGTGCCCCACTTCATCGTGGGGGATGACGCCTTCTCCCTCAGAACCTACCACACGAAGCCCTACACTTTCAGTCTCCTCACCCGTGAAGAGAGGATCTTCAACTACAGGCTGTCCAGGGCAAGGCGCGTGGTGGAGAACACCTTTGGAATCCTGGCCAACAGGTTACAGGTACTTCTCACCACCATGCAGCATCGCCCAGAGACCGTGAGGAGGATCGTGGAAGCTTGCTGCATCCTGCACAATCTCATTCGCATCCGCTACTCAGTCTTGCAGAACAGGCTCGTGGACCTCCAACAAGGCAATGGGGACATGGAGCCTGGGGAATGGAGGCAAGGGTGAAACCTGATAGACACTAAGGATGTGCAAGGCCCCAACAGAGCTTCACGTGAAGGGAAGAAGCAGCGCAACCTCCTGAGACACTGGTGCAGCTCCCCAGCTGGAGCAGTGGAGTGGCAAGACATTTCTAGAAGTTTCCACTAAGACTTTATTAACAAAATAATGAAGCAAGTGTTTGAAGCAAAGATAATCTTTATTAATAACAAGGTGTAAAAGAAAAATGACCAAGTCAAGTGTCCAAAGCAAAAATAAAGTCAACAGGTAGCCACCCAGTCTCTGGCACTCTTCTTGGTCACTCTGAGGCGTGCCCAGTCTCAGGGGTGAACGGTCCAGGTGCTCTGGAGGTGGCTGCTGCTGGAGTGCTGGTCTGAGGTGCCACTGGGGTGCCTGGCCCTGAGAGGACAACAGGGGACGGTGTGTTGAGGAAGCTCTCAGACAGCTGGCTCAGTCCCGTGATGTTGAGAGCCCCTTCCTCCATGCCATGGGGTGTCAGCTCTAATACCGATGACAGATGTACTGAGGCCGGGCTTGGCTGTGGGGTGGAGGAAGGAGCAGTGTAGTGGGGCTGTCTGGTTTGCAGCTGGGTGAGGACTGGTGTCCGTGGCATCTGTGGCGTGGGCAGCATCTGTTGCGTGGCTGGCATCAGTGGCATGGGTGGCATCGGTGGCATCAGTGGCAATGGTGGCGTCCGATGTACCTGTGCCTGGACTGGGAAGGGCTGCCTGGGCTGCTGGACCTCCTGGTAGCCGTAGCATTGGTAAGGGAGGGCCTGTGGAAAACCTTGGAAGGGCAGTGACATCACCTGGGGTGGAGGAGCAGGCCTGGACTGGGTGGGAGCAGGTTCATCTTGGTCTGGAGGGTTGTGAAGAAGATTGGTGATCCTGTCCTTCAGCACCTGGTAATGGGGTTCTGACATGTTAATGAGGTTCTGGTTGACGTAGGTGAGGAAGGGCTTGCAGATGGAGGATGGGGCGTTGGTGTGTACCAGCTGAGAGAGCAGATCTACGCTGCTCCTGATGGTGTCTCTTATTTACAGCAGGACAGTGTGGCTCTGCCCCTCCGGTCTGCCTCTCTGCCTTTCTGTGGAGGTGGAGCTGGGTGTGGGTGTGGGTTGGGCTGTGGTGGAAGTGCCGTCTCCTTTCTCCCACTGCGTCAGGGGGTCCTCCCTGCGCTCCGCCAGGGGTAGTACAGCTATCGGGGGAGCGGTCTCCGTCGTGGCACACTCCACAGATACCTGCCTGGACACAGGAGTTGACTCTTTGCCAGAAGAGGACTGGCTCTCAGCAGGCTTCCTGAGGGAGAGGGTTGTGAGAGGGGCTGCTCCTCGGTGGTGGATCTCACCCTCCAAGAAGCTGCACTTGGCCATCACGTAGGTCTCCCGGTCCATCAGCTTGACTGAGGCCTGGCCAGATTTCTTGAGGTGCAGCATCCTGTACCAGGTGTGCATGTGCTTCCACCAGCCAAGGAGCACCTCCGAAGTGTAGCCCAGGCTCTCTGCCTTCTCTCTCCAAGCAGCCTGCTTCCTCTTGGTGTCTCGATAGAACCTGTATCCTTTCCGCCATAGATATTCATTCTCCCTCAGCCACTCCAGCACCTCCTCCTCATGTTCCTCTTCTATGGTGTATTGCCTCCTCTCCCGTCCTCGCATATGCCTCTTCCTCCCTTTGGCAGGGCCATATGGTCCCTCATCAGAAGGGCTTCGAGGTTGTAGGGTCTGCTCCTTCACACCAGCAGCAGCAGCAGCAGCAACAGCAGTAGCAGGAAAAGCAGGACCAGCAGGACCAGCAGCAGCACCAGCAGCACCAGCAGGACCAGGAGCACCAGCAGGACCAGCAGGACAAGGAGCACCAGCAGGACCAGGAGCACGAGCAGGACCAGGAGCACCAGCAGGACCAGCAGGACCAGGAGCAGCGCCAGCAGAGTAAGCACCAGCAGAAGCACCAGCACCAGGAGCAGTGCCAGCAGAGTAAGCACCACCAGAAGCATCAGCTCC
>BLBF01000006.1:43795945-43821016 GCA_015471245.1 Laticauda colubrina | reverse complement strand
CCAGGAGCAGTGCCAGCAGAGTAAGCACCACCAGAAGCATCAGCTCCAGGAGCAGTGCCAGCAGAGTAAGCACCAGCAGAAGCACCAGCACCAGGAGCAGTGCCAGCAGATTAAGCACCAGCAGAAGCACCAGCACCAGGAGCAGTGCCAGCAGAGTAAGCACCAGCAGAAGCACCACCACCAGAAGCAGCATCAACAGAATCACCACCACCAGAAGCAGCATCAGCAGAGTAAGCACCAGCAGAAGCACCACCACCAGAAGCAGCATGAGCAGAAGCACCACCTACAGAAGCAGCATGAGCAGAAGCCCTAGCACCAGAAGAGTGAGCCCGGGCAGCAGAAGCCCCAGCAGAAGCAGAGTCAGGGCCAGGGAGTGGGAGGGTGGCCCTGTCCCTCTTGCCAGGGCTGGCAGCAGATGGCAGAGGCTTACCTTTCTTACCCATGGTTGTTGGGTTGCTGGCTGGCTGACTGGCCGGCAAGCTGTGTCTGGAAGCAGGTCTTTCCTCTGAATGGTGACCTGCCTGCGAGCTGCTTCCCTTTATATCTGCGAGGCTGACTCAATGCATCCTCCCCACATGCGCAGTGAATGCTAGGCATCCGCTAGGCATCCACTAGGCATCCGCTAGGCTTCCGCTCTGCATCTGCTTCATCCGCTTGGCATCCGCTCTGCATCTGCTCTTTCTGTTCTGCGTCCGCTTTGCTGTGCTCCCCCGGAAGCCTTGCGGATGTGCCATCCGCTTCCATCCGCTTCCATCTGCTAGGCTTCCATAGAGCATCCGCTTTCCATCCACCCTACGTCCTCCCCCTGTCCGTTCCTTTCCGTGTTGTCCGCTCTGGTTATGCAAATTTGGGGCACTTTTGAGAGCGGATAACAACGGATGGAACATTTTGCTTGTCCGCTGTGTCCTTTTTACAAATGTTTTGCATCCGTCGGCCAGTGTGACAGTTCCTTTACATTCTATTTCTAGTGCCTTGAACCACTGCTTTTTATTGTAAGCTCTGCCTATATGATATTTTCCCATATCACAATCAATTTAATTGTTGGCCATGCGGCCTAAACAAGGCTATATAATTAAGTATGAAATCAGCAACATAATCAAAGAAATCATGCCATGAATATGTGTTATATATAAAAACAGAATGGGAAAAAAGTATTTGGAAGTAGCTGAAGAGCTTTTAGATGTCCTTGATTTCAACTGCATAGAGAATGGAATTCTTTTTTTCCGTACTGTATAAGGTATCATGGTATTGATATGGAGGCCATAAACATTGGGAAAGCTACCTTAATGTGTTTCTGTGGTTACTTTCAGGAGCAATCTAACATAATTACAGAGTATAATAAGGCAGAATGGGGGAAATAATTAACCCATTCCCCCCCCAAAATGCCATTAATGTACATTATATCCTAAATCCAGGTTAATAAAGCTTGTGTTTGCTCAAAACATTATGTCTAAACAATTTCTTATGGCTTAATATGATGACTTGTTTCACATAGCATGTTATAGTGATGACTTCGTTCACACAATGTACTGAAATTTTTCAAACATATTTTACCATACTATGTATATGAAACCTGGGTAAAGTGGACTTTCACACTAATCTTTACATTCTTGGTTGACCTACAGAATGCTTGCTTTCTAAAATCTGTGGACGTTCTTCCATATTAATATTCACCTTTCCTCAAATGGATATTAGCGTTAATACTGTAAAATTGATGTAGGAACATCACCATGCATTTATGTTCTTTCCATGACATAGGTTATGTTTCTATGCATGGTTAGGCATGGTTAGGCAGCTTTTCTAAAATACAGCATTTTATAGCTTCCAAAAACAATGTCCTGAGGATCTTCAAATGTGAACCACTACAAGAACCATTTAGCACCAGCGTGTGATTCAACTGGTGTAACAACCAATTCAGTGCATGCTTCGCATATGCATGCCATTTTAAAAAGCCAATTTTCAATGATAATGCTTACCTTCTACTGCAACCCTGTGAGTAAAACAGCTGAGGTATGGCAAAACCATTCTGCTGCATGAATCAGCTGTGCTCCAAAATAAGGAAATAAAGCACAGGAAAAAGCAGGGATGGGTGGGTGGAGCCAAATGATCACCGGAACTACCAGTTCACGCAAACTGGTCAAAACCAATAGAATCCCACTCCTGTTTAGCACTATTTATGTATGCAATTATTAAAATAAGTCACTCTAAAAGATGTATAGGGTTTTGAAAACATTCTATGGGGTAGAGTATAATAGTTCAACAAAGGCAATTTCATAACAGTAGCAGTAAATTTGTGTGTATATGTAGGAATGCAAGTACTGTATGTACAGATATACTTTTCTCTCTCAATCTATAGTCACGTCTTTTTTCCTCACCACGGAGTGATTTATTTTTTAAAGTCACATAAATGTGATTTTAATAATTTTAACCATATTTCTTTCTAAAGCCCATGTCACACTGGCCAACGAATGCAAAAAGGACACAGCGGACGAGCAAAATGTTCCATCCATTGTTATCCGCTCTCAAAAGGGGCAAAAATTTGCATAACCGGAGTGGATAACACGGACGCAGGGAGGACGCAGGGCAGATGCAAAACGGATGCGGAACGGAAGCCAAGCAGATGGAAGTGGATAAGAGCGGATGGCGCATCCGCTAGGCTTCCAGGGGGCCTCAGCAAAGAGGACACGGAACGGAAAGAGCAGATGCATAGTGGACGCCAAGCGGATGAAGCGGATGCACAGCGGATGCATAGCGGATGAAGCAGATGCAGAGCATTAACTGTGCATGCGGGGGGGGATGCATTGCGTAAGCCAGGCAGATATAAAGGGAAGCAGCTCGCACGTGGCCAGCATTCGGAGGAAAGACCTGCTGCTGGACACTTCGAGTTCCTTGCCTGTCCTGCCTGCATGCTTGTCTGCCAGCCTTGCTGCCAGCCTGCCTTCCAGCCAGCCTTGGTGCCTGCCTGCCTGCCTGCCTTCCTGCCAGGCTTCCTGCCAGCCTATCTGCCAGGCTTCCTGCCAGGCTTCCTGCCAGCCTACCTGCCAGGCTTCCTGCCAGCCTTGGTGCCTGCCTGCCAGCCTTCGTGCCAGGCTTCCTGCCAGGCTTCCTGCCAGCCTTGGTGCCTGCCAGCCTCCCTGCCAGCCAGCAACCCCACAACCATGGGGAGGAAGCAAAAGCCTCAGCAGCCTGCCGCCATCCCTGGCAAGAGGGACAGGGCCAATCTCCCGCCCCCTGCCCCTGACTCTGCTTCTGCTGGGGCTTCTGCTGAAGCTGCTCCTGGCGGTGGTGCTTCTGCTGGTGCTTACTCTGTTGAAGCTGCTCCTGGTCCTGCTCGTCCTGCTCGTGCTCCTGGACTTGCTCGTCCTGCTCATGTTCCTGGTCCTGCTCATGCTCCTGGACTTGCTGGCCCTGCTGGTGCTTACTCTACTGCTGCTGATCCTGGTCCTGCTGTTCCTGCTGCTGCTGATCCTGCTGGTGCTGCCGCTGCTGCTGCTGGTGATGATGATGATCCTGCTGCTGCTGCTGCTGCTGCTGATGATGATGATGATGATCCCGCTGCTGCTACTGCTGCTGCTGGTGGTGTGGAGGAGCAGCCCCTACTACCTGGGAGCCCCTCTGATGAGGGCCCATCTGGTCCTGCCAAAGGGAGGAAGAGGCGTATGCGGCAACTGGAGAAGAGGAAATACTATATTGAAGAGGCGCACGAGGATGAGGTGCTGGAGTGGCTGAGAGAGAATGACTATCTGTGGCGGAAGGGACACCAGCTGTACAGGGACACCAAGCAGAAGCAGACTGCTTGGAGAGAGAGGGCAGAGAGTATGGGTTATACTTCAGAGGTGCTCCTCGGCTGGTGGAAGCACATGCACACCTGGTACGGGAAGGTGCACCTGAAGAAATCTGGCCAGGCCATGGTTAAGCTGACAGACAGAGAGACCTACGTCATGGCCAGGTGCAGCTTCCTGGAGGGTGAGGTCCACCACCGAGGTGCACCAGCAGCCCCTCTCACGACCCTCTCTCTCCGGCAGCCTGCTGAGAGCCAGTCCTCTTCCGGCCGAGAGTCAGTCCCTGTCTCCAGGCAGGTTTCTGTGGAGCGTGCCACGGCAGAGAACCCGCGGACAGGTGTGGTAAGATTGGTGGAGTGTGTGGAGGACTCCCTGGTGCAGTGGGAGAAAGGAGACATCGAGTCCACCACAGTCCTAGCCGCATCCATCCCCCCCCAGCTCCGCCTCCGCAGAAAGGCAGAGAGCCGGACAGCAGGAGGGGCAGAACCACACTGTCCTGCTGGAGATCAGGGACACCATCCGCACCAGCATAGATCTCCTCTCTCAGCTGGTCCACACCGACTCCTCCTCCTCCAACCGCAAGCCCTTCCCCACCCTCAAGGGTGTCAACCAGACCCTCAAGGAAATGGCGGATTCACAGTACCAGCTGGTGAAGGACCGGATCACCGAGCTGCTTCACAACCCTCCAGACCCAGAGGAACCTGCTCCCACCCAATCCAGGTCTGCTCCTCCACCCCAGGTGATGTCCCTCCCATTCCAAGGCTTCCCACAGGCCCTCACCTGCCAGGGCTATGGCTACCAGGAGGTTCAGCAGCACAGGCAGCAGCCCTTCCCAGTCCAGGCACAGAGTCATCAGGTGACACCGTTGCCACCGGTTCCACTGATGCCACCGATGCCACCCATGCCAATGATGCCACCGACGACAGCGATGCCACCCACGCCAATGATGCCACCCATGACAGTCCTCACCCAGCTGCAAAGGAGACAGCTCCACTACACTGCTCCTTCCTCCACCCCACAGCCAAGCCCGGCCTCGGTACATCTGTCATCAGTACTGGGGCTGACACCCCATGGCATGGAGGAAGGACCTCTCAGCATCACGGGGCTGAGCCAGCTGTCCGACACCTTCCTCAACACACTATCCCCTGTTGTCCTCTCGGGGCCAGGCACTCCAGCACCACCCACCTCCACAGCACCTGGACCCTTCACCCCTGAGACTGGGCACACCTCCAAGTGACCGATAAGGGTGCCAGAGACCGGGTAGCTGGCTACCTGTGGACTTTATTTGGACACTTGACTTGGGTCATTTTTCTGTTACAGCTTATTGTTCAATAAAGTTTATCTTTGATTCACACACTTGCTTCATTTATTTTTGTCAATAAAGTCTTGGTGGAAACTTTTAGATATTGTTTAAGCCTTTGCATGCTTGTGGGATGGGTTAAGTTAGCAGTGGGGTGGGCAGGGATACCTGTGGAATGAGCAGGGATACCTTTGGGATGGATAATAGCTGTAGGATAGATAAACCTCCAGTGCAAGCATAGTGGGACTGTATGGTCTACCCTCCCAGCTGCCACACATATGGCCCTTTTTTATCAATAACAATGTAAGCATTGATCCACACATGTCAACACAAACACAACTCTTTATTAAATGCCCTGTTCATTGTAGGCCCACCCAACATACATGGCCCAATCTCATCAGTGTGAAGAGACAGGCTGAAGGAAGCATCCATTAAGCATTTACCATCCTGTCTTGCCACTCCACTGCTCCAGCTAGGGAGTTGCACCAGGGTTTCAGGAGGTTGCACTGCTTCTTCCTTTCCCGTGAGGCTCTGCTGGGGCCTTGCACATCCTGAGTGTCGATCAGGTTTCGCCCTTGCCTCCATTCCCCAGGCTCCATGTCCCCATTGCCTTGTTGACAGTCCACAAGCCTGTTTTACAAGACTGGGTAGCGGGTGCGCATGAGATTGTGCAGGATGCAGCAAGCTTCCACGATCCTCCTCACGGTCTCTGGGCAATGCTGCATGGTGGTGAGAAGTACCTGGAACCTGTTGGCCAGGATGCCAAAGGCGTTCTCCACCACCCGCCTTGCCCCAGACAGCCTGTAGTTGAAGATCCTCTCTTCACGGGTGAGGCATCTGGAAGTGTAGGGCTTCATGAGGTAGGTTCTGAGGGAGAAGACGTCATCCCCCACAATGAAGTAGGGCTCATCTTGCGTGTCGCTGGGCAGGGGGTCTGGATCTGGGAAGCCCACGATGACGTTGCCTTCCAGCCCCTCCTTGAGGTCACTGGCATCTGAAGATGAGCCGTAGCCTGAAGCATCGATGGACATGAACTTGTAGTCAGCATCGACCATGGCGAAGAGGACGATACTGAAGAAGCCCTTGTAGTTGAAATAAGTGGACCCCGACTTGGCTGGAGCTTTGCAGGCCATGTGCTTCCCATCTATGGCTCCAACGGTCTGGGGGAAGTTCCACCTCTGATACCACTGCTCTGCAACTTTCTTCCATCCTTCTTCAGTGGAGGGGCACTGGAGGAGCTCCTCCTTGTGTTCTTCGATGATGGCCTGCATCACTTCTCTGACCACAATGCTGATGGTGTTGTGTGGCACCGTCCAGCCATACTGCATGCTTTTGTAGGTGGTCCCTGAGGCTAGGTGGCGCAGAGTGAGTGCCACCTTGAGCCCAGGTTGCAGGCTGGGGTGGAAGTTGGTGTTTGCCTTGGTCAACCTGGGTGTCAACCGCTGCACAACTTCATCAAACATGGCTGGAGGCATCCTCATGAAGTTCTGGAATGCACAAGTGTCTTCGTTCCTGAGCTCCACCATCAGCTTGTTGTACAGTTCGTACTCTGCTCTTCTCCTGATCCATTTTCGGACCCAGACGCTTCTTGGCCGCCTCTTTTTCTTCCCGTAGTAGAGTTCACAGAGCCTGTAGATGGCTTTGCACTGTTGCAGAAGGATGGCGACTGCCAAAAGGACTGTGTTACGATCCATGGTGGAGATGACTGGATGCTGTGGAAGAGGAAGAGTCAGATGAAGGCTGCAGAGGTCTGCACAGGTGGGCTGCTTTTCTGAAAGTGAGATGCAGATGAGTTGCTCCCCCTTTTTATAGGCAGTATAGGTGTCCCTTTGCATCCTCTAGGCATCCTCTAGGCATCCTGTAAACATCCTTAATATCCGAGATAGTTCCCCTCTGCGAACGTTTTTTCCGTTTTAAATGCTTTGTTTCCGTGCTGCATCCGTTCTGCATCCATTCTGCATCCGTTCCGAGTCTGTTCCGCTTCCTCCCTGCGTCCGAGAGGATGCAAGTTGCGCGGATGCACAGCGGATGCCTAGCGGATATAGCGGATGCATAACGGATACGTAGCGGATGCGTAGCGGATGTAGAACGGACGAACTGGATACATTTTCCACGGAAAAGTTTTGGGCAACCCAAAACTTTTAGAGCGGATGAAACATCAATAAACGGATGCTGGACGGATAGAGAGGAAGCAAAACGGAGGCAGTGAGTTCAGCACGTTTTCGAACGGATGGCAAGCTTTTTTGTCCGTTTTACATCCTCTTTACATCCGTTGGTTCAGTGTGACATGGGCTTAAGATTCATACATTTCACCTGTTCCTCAAAAATTCAAATTTTTTTTTCATGTTTTCACAAATGCTTTTAATTTTTTAAACAATCATGATAAAAACTGTAGCATGTATTCTGATTCATTTATTATATCAGAATACATAATACAGTATCGGAAATATAAGATATTTGTTATACTTTATCTGCATATATTTATTTATACAACACCCCCCAAACTTGGGGTAACTCTCAAGCTTTTCTACTTTTTCTAATTAATTACTATAAAAAAAAAGTATACTTTCAAGATGAAAGAATTTCACGGGTCTTTCCAACTTATTCTTGTGTGAATTCATATTAGAAGATATCTAACTATTTGAAAAGTTTTCTTTGAAAGATTGCACTTTTTAAGGTTAAATAATATCTTTTGAACTTGATATAATTTTTGGCACTATTTATAACTAAAATTCATTTTTAATTTTTTGTCAGCCATGTATATCCATTTAGTTTTAACATTCAATAGGGAAATATGGTACTAAATCCACAGCTTAAAATAAGACAACTTTTGTGAAACAGAGGTTGACAACAAAGAAGGTCAAAACAGGTATTAATACATAAATTATCATTCCTTTACTTGGAATTGCTAAGAACTGTATCTAACAAAATGTTACATTTATCACAATACAATCCAGAATAGACAAAATTAGGATGGGTAGCCTGGATCTGGTCCTGTGAAATCTTTTGAAAACTATATGGGTGAATGGAACAATCCTGACAAATATCTATTCCAATTCAAGTTCATATTACTGTTTTTTTAACATTATCAGTAAGTAAATATTAAACGCTTTGATAAGATGTTTGGAGAAGTTTCAGTAAAGTATTTTCTCCTCCCACCAGAATTATGACTTGATCAGAACTATTGTTTCTGTTCTGTAAATCGAACCACTGTCTTCACATCCAATGATCTTTTGAAAATGAAGGTAGTATGTAAGACAGAATGTTAGGATTCTGTCTAATATTTGATGTCAGGTAAATTTCAATAGATTGCATTTCATAAAGGTATGAATACCTCCAAGCATATCTGCATTTTTCACGATGGAGGCTCTGCAACACTTTTCTCAAGAAGAAATTCTTGATTTTGGGGAATATGAGCTGACTCAAGAAAGGCCAGTTTTAACTGCATTTATACTACATTCTCCAAGACTATTTTATATAAAATATATGCACAGACCTCCTTCTGCATTATTCTTCCCAGCCCCGTTTAAAGCTATTGTGACTCCATTGAAATGCAGCAAAAAGGATCAGTGATACAAGAGCCGTAATAATGTTTTCTGTATAGAATTATTCTCTAATATAATTCTCTGAATGATAGTCATGTATAATGCTGGGAAAAATGGTAAGAATAAATACATTTATTTATTAAATTTATTTTTCACCCATCTTGTCATGTGACTTGGGACAGTTTACAACAATAAAAGCGTTATATTAAAGTTTAAAATAGTAAAACAATAAATACATTAAAATTAAGAAATAGCTAAGATAGCAGGTGGATGGATGGATTGTGATTATACCACTTTCAAGTTCTAGAGCAAATGCCTATAATGAAGCATTTTGCTATACACAAAGTGATTTTAATATTTCTGAATATGGAGGTTTAAAAATTTCCATTATATTAAATGCCTAATGGTTTTATAATGGATCATCTTTCAGTTTTCCAGATTTCCTACAGTAGCTGGCTGATGTGGCTTAACTTATTTGGATATAAATACAATATGTGGCATCACTTTGCACTGCAGGTATATGCTTTATTTTATAACAAGATTATGACTTTTGATGCTGTTCCTAAGCTGTCTTTTATGTCCCTGCTGTACAAAACCATCTGAGCATAGAAGCCTTAGTTGTCTTAGAAGTCACAGGGGGAAAAGTTAATATAGACTAGATTCAAAGATGTAGTTTCAGACTCAAGAGTATCCTAGACCATGGGTATCTGAGGAAATTACTTTGCGGTTGATTAGTGCAAATCACTTGATCATCTTCAGCAATTATATGCTGCTGGAGATGATTCATTGTTTGAAGTCTGCAATGAATCTTGCAAACAGGAATTAAATTAAGAAAAATATACTTTACCATAAATCTTTCCTAATTTCTATACTATGAATATTCTGTTGTTCCTTATAACAAACAAACACAAGTATTTGAATAAAACAATTTGTTCCCTAGCATAAAATATGGAAAGACTAAGATACTGATAATAGTACAATTGCATTCATCAGAAAAAGGATTGTTCACAAATTCGGGATAGAAAAAAAAAAGCAATTCTGTTCCATTTGATGTAGGAGCTCTTCGTGTGATTGTTCTTACTATTTGCAATTTGAATATATTATGGCTTTATTCACAAAAAAACCCAGGAAATTCTAAAGGAGATAAAAGTAATTTTGAAATGCATATGATGCTGAATTCAAGTATCTAGCTGTGAGGATGTATGGGGCCTAAATATACTGATATTTGGAAATACAGTTGGCTTATAAATTTTAAATAATTTACATAGTCACACATTGAAAGCCACCATTCATGGTTACTGTTGAAGTAATTCCCCATTAGGAGAATGAGCGCATAGAGGGAGACATATTTGAGAGTAGTGAAGAATAATACACACACAGCACACAGATACACTGTATAATACACACACAGCACACAGATACACTGGACAGTAAATGTAGGTTTTTAGTTTCAGAAACATTAAGCAAAGTTCAAATAAGCAGTCCAAAGTCATTCATAGGTAAAGCAGTCAGTTTTTAGTCCAAGGATAATCCATTAATAAAGTCTAGTGTCAAAAACAGTTCAGTAAGAGACTTACATCAATTCCAAGAATATTAGTCAATTAGAAGGAACGGCAAAACTCTCCAACAGAAGGAAACAGAGACTCACTGAGATTTCTTCTGAGACTAAGACAAGCCAGGTTTCTGGCTCCATTTTCTGGCCATTTGAGAAACCACACCCAATTACAATTTTTGCACTTTCTTAAAGATACAGTATTAAATGTCTATCCTGGTTTATATATTTTCCAACCCAAACAGATGTTAGATGACTTACATTCCTAAAAGTTACTGCCTCTGTCTCACTCTGTTTCTTTTTCTCTGTCTCTTTCTCTGTGTGTAAAAATGGTCTCTGAAAGCACTTTATTTGGGTCAAACAGTTAGCTATAGTATCATGCCAATAAAACAATGGATATTAGTTATAAACTCCCCAGTATGACATTTTAAAGACTTGATTTTGTCCTATGAATAATTCACAGAATTCATGTGAAGCTACAAAAATGGCCTCTAATTTCTTTAAACAACATTTTTGCCTACATCCAAAGGCAAACCAATGAATAACTTATCCAGGTAACTCAAATTTTTAAGGCTGCTGCAATTATGCAACTATATATAATTATGCAGTTAGCCCCATGAGATTGTGATTTCTGTGAACAGGTTTCCAGCATATGTACTTAAAATCATGTGTTTTTCCTTGCCATTGGCTAAAAGGAACTCATCCTTTTTTAAAAAATAAATTTTATTCAGTTTTTCACATTAAAAACAAAAATATCTTTTTAGCGGACAACATATTTCCGGGTCATCACCTTTACATACCAATATGACAACAATTATACATTCATATATGCATACTTAATTCTATTGTTACCTTTTCCATACCAAATTTTCAGTAAGGAGAGAAACAAACACATTAATTCTAGCCTCTTTCATTAAGCTCAGTTGAAACATCTTTTTGTTTCATTTCAATTATTTCAAATATAATCTTTTAATATTTATTTTAAAAATAAAGACAAACAATATGTGTTTGCCTAATAATAATAATAATAAAAGTTACCAATGTCCCTCCTTGTTTTTAATAGTCTATATTAACTTATGAATTTAATTGGTTCTTTAGTCTGTCATATTCCCCTTTCATTACACATTCTTTTTATAAATTCTAGATTAATACAAATTTTAACATTAAACAAACAAACAAACAAATATAGGTTTCCTCCCCTTTTACTGTTTTGAGTGTAACACCTCAATGATTAAAATATACCTTTATTCCCTCATCTTGATTCCCAATACACCATTATTTTTAAGAAGTTACAATAATAATCATTACCTCTTCTCATTTGGATTCCGTAGCATATTTTCCCCCCTTGATTTTTAATAAGAGTTATCAGTTTCTATATTACCCTATTTTCTAAATATTTTTTATTGCAGAAATATTCTTATTACCCCTTGTCACCCTGCAGAATCCCCTTTTTAATTCATCAACCATTATCTCTGAAAAAACAATTTCTTTTCAACATTTTACTGTTTCTGTATTTCTTTATTTCATGCACCTGTTTCTTACTGCTTCTCCTCCCCCTCTTTTCCCCATATCTTTTCTCATTCCAGTTTATATCCCTCTCTTTCTTAATATCTTCCTTTCTCCTTTTCTGCTGGGTCTTTATGCCTTTCCTGACTTCACAGGTATTCCCCCTTTTGATTGCCTTCTTAAATCTCAACTTTTTAACCTTCCTTCTTTCCACACTTCTTTGTAGTGTTCTTTGTGTTAATTGTCTATTTAAAATGTCTTCTCCTTGAATTGACTCCTCCTCCTCTGAAGCTCTTTCTTCTTGTTCTTCAATCACCATTTCCATTTTTTCTAACACAGAGCAAAGTGATTTGTCCCTTTCCTTTGGTAATTCTCTCATATTTTTAAGTTCCATTTTGAAAAAAGGAACTCATCCTTATGCTAGCTGAATCCTTTGGAAAGGACAACGGAAATAAGAAAGGACTAGGAGACTAAGGAAGAACATTTGTTTCAAGGTCTGGACAAAAAAGAGAGAAATATTAACAAAAGATGCTCAGAAAAAAAGGGGACAAAAGGAAAGAAAGAAAGAAAGAAAGAAAGAAAGAAAGAAAGAAGAAAGGCTGAATGGAGAAAATTTCTGTCAAAAGAAGGAAAGATGGGGAGAGGTATTACATGTTGTAAATTTGCATGTGTGTTCATTAAGCAGGGCAGCAACAAAGAGGAGAGATTGTGGCAGCTAAAAACAAATGTCCTGGATGTATTGATAGGGACAGAGCTGAACCCAATCTGGATTAATGAACAGCAGCAGCATTGAACAGCAGGTTGAATCAGCATAAGATGGAGTAGTGTAGGTTTTGTTGGTATCAGAAAAAAGCTTATGTGTACCTAGAGAAGAGATCAAACCAGAAGAAGAAAAAGTATGTGAAAATGACGTAATCTCATCCCTGCCTTGCACTCAAAGTTTTGGAGTGCTAAGTAATCAATCTAGAAGACGGTCATTGCGGTCTTGTACACTGACAAGCAGTCAGAAAACATTATGAAAAATTGTTAATTTCACAACACATATACAGACTTAATATAGTTTCAACTGAAAAACTGTGAGAATCCTAGATCAATTAAAATCTAAGAACATTAGAGAATTCCTAGAAGCCTAGTACTGAGACAAACAAATTGGTCCACAACAGATGCATAGATAAACAACATCTATATCCCATTCAAAAGAGACAGCCAAAAAGGCCTTCTCAAAACAAAAAAATCTCCTCACCAACAGTTAATACCCGTATGAACAGAGATTAATGTCAAGATTAAGACTAGACCAACAATCAAAAAATAAACAAATACCCCAATCAAGGAAATACCAAGACAGATAAACAAGCTAAGAGTAAACAGCCCTATCAAGAACACTCCACTAACAATGACAGGGCAAGTCAAAAGTACCATATATAAGCATAAGTAAGCAGTGGGGTGCCATAAGGTTCTGTCTTAGGCCCAATTCCCTTCAATATCTTCATTAACGGCTTAGCTGAGGGAATAGAAAGGAAACTTACCAATTTTGCAGATAATACTAAGCTGGTAGAAATAGCTAACACCCAAGAAGATAGGCTCAAGATCCAGATGGATCTTGATGACTTGAACACTGGGCCATATCTAATAAAATGAAATTCAATGTAGTCCTACACTTAGGCAAAAACACCCTAAAAGTACACATATAGACTGGGTGAAAGCAGGCTCGATAGCAGTAACTGTGAGAAGTATCTTGAAGTCTTAGTAGACAACCAGCTAAATATGAGCCAGCAGTGTGCAGCAGCAACAAAAAAAATTAATGCGCTCCTAAATTGCATTAACAAAGGGATACAATCAAGATCAACTGAGGTACTAATACCACTCTATAAAGCCTTAGTAAGACCACATCTAGAGTACTGCATCCAGTTTTTCCCACCACATTATAAAAAAGATGTTGAGGCTCAAGAAAAAGTACAGAAAAGAGCAACCAGGATGATTAGGGGACTGGAGGATAAAATGTACGATGAATGGTTGAAGAGAAAGACCAGGAGAAACATGATAGCTGTCTTCCAATATTTGAGGGGCTGCCACAGAGAGGAAGGGGTCAATCTATTTTCTAAAGCACCTATAGGCCAGACAAGGAATAATGGATGGAAACTGAATAAGGAAAGATTTAATCTGGAAATATGGAGAAACTTTCTGACAGTGAGAACAATCAACCAATGGAACAGCTTGCCCTCGGAAGTTGTAGGGAGCACCATCACTTGAGACTTTCAAGAAGAAATTAGACTACCATTTGTCAGAAATGGTGTAGGGTGTCCTGATTGGGTGGGGGTTGGACAAGATGGCCTTCAAGGTACCTTCCAACTCTGATTATCTGTTATCCATTATAAAAGCAAACCCTAGTCCATTCTAGCACTGGTGATGTTACCTAGTTTGGTAATGAAATGCTTGTAAGAAAACCAACAAGCTCAGAAAGCACCAAGGACTCCACAAAAATATATATATTGTGTTGTAGTATATATTCAAGAACCTGCAACATGGCCCAAATATGCTGTAGAATGAAATATCTTCATTAAATAATATGTACCTATCTACTATGGTTGGTCCAAATCAGCCAGCTAGTTTTCTGAGTGAGCATTAATACCAGTGTGTCTCTATTCCCAGTCCAACTCTTTAAGGCCCTGTCACACTGTCCGATGGATGCAAAATGTTTGTAAAAAGGACACAGCGGATGAGAAAAATGTTCCATCCATTGTTATCCGCTCTCAAAAGTGCCCTGAATTTGCATAACCAGAGTGGACAACACGGAAAGGAACGGACGGGGGGAGGACGTAGGGCAGATGGAAAGCGGATGCTCCACGGAAGCCTAGTGGATGGGAGTGGATGGGAGCAGATGGGATATCCGCAAGGCTTCCAGGGGAGCAAAGTGAAGTGGACGGGGAACAGAAAGAGTGGATGCAGAGTGGATGCAGAGCGGATGAAGCGGATGCACAGTGGACGCCTAGTGGATGCCTAGCAGATGCCTAGCGTTCACTGAGCATGCGGGGAGGATGCATTGCATCAGCCCCATGGATATAAAGGGAAGCAGCTCCCAAGCAGGTCACCATTCAGAGGAAAGACCTGCTTCCAGACACAGCTTGCCGGCCAGCCAGCCAGCCAGCAACCCAACAACCATGGGGAAGAAAGGTAAGCCTCTGACTCTGCTTCTGCTGGGGCTTCTGCTGCCGGGCTCGATCTTCTGGTGGGGCTTCTGCTGATGCTGCTTCTGGTGGTGGTGCTTCTGCTGATGCTGCTTCTGGTGGTGGTGCTTCTGGTGGTGCTTACTCTGCTGGCACTGCTCCTGGTGCTGGTGCTTACTCTGCTGGCGCTGCTCCTGCTGCTGGTGCTTCTGCTGGTGCTTAATCTGCTGGCACTGCTCCTGGTGCTGGTGCTTCTGCTGGTGTTTACTCTCCTGGCGCTGCTCCTGGTCCTGTTGGTCCTGCTGGTGCTCCTGGTCCTGCTGGTGCTCCTCGTCCTGCTCATGCTCCTCGTCCTGCTCATGCTCCTGGTGCTGCTGGTCCTGCTCGTGCTCCTGGTCCTACTCCTGGTCCTGCTGGTGCTGGTGCTGGTGCTGCTGCTGCTGGTGCTGCTGATCCTGCTTTTGCTGCTACTGTTGTTGCTGCTGCTGGTGGTGGTGGTGGTGTGGAGGAGCAGCCCCTACAACCTCGAAGCCCCTCTGATGAGTGTCCAGATGGCCCTACCAAAGGAAGGAAGAGGCAGACGCGTGAACGGGAGTGGAGGCAATTCACCATAGAAGAGCAACATGAGGAGGAGGTGCTGGAGTGGCTGAGGGAGAACGAGGATCTATGGTGGAAGGGACACAGGCTCTATTGAGACACCAAAAGGAAGCAGGCTGCTTGGAGAGAGAAGGCAGAGAGCCTGGGCTACACTTCAGAGGTGCTCCTCGGCTGGTGGAAGCACATGCACACCTGGTACGGGAAGCTGTACCTCAAGAAATCTGGCCAGGCCGCGGTCAAGCTGACGTACAGAGAGACCTCCATGATGGCCAAGTGCAGCTTCTTGGAGGGTGAGATCTGCCACCAAGGAGCAGCCCCTCTCACAACCCTCTCTCTCAGGCAGCCTGCTGAGAGCCAGTCCTCTTCTGGCAAAGAGTCAGCTCCTCTGTCCAGGCAGGTATCTGTGGAGCGTGCCACGATGGAGAACCTCCCGACAGCTGTACTACCCGTAGCGGAGCGTGTGGAGGACCCCCTGACGCAGTGGGAGAAAGGAGATGGCACTTTCACCACAGCCCAAGCCACATCCACCCCCAGCTCCACCTCCACAGAAAGGCAGAGAGGCAGACCGGAGGGGCAGAGCCACACTGTCCTGCTGGAGATAAGAGACACCATCAGGAGCAGTGTAGATCTGCTCTCTCAGCTGGTACACACCGACGCCCCATCCTCCAACCACAAGCCCTTCCTCACCTATGTCAACGAGACCCTCATGAACATGTCGGAACCCCAGTACCAGGTGGTGAAGGACAGGATCACCGATCTCCTTCACAACCCTCCAGACCAACATGAACCTGCTCCCACCCAGTCCAGGCCTGCTTCTCCACCCCAGGTGATTTCATTGCCCTTCCAAGGCTTTCCACAGGCCCTCCCTTACCAAGGCTATGGCTACCAGGAGGTCCAGCAGCACAGGCAGCCCTTCCCAGTCCAGGCACAGGTACATCGGACGCCACCGTTGCCACTAATACCACTGATGCCAGCCACGCCACAGATGCCAGCCACGCCACAGATGCCACCCACGCCACAGATGCCACCCACGCCAGTCCTCACCCAGCTGCAGAACAGACAGCCCCACTACACTGCTCCTTCCTCCACCCCACAGCCAAGCCCGGCCTCAGTACATCTGTCACCAGTATTGGGTCTGACACTCCATGTCATCGAGGAAGGGGCTCTCAACATCATGGGGCTGAGCCAGCTGTCTGAGTGCTTCCTCAACACACCGTCCCCTGTTGTACTCTTAGGGCCAGGCACCCCAGTGGCACCTCAGACCAGCACTCCAGCAGCAGCTACCTCCAGAGCACCTGGACCCTTCACCCCTGAGACTGGGCACGCCTCAGAGTGACCAAGAAGAATGCCAGAGACTGGGTGGCTACCTGTTGACTTTATTTTTGCTTTGGACACTTGACTTGGTCATTTTTCTTTTACAGCTTGTTATTAATAAATATTATCTTTGCTTTTGCTTTTAAAAAAATAAATTATATTTATTTTTGTCAATAAAGTCTTGGTGGAAACTTTTAGAAATGGTTTTAGCCTTTGCATGCTTGTGGGATGGGTAAGGATAGCATTGGGATGGGCAGGGATACCTTTGGAATGGGTAATAGCTTTGGGATAGATAAACCTCCAATGCAAGCATAGTGGAACTGTATGGTCCACCCTCCCAGGTGCCACACCTATGGCCCTTTATTATCAATAATAATGTAATCAATCATCCACACACGTCAACATAAACACAACTCTTTATTAAATGCCCTGTTCATTGTAGGCCCACCCAACATACATGGCACAATCTCATCAGTGTGATGAGACAGGCTGAAGGAAGCATCCATTAATCATCTGACATCCTGTCTTGCCACTCCACTGCTCCAGCTGGGGAGTTGCACCAGTGTCTCAGGAGGTTGCGCTGCTTCTTCCCTTCATGTGAAGCTCTATTGGGGCCTTGCACATCCTTAGTGTCTATCAGGTTTCGCCCTTGCCACCATTCCCCAGGCTCCATGTCCCCATTGCCTTGTTGGAGGTCCATGAGCCTGTTCTGCAACACTGGGTAGTGGATGCGCATGATATTGTGCAGGATGCAGCAAGCTTCCACGATGTTCCTCACCGTCTGTGGGCGATGCTGCATGGTGGTGAGAAGTACCTAGAACCTGTTGGCCAGGATGCCAAAGGCGTTCTCCACCACCCGCCTTGCCCTGGACAGCCTATAGTTGAAGATCCTCTCTTCACGGGTGAGGAGTCTGGAAGTGTAGAGCTTCATGAGGTAGGTTCTGAGGGAAGAGGCGTCATCTCCCATGATGAAGTAGGGCACATCTTGCGTGTCGTTGGGCAGGGGGTCTGGATCTGGGAAGCCCATGATGAGTTTGTGTTCCAGCCCCTCCTTGAGGTCACTGGTGTTGTATACCTGGGCATCTGAAGCTGACCCGTTGCCTGAAGCATCGATGTACATGAACTTGTAGTCAGCATCGACCATGGCGAAGAGGATGATGCTGAAGAAGCCCTTGTAGTTGAAATAAGTGAACCCCGACTTGGCTGGAGCTTTGCAGGCCACATGCTTGCCATCAATGGCTCCAACGGTGTCGGGGAAGTTCCACCTCTGATACCACTGCTCTGCAACTTTCTTCCAGATTTCTTCAGTGGAGGGGCACTGGAGGAGCTCCTCCAGGTATTCTTCGATGATGGCCTGCACCACTTCTCTGACCACAATGCTGATGGTGTTGTGTGGCACCCTCCAGCCGTACTGCATGCTCCTGTAGTTGGTCCCTGAGGCCAGGTGGCGCAGAGTCAGTGCCACCTTGAGTCCAGGGTCCAATCTGGGCTGGAAGTTGGTGCACTGCTTGGTCAACCTGGGTGTCAGCCGCTCCACGACTTTGTCAAACATGGCTGGAGGCATCCTCATGAAGTTCTGGAATGCACGAGGATCTTCGTTCCTGAGCTCCACCATCAGCTTGTTGTACAGTCCATACTCTGCTCTTCTACCAATCCATCTTCGGACCCAGATGCTTCTTGGCCGCCTCCTTTTCTTCCCACAGAACAGGTGAAATAGCCTGTAGAGGGCTTTGCTCTGTTGCAGAACGATGGTGGCTACCAAAAGGAGTGTGTTACGATCCATGGTGGAGATGACTGGATGCTGTGGAAGAGCAAGAGCCAGATGAAGGCTGCAGAGGTCTGCACAGCAGGGCTGCTGGACTGAAAGTGAGATCCAGGTGAGTTCCTCCCCCTTTTTATAGGCAATATAGGTTTTCCACTAGGTGTCCTTTTGCATCCTCTCGGTATCCTCTAGACATCCTTAATATCCAAGATGGGTCCCCTCTGCGAATGTTTTTTCCGTTTTAAATGCTTTGTATGCGAGCTGCATCCACTTTCATCCTTTCTACGTCCGTGCTACTAATGCTTTGTGTCCGTTCCGCATCTGGATGAAAGAATGAACGGATGAATCGCATTAACGAAAGGATGGCAAGTGTTTCTCTCCGTTTTACATCCTCTTTCCATCCGTTGGTGCAGTGTGACATTGGCTTTCGCTGCTATGTCACAATGACACTAAAACCACATGACATTCCCATTCTGCTAAAAATGAAAGAAGAAACTGCATTGCAGGGAAAGCCTTGCTGTTTAAATGTGACCCACAAGGGAAAATGATAGCTTGTATTGTA
This sequence comes from Laticauda colubrina, assembly GCA_015471245.1. Lineage (NCBI taxonomy): Eukaryota > Metazoa > Chordata > Lepidosauria > Squamata > Elapidae > Laticauda > Laticauda colubrina. The sequence goes on along the minus strand of BLBF01000006.1, from coordinate 43,801,932 downwards.
AATGGATTTTTAAAAATCAGCTTTGGCACAATGGATATTAATACAGTCAAGAAAGTCCAGAAATATTTCACGAGAAGAGTTTTTCACACTTTTACTTGTAGCAGAATACCTTATGCCAACAGACTTGAAATTTTAGACCTAGAAAACCTAGAACTATACCGCCTTCGGTCTGATCTAAGTATAGTACATAAAATTATCTACTGCAATGTCCTATCTGTCAATGAATACTTCAGCTTCAACCACAACAATAAATAGCACACAATAGATACAAACTCAAGGTAAACCGCATCAAACTTGATTGCAGGAAATACAACCTTAGCAACAGAGTGGTAAATGTCAGAAATACTTTACCTGACTCTGTGGTTCCTTCCCCAAAACCCAAAAACTTTAACCTTAGACTGTCTACTATTGACCTCACCCCTTTCCACGAGGTCTGTAGGGGACGTGCATAAGTGTACCAATGAGCCTACCATCCCTGTCCTATTGTTTCTCTTTTATTCATATCCATTTCATGTATTCATAAACATGCTTATGCTTATACCTGTTATCTAGTACTTGCTTGACAAATAAAATAAATAAAATAAATAAACAATGAATCTTCCTAAAGAAGAGTTTCAGTTTATTGGGAAATTCATGTCAATTTACTTCTGAATGAAAATATACAGTGTGACTTATGAAGTCCATTTCGGCATCTTATAGCATTCTATCTTTTTGCCAATGTTCCACAAAAAATAAGTATTTCTTAACATGATAACTTTAAGATGTATGGATGGTAATTAATAGAATTCTTTTGCCAACATGTTGGTTAGGGAATTCTGGAAGTCCACATATCTTAAAGATTTAGAGGTTGAAAAACACTTCTTTGTGCGATAAGAAACATGGATTATGAGTCTCTTTGTCTTTCCACTCATTTTTTTTTTTACTTGTAGAGAAAATCTACAGCAGATAGTTATCCATAGAGAATCTCTATTCTTTGTGTAAAATTACCTTTTATATGTGTAAATTCCAAGAATTACAATAGGTAGAGCCAATATGTTTCTTCTTCTTACTTTTCATCATTTATATAAATTACACTTTCAAATGCTTTAATAAATATATAGATGACTTTAAATCATGTTGTGTTATCATGTACATAATTTATTTGCCTTTTTAAAAAAATAATAGAAAAGCAAGAGTAAATTCTTTGCAGTGGCAATACTTTCCCCCTTTTTATGTCTTCTGCCATTATTCAATTAGAAAGATATCATAATAGAAATATGGTGTAGTGTAAATCCAGCACTAGCACTGTAAGATCTAAGTTCAGGTTCACCTTCAGACATGAAAATTGGTTGAATAATTTTGTGCCAGTCACCATTTTAACCACTGCAATGTGATGGTGCCATGGTTAGAATGAAGCTGCACATACCTTTTTGAGTGGATGAACTTTCCGCCGCGTACGATCTAAATCCGCAACACATACGGGCAACAAACGTTCTACGTCCGTTGTCATCCGTTACACGTCCGATGTATCCTCTCGGCATCCTCTGGCCATCCGCGCAACTCACATCTGCTCCAGCAGAAAGCAGAATGAGGGAGGAAGTGAAAGGTACGCGGAACGTCCACACAGCTTTAGTAGCATGGACATAGAAAGGATGTAAGCGGATGCATCTCGTATATAAAGCATTAAAATGGACAAAGCGTTCAGATATGAGACATATATCGGATATTGAGGATGTCTGGAGGATGCCTAGAGTATGTGGAAGGACACCTAGCGGAAAACCGACATTTCCTATAAAAAGGGGGAGGAAATCACCTGGATCTCACTTTCAGTCCAGCAGCCCTGGTGTGCAGACCTCTTCACATGGAGGGAAGAAGCAGCGCAACCTCCTGAAACACTGGTGCAACTCCCCAGCTGGAGCAGTGGAGTGGCAAGACAAGATGGTAGATGCTTAATGGATGCTTCCTTCAGCCTATCTCATCACACTGATGAGATTGTGCTATGTATGTTGAGTGGCCTTACAATGAATAGGGCATTAATAAAGAGTTTTGTTTATGTTGAAATGTGTGGATCAATGATTAAATTGTTATTGATAATAAAGGGCCATGTGGTATCAGCTGGGAGGGTGGACCATTCAGTCCCACTATGCTTGCACTGGAGGTTTATCTATCCCACAGTTATTCTTACCCATCCCACAGCTATCCATCCCACAGCTATCCTTACCAATTCCACAGCTATCCATCCCACAGCTATCCTTACCAATTGCACAAGCATGCAAAGGCTTAACCCTTTTTTCAAAGTTTTCCCCAACACTTTATGAAGTAAAAAAAATGAAACAAGTGTGTGAAGCAAAGATAACTTTTATTAATAACAAACTGTATGACTTTATTAAAAAGCAAAATGACCCAAGTAAAGTGTCTTTAATCAAAGATAAGGTGAGCAGGTAACAACTCAGTCTCTGGCACTCTTTTCAGTCACTCTGAGGTGTGCCCATGGTCTCAGATGTAAAGGGGACAGGGACTGGAGGTGGATGTTGCTGGAGTGCTGGTCTGAGGTGCCATTGGGGTGCCTGGCCCCAAGAGTACAACAGGAGATGATGTGTGCAGGAAGCTCTCAGAGAGCTGACTCAGTCCCGTGAGGTTGAGAGGCACTTCTTCAAGGATCTGGGATGTGAGTCCCAATACTGATGACAGATGTTCTGAGGAAGGGCTTGGCTGTGGGGTGGAGGAAGGAGGAGTGTAGTGGGCTGTCTGGTCTGCAGCTGGGTCAGCTGATGCGTCTGTGGGGTCTGTAGTGTCCGAGGAACCTGGGTCTGGACTGGGAAGGGCTGCCTCTGCTATAGGAAGTCATGGTAGTGGTAGGCTTGGTCGGCGAGGGGCTGCTGAAATTCGTGGAAGGGCTGTGACATCATCTGGGGTGGTAGAGCAGACCTGGAGTGGGTAGCAGCAGGTTCAGCTGGGCCTGGAGGGTGGTGCAGAAAAGCTGTGATCCTCTCCTTCATCGCCTGGTACTGGGCCTCGGGCATGTCCATGAGGGTCTGGCCCATGTTCGTGATGAAGGGCTTGCGGTTGGAGGATGGTATGTCAAAGTGGACCAGCTGGGAGAGGAGATCTGTGCTTGCTTTGATTGTGTCCCTGATCTCCAAGAGGACAGTGTGGCTCTGTCCCTCCGGTCTGCTTCTCTGCCTGCTTTCTGTGGAGGTGGAGCTGGGGGTAGGTGTGGGTTGGTCTCTGGTGGCTGCCTCTTCTTGCTCCATCTAGACAGGAGATCCTCCAAGTCCTCTGGCATGGGGAGTGCAGCTGTCAGGGGGTCTCTGTCGTGGGGCCCTCCAAAGACACCTGCCTGGACACTGTAGGTGTGTCCTGGCTGGAAGAGGAGTGGCTTTCTGTGGGCTGTCTGAGGGAGAGGGTTGACAGAGGGGCTGCTCCTCGGTGGCGAATCTCACCCTCCAGGAAGCTGCACCTGGCCATGACATAGGTCTCCCGGTCAGTGAGCTTGACAGTGGCCTGCCCGGATCTCTTCGGGTGCAGCTTGCCATACCAGGTGTGCATATGCTTCCACCACCCCAGGACGACATCTGAAGTGTAGCCCAGGCTCTCCGCCTTCTGTCTCCACACTGCCTGCTTCCACTTGGTGTCGCGATAGACCCTGTGGCCCTTCCTCCACAGGTACTCGTTCTCCCTCAGCCATTCCAGCACCTCCTCCTCATGGTCCTCGGAAATGGAGTACTGTTTCCTCTCCCCTTTCTCCTTGCCTTGCTTCTTCCTCCCTCTGGCAGGGGCTTCAGTGCTTTCAGCAGCAGGGCTTTGAGAGCCTTGGAGCTGGTCCACCACAGCAGCAGCAGCAGGAGAAGCAGCAGCAGCAGCAGCAGCAGCAGCAGGAGAAGCAGCAGCAGCAGCAGGAGAAGCAGCAGCAGTAGCAGCAGCAGGAGAAGCACCAGCAGCACCAGCAGCACCAGCAACACCAGCAGCAGCAATAGAAGCACCAGCAGCAGCAACACCAGGAGCACCAGGAGCACCACCAGCAACACCAGCACCAGCAGCTTCAGAGTCAGTGCCAGGGGGTGGAATGGTGGCCCTGTCCTTCTTGCCAGGGCTGGCAGGAGTAGGCACAGGCTTCCTCTTCTTCCCCATGGTGTTCTCTCAAGATGTCTCTGGCAGCAGGTCTTTCCTCTGAATCGTGACCTGCTTGCAAGATGCATCCTTTTATATCCGCGAAGCTTACACAATTCTTCCTCCTGCATGCACAGTGAATGCTTTGCATCCGCTAGGCATCCGCTAGGCATCCGCTAGGCATCCGTGATGCATCCGTGTCATCCGCGATCCATCTGCTACGGATCCGTTCCTTCCGCTACGCGTCCACTTCGCTGTTCTCCCCCGGAAGCCCTGCGGATGTGTCATCTGCTTCCATCCGCTTTCATCCGCTAGGCTTCCTACAAATGTCCACTTTACATCCCCGCTACATCCACCCCACATCCATTCCTTTCTGTTGTCGTCCACTCTGTTTATGCAAATCTGGAGCACTTTTGAGAGCGGATAACAACAGATGGAAAATTTGCTCATCCACTGTGTCCTTTTTACATAGGTTTTGCATCCGTTGGCCAGTGTGACCTTGCCTTAAGTGATAAGAGCAAATTCAGGAACCAGTAAGTACAATTTCATGGATATTTCTTTGTAGCCCCATTTATAAGTTGAGTCTTTCTCCAAGATTAGTATGTTAAACAAATTGTTGTGTATATCATAAAACAATTTGTGATGAAGTAACATATACTAAGAGCATAGTAATAGTTTCTTAGAATTAAATCATCTCAAACAATATGTACTGTTTGCGTGGAAGAAAGAGAAGAAACTTTCCACATTATTTTGCTTATGTATAGATTTCTATTCAAAGTGAAATACTTATCAGATTTCTTTTGTTATTACTTTAACCCTTCTCAAAATAAATCTGATTAATGTAACTCAGAAAAAACTGTTCTTGAGATAAACCATTTTCATCAAGGCTGTTACCAAAAGCCTGACAAAAATTGATGAATAGTCCATAATCAGCATCAGTATGATGTGGTTTGCCACAACTTGCTTCTGCTCTCTCTCTCCCTCCCTCCCTCCCTCTCTCTCTCTCTTTCTCTCTCTTTCTCTTTCTCCTCTCATCTCTCATCTCTCTCTCTTCTTTTCACTCCCTGGGATTTTTTGATGCTGTATGGAATACTAAACAGTCATCTTTTCAACATCAGTTAAACTCTTGGTGCTGTCATAGAATTTGGCAAAAATATTGTGTTTTTTGTAAATACACATTAATCTCTGCCCCCATCTGACAGTACACATGTGACTAGTTATCTGGAACCAAATCAAGAAACAAAGATTTAAAAGCTTCTTTACAAAGAATACTTTTGATTCTATCTGGTACAGCAACATAATGAAAAGTAGTTTTCAATCTCTCTCTTTCTCTCTCTTACACACACACACACACAAAATATAGCAAAGCATAGCACACACAATATAACATAGCATAGTGCAGCATAGGGTTGAGTATTCCAAATAGTATTCATTTACACAAGGAATCCATTTTTGTAGACAGGTATTATTGATGAACATATGAAGTATGTGTCCCTGAAACATAAAGTAAAATAAATGATTGCATGCTTCACCTGTAGCCAGTTTATATATGGGATTATGCCACAAAATATGGTTTTTAGTATTTTTACTTGCATTTCTTATTGGATTTCATTTTGAAAGCATTTCAGGAATATGCAGCATTTGATCCAATATATATCCTAGAGCAATTATTAATTTTATATATCTTCTCAAATTGCCCAAATAATCCAGGTAATTTTTTTTCTGACTTTCACGATCTACTGTATTATACAGAGGTTGATAAGGGTCCAGTATAAGAACTTGTACGATGTAAGCAATCCTTCTAAATTAAATAACGGAGCTTGATAGAATTAAATGCCAACACTATCTATTTATCTATCTATCTATCTATCTATCTATCTATCTATCTATCTATCTAT
>BLBF01000006.1:43753465-43791870 GCA_015471245.1 Laticauda colubrina | reverse complement strand
TCTATCTATCTATCTATCTATCTATCTATCTATCTATCTATCTATCTATCTATCTATCTATCTGCCATTGGCTAGCTCAGTCTCTCAAATTTACTTGCCATGAGTCTGCACTGAATTTGCTCGCAAGCAAACCTTCAGTCCTAAGGGGGGTTCAGCTGTGATAATATCTAAAGTGTTCCATCCAGAAAAGAAGCACGTGAGACCGGGTTCCAACTAACAACTCTTTATTCGGTTAACAGCAACAGTAATGGAACATTGGCTCAAGCCGCGGCAACCCTTTATATAGAGGCTTGCCTGCCAGCTTGTAGCCAATGACATCAATTTAATCTTGCCACCTTTGAGAGGCTTCTTGGATTGGTTCCTAATGAACCAATCCACTACTGGCCTTATTGACCAATCAGAATTGACTACTTGGAATCTTCCAAGTTATACAGAACACCCCTCCCCCTTTAGTTCAGTCCTACGTGAGTGACGTAGTTGCTAAGGTAGGTGGGGCTTTTTCTGGTCCTAGTTGACCTGCGCGGCTCATTCTCGCCTGGGACTTCAAGCGGTTTGGTCGGGATCGTTGTCTCTCCGGCTTTTCTCCCTGGAACCGTCTAGAAGGGTGAGTCAGCACTACTGCTCCCGCCTGAGTTGCTCAGGTCAGTCAAAGTGGTTCTGCCGCTCCCTCCCAGTTCAACCGGGCTGGTTGAGCTGGCCTGGCTGGCACCTTCCAGGTTGGCTTCCCTTTTGCCAGGACTTCTTCCGATGGTCTCATCTAACCGTAAGTGCTCTTTTTGGTTGGTTAGATTTTCTGGTTGTGATTTTAATGGTTCATTTTCACACCCTTTTTTATTTATTTGTATTTCCACCCCTCCTCCCTGGTTTTGTTTTCATCGAAATTTATTATTTGAGGTTGCACGGTTGTTTTGCACTCGATGTTGCAGGAACGAAGCGGGTCTATGTGCCACTTCCACTCTCTTCCATCATCCACGGTTAGTCAGTAGGACTGGGGGCCTGTTACTTGTGTGATCGTGGCTGGAAGCCAAAGAGGGTCCCTGGTAAAATTCTTTGCAAAGACCAGGTCGCTGATTTCAAAAGTGCGGTATCGGCTGGAAGAGTCGGGGGGTTTCTCGCAAGTATAATTGGGGTGCAACCTATCTAAATGGGATCTGAGTTTTCTCCCCATTAATAATTCTTCCGGGCTCTTGTTTGTTGTGCTACTGGGAGTGATGTGTTGTAGTGTAAGTAAGCGGTTTAGCTTGTCTTGGACATCCCCAAGGTCCATTTTCTCAAGGCCTTCTTTTGTGAATCGGACCATTCGCTCAGCCCTACCATTCGCCGCCGGGTGGACCAGTGTGGTTAGTGCATGGCATATACCCAAAGAGGCTAAGTATTGTTTGATTTGTATTGCTGTTAGTTGTGGCCCATTGTCAGATACCAACAAATCAGGTAACCCATGAGTTGCAAATAAGTTGTTTAGCTGTTTTATAACAGTGTTGGTTGTTGTGGATGACATTAAGATGACTTCAAGCCAATTCGAATATGCATCCACAACTATTAAAAATGTATTGCCCCTAGTTGGTCCCGCAAAATCAATATGGATTCGAGACCAAGGGCCTCATGGGGTCTTGTGGTAGTGTGGGTCTAGCTCTCTGACACTTGTGGCATGTTGCAACCCAGCGTTCAATGTCCTTGTCTAAGCCAGGCCACCAGACATAGCTCCTGGCCAGGCTTTTCATTTTAACTATGTCTGGGTGGCCCTCATGTAACATGCCTAACACCTCTTCTTGTAGTTTGGATGGAATCACCACCCAATCTCCCCACAACAAACACCCCTTTTGTATTGACAGTTCAGTTTGTCTAGTCCAGAAAGATTTAAAGTTTTCAGTCTTTTGGCCTTCCGGCCAGCCGAAGGCCTACCCAAGGCAAAACGCGGGCACTCAATGAGTCTTTTGTCGTGGCTCTGGTGACATCATCCATAGTCAATGGAAGTTCAGGGCAAGTTTCTAGTTGTAGGGTTGCGGTGGCTGGAGCCAGGTCGTCCTCCAAGATTGGTAATGGTGGTCGGCTTAATGTGTCTGCATGGGCGATTTGTTTCCTGGGTCGATGCAGCAATGTATATGAATAGGCGGCCAGGAATTCTGACCACCTAGTCATCCGTGGGGATAGAATGTTCGGTGTGGGTTTATTCCCAGCCAAAATCCCTAGTAATGGTTTATGGTCAGTAACAATGGAGAATGTTCTACCGTATAGGTATTCATGAAAGCATTTTACTCTGGCAACGATTGTCAGGGCTTCTCTGTCTAGTTGGCTATAGTTGCGTTCCGCTTTGGAGACCGTTTTTGAATAAAAAGCGATGGGTGCCTCTCTCCCATCAGGTAATTGGTGGCTCAGGATAGCACCGACTCTGAATGGTGAGGCATCGCAGGTGACCGTCAAGGGTAGAGTATTACTAAACTGAATAAGAATGGTGTCTGAGGTTAACAAATCTTTTATATTTTGAAAGGCTTTTTGTTCTTTGTGACCCCAAGTCCAGACAGTTTTTTTATCTAGCAAACGGTGCAATGGTTCTTCTATCGTTGCTTTGTGGGGGAGGAATACATTATAAAAATTGATCAGACCCAAGAATGCCTTTAAGTCCATTTTATTTCTAGGTCTGGGTGCGTCTTTAATTGCTTTGACTTTTTTTTCTGTTGGGTGAATACCTTTTTCTTCAATCAAATATCCTAAAAATTCGACGCGGTCAGTTGCCAGGCAGCATTTTTCTTTTTAACTTTCAGGCCGGATTCTCTGAATTTCGTTAGCACTTCCCTTAGTCTAGCTTCTAATTGGGTCACGTTTTTCGCTGAAATTAGGACGTCATCAAAGTATGGAACGACCACTTTTATTCCATTTAATAGGCATTCCATAAGGCTTTGGAAGACGCCTGGGGCAATGCTCAGTCCGAATTGAAGTCTGTTACATTTGAACGCCTCTCTATGCGTTACTATTGTTTGTGCCTCAGTCGTTATGGGGTCTACTGGAAGTTGCTGATACGCCTGGGCCAAATCGAGTTTAGCAAAACATTTTCCTCCCTCAAGTGAGTGCAGTAATTGCTGCATGACTGGTACCTGGTATGCGCTTTGCTGTAGAGCATGGTTCAGGGTAGCCTTGTAGTCTCCACAGATGCGCACAAACCCATCTGGTTTTACAGGTGTTACTATTGGTGTCTCCCACCTGGTGTGGTCAATTGGTTCTATGACCCCTTGTGCAATCAATTTATTTAATTGCTCATCTATTTTGGGTTTTAATGCAAAGGGGACCCGTGTGGCTGTTAGTCTTCTCGGTGCTATTTGGGGATCTAGGCTAAAGGATATTGGGGTTCCCCAGTATCTGCCTAGAGTTCCATCAAAGACATCCTGGAATTTATGTAGCAGGTTCTCTTCCCAATCGCTCGCGACTATTCGGCTCACTCTGGTCATCCCGATGCACAATGGCGCGAACCATTCGATGCCCAGAAGGCTGGGATGGTCTCGGTTGACTATAGTTAATGGCAGGACTTCAGCGTGTTGTTTGTAAGTTACTTTGAAGTGTCCCAGACCTACCACGGAAATCCTATTTCCCTGGTAGTCTTTGAGAATTAATTTTTGTTTTTTGAGTTCATTCTGTCTGATGTTTGGAATCAGACGTCTAATTGTGTTCCAAGACACCATTGATAGAAAAGATCCTGAGTCAACCTCCATCTCACAAGGGCTTCCTTCAATGGACACTACAATTCTGACTTTTTTTCCACTTTCCGTCTATGCACTTCCTATAGTGACAGTCTGATGTGTATTTTCTCGGTTGATGGTTCCCTTGCTGCACTCCCATTTTCTGTCGGCTTGCCTCGAGACAGTTCTTAGTAGGGAATTATCATGTCTGCTAGGGCTGCTGTTTCTTTGATTTCGGCAGACACTTTTGATATGTCCCCTCCTTTTGCAAGCCCGACAGATGGCATCAAGGAACCTGCACTCGGCTCGGGGGTGGTTTCCTCCTCAACCAGCGCATTCCTGCCAATTTTTCTTCCTTTCATGCCTTTTTTGGTTTGCGTAAAGGCGGTTGATCTCATCGTCATCTTCATCAGTGTCTGATGACTCGTCTGGGTCTTCATGGTGTGTGTTTGTGGCAGCTTGCTTTCTCCCTCTGCCTGAGATTTTTTCTTTTCGAAGGGTTGTTGTGTCAGCACTGGTGTTCATCATCTTTACTGTGGCCACTGATTTCTTTGCGGCTTCTGCGGCGGTTGCTTCTGCGATTGCCTCTGTCACTGTTATGTTAGGTCTGTTTAAGAGTTTGCTTTGAAGGGTAGAGTCCCTAAGACCTAACACGACATAATCTCGCATTGCCTCATCCATATTTTGGAATTCACAGGCTCCTCCAATATGGCGCAGAGCTGCCACGAAATCAGCAATGGTTTCGTCTTCCCTCTGGTCTCTCTTATAAAATTCATGTCTCTTGATGAGGGTTGAGACAACCAGCACGTAGTGAGCTTTAAGCATTCGGTTAAGCTTAGACCAGGTCATCTGTTTCACGTCTCTGGGCTTCGCCAATGCCTTCGCCATCTTAAATACAGCTGGCCTGTAATGTGTTAGGAAGACAGCCCTCTTTCGCTGATCAGAAATTTCTTCCATTTCGTTGCTCTCCAGAAACATCAGAAAACGATCAATATAAGACTCCCAATCTTCTACATTGGGATTGAATGGTGCGGGCGGCGCGTTATTACCAGCCATCTCATCTAGCGTGGTTTTTTCTCTTGCTGCATGCTCGGTCTCCGCTTCAGGACGATCCCACCTTCGTCGCCAGTGTTCTGTCCGGAAAAGAAGCGTGTGAGACTGGGTTCCAACTAACAACTCTTTATTTGGTTAAGAGCAACAGTAATGGAACATTGGTTTAAGCCGCAGCAGCCCTTTATATAGAGGCTTGCCTGCCGGCTTGTAGCCAATGACATCAATTTAATCTTGCTACCTTTGAGAGGCTTCTTGGATTGGTTCCTAATGAACCAATCCACTACTGGCCTTTTTGGCCAATCAGAATAGACTACGTGGAACCTTCCAAGTTATACAGAACATAAAGACCAGCTAGAAAGCAAGAAATCCAACCATTTCCTGCTTCCTACCTAATCTAAATCTCCCAGCGCAGCAGAACAGATGATGGTCAGAAAAAGGAAAATTAGTAATTTAGCAGGCAAGTTTACCAAGTAAGGAGTGAGTGGCAGGGAGGGTTGCCGCGGGCTATATGGGTAGCACATCCTTGTGTTTCTGCACAGCCTGGATTAATTGCTTTGGGAGAAGTGCTCTGGGAGTGAGATTTCTCTGCGGCCCACCAAAATTTTTTCACGGGCCACCGGTGGGCTGCAGCCCACCGGATAGTGACTGCTTTTCTAAACCACTTTTGAAAGCTTTAGTTGATAATACTTGTTTTAATGACATGGTTGGCTTTAAAGAAAGTGAAGAATAATGCTCATAAAATATTGAAGAAAGAGCCATTGCATAGTGAACAACATAGCAAACTCAGGAAATCTTTATTTTTAAGTTTATTAATTATTTTGCATTTCATTGAAAAAAAACATTGTTCCATTGAAAATATGATTTTGAATAGATGGCTGACCCAGCAGCTACTCAGAATTAATCAGTTTTTAAAAATTGTAATAAAATGCATCACCCACATTGTATCAGTGATACTAATTAACATAATGTTTAACTGTCAAGGATAAGGAAGAAATTCTTTGTTATATGGATGCTCAGATGTGCTTATTTTCTGTTTGCAGGTGATTGCACTTTGTTTTTTTTCACTGAGATTAACCTGTGCCTTTTCTCAAGAATTTATTTTGTTCTTGGACAAGCAGTTAAGTCAGAAATATCAGAATTTCAAAGAATAAAGAAAGTGCCCTAGAGGATCATGGAGGGGTCAGGGCCTCATCGTTCATGTGTCTTCTTCATTGATTACCTGAAGAAGAATTATGTGACTCCTCAATTGATTAAATTAAAGAAGTTGCTCACAAGCTGTGCAACTGTCATGGCTAATGGGGAAGCTTAACCCTGGGAAACTAATTTGTATTAAATATCTCCCTCTCCCAGAATGAAGAAATTAATAAAACATTTTTCTCAATTTGTTGCCTTGGATAAAAATGCACGTCTATTTTTAAACTCCTGCTAACTTCCTTCACTTTTTACAAGATTTACCCCTTTTTTATTCGAGCTGTAGGTAGTCCTCAACTTACAACAGTTCATTAATGACTGTTCAAAGTTACCACCAAACTGAAAAAAGTTCCTTATGACTATTTTCCACAGTTACAACCATAGCAGAATCCTGATGGTTATGTGATCAAAATGCAGATTTTTGGCAACTGATTCATACTTGTGACCATTGCTGTGACTCAAGGTCATGTGATCACCTTTTGCAAACTTCTGAAAAGGAAAGTCAATGAGGAAGCCAGATTCATCTAAAAGCCGTGTTACTAACTTAAAAACTGCAGTGATTCACTTAACAACTGTGGCAAGAAAGGTCATAAAATGGGTCAAAGCTCACTTACCAAATGTCTCACTTAACAACAGAAATTTTGGGCTCAGTTGTGATTGTAAGTCAGGGATTACCTGTATATGTGCAGGCTATTAAAACTGGCATTGAAACCATGGAATCAGATGAACATTAACAGAGTAATCAGTGATGCAAAAGTGCTTGGATAACTTGAATGAAGCAAACCATGTAGAATATGGGACATGATAGTGCAGGAAACATCTAAGCTTACAATATTTTTCAGAGCAGAATCATGACAAAGAGAAAGAATCCATTATTGGGCCAATATACATTAAACAGATAATTACTTCTTTTTCCCTTTCCTTTACTATTACAGAGTTAACATTCCCAAATCTGAAAATAATACTAGGATCAATATACAGTTTGGATCTAATGGGATACAGTATAGCTTAAATGTTTTTTTACATTTTACTCTTTATGGTTTTTTGCATGGAAGTCCAAAGTACATATTGAAGTTCTGACACTACTTTTATTTTTGCCTGGTTTCGTTTAACAAAAGACACATATATAAGGTTTAAAACCAATACTCCAAACTCATTGAAATTAATATTCATGCAGCATAACAGCCTACGGTGATGTCTAGCAATGTACTTCTGTGCACAGATCGACTTCTTCACAATTTTCATTACAGAATCTCAAGCTTTAAAAAAACCTTGTTATATATTGTTTCTTAGGTAGAGGATACTAGCTGTCAGTGATGAGGAATGGGAAGACAAAATCTTTATTATTCATCATGCATAAAATTAACCTACATTTCAAAACTAGAGCAGCATTTTAATACTCATCTGAAGCCTTCAGTATTTGATATTTAAGGCTGTTTATTCAGCAGGTTTCCATTTCTGTCTTTGCTTCTTATGCTAACGTAATTAAATTTGTATCAAAAACTATGGTTTGTCCTTTTTATTCCCTTCTATAGAAAGCAACTTATGTTTTATTTTCCTATTTAATTGCAAATATTCAAATGTCATCTGGAGTATTGTTTGGTTTTTGGAGGAACTTTGGGTGATGAAATGGTATAAGAGATACCTGTTCTCAACACTTTATTTAAAAGAAAAGCAAAGAGCAATCCAACAAAGCCGAGTCCTTCTTTAAGGACCACCTCATAAGAATAAGGGGAGGAGGGTGAGACAATTTCTCTACCCTTACTGTATTCATAGAGAACTGGCCACAGGCCCTGCTTAGTATGAATAAGGAAGAAATATGCAGATGCAGCTGGACTTGCACAGCTCTACTGTGCAAGTCCTTTGGTGCTGTCTGAGACCTAGCATTACCTGATTATCTGGGAAGAGTTTAACCCTAATGAAATGCATTGCATCCTGAGCTTGACTACTTGTGACATCTGATCTCTCCTGGTTAATATATCTTGGGAGGTAGCAAATGGCTAGATGTTGTAGTGGTAAATATTTTTATGGGAGGAGTTATTTCCATCAATTTAAAAAGGAGGTGATTGTCTATTCCCGTCTTAACAGACTATCACAGGTCCCAAGAAATTTAGATAATTTTCATCCAAACACAATGTTTTAATCTTTAGAAAAGGTTTGAAAAGGTGATTGGCCTATAGTTTTGGAGGCCCTGAAAGAAGTGGACTCATTTCATCATATTTCAGGCCTGCTTATAGTGCTAAAACAGCATTAATTGCACTTGTCAATAATCCTGGGGAGTTTAAGATCAGGATGTTGCATCTATTCTGGGTCTTCTTCAGTGGCTTTTTTACCATAAAGCATAGTAGCCCTCTGGATCAATTCTGGATTGGAGAGGTAGACACTATATTATAATGGTTTTTCTCATTCTACAAAGCATATTTGGTTTTCCTAAAGATCTTTGATAGTGTCCTCCTTCCCACAAATAGCAAACTCTCATGGGTTGGGAACTGATTAAGAAACAGGAAAGAAAAAATAAAAAAAAATAGAAAAAAGTAGCATTAAAAAAAGGGATTCCCAATGTCAGGGTTGGCAATTATAACTAATAATAAATTATCTGGATCAGTGAAAAGGTAATATTTTCTGCAACCATGTCTTAAGACTTTACAAATGCAAACAATCACTTGTAATGCACCCACAGATATGTAGTGTAAATAAGTTTTTTTTTTTAAAAAGGTGCATGAGGCACAAAAATCCAAAATGTCACAATATATTAATGGAATTTGCACTGGCAGCGACTGAACAGGAAAGGGACCTTGGAATTGCAGTATACAGCTCACTAAAATGGCAAATGGCAAAAAAAAACCCCAACAAATTAATTTGTTGGAATATTAGGAATGAAATTGAAATTAGAACTCTTGATACAAAATATTACATACAAATATATAATGAGACCATGCAGAGTTTGGATAGAATTTGGGATACCTGAATTCAAGATTATTTTCTGAGACTAAATGCAGGAAAAACAGGACTAAAAAAAAGGACCTTTTCTCCCCTCCCCACAATAGTGCACAATTAAAACTTGTGGGGTTTTCTGCAAGCCACTGCAGAATGCCACCCAATTCAGTTTAAACTGGTGTGGGACAGATTCATGGAAAGTCAACATCTATGTCTATGAAAAATGTTTATTATTTTCAGAATCATAGGAAGCAAGCCTTTACTCCTAGTTGCTGGAAAGTGACAATGGAAACAAGTTTGTCTTTTTGTCCTTTTCCCCCATATGTTGGTCACTGTATGACATGGGTTTTGGAAGAATACATCAAGGCTGTTTGTTCTTTTTTGTTATTCTATTTGCCCAAATTTTATATGTTCAAGTTTGGTCATAAAGCCAGGATATCTGCTACTATTATTTCAAAATTTCAAAATTACAAAATCACAGTTAGGGCCCATTTGATGTGATTTAACTCTATATAATTTCATGTTACAGTTCAATTTGAAATAGCAAAGAATCACCTAAAGCCCATGTCACACTGCACCAATGGATGGAAAGAGGATGTAAAACGGAGAGAATCACTTGCCATCTATTGGTTAACACGATGCATCCGTTCTGTACTCACTGCATACATTTTTCATACTCTCTATCCGTCCAGCATCCGTCTATTGAGATTTCATCCGCTGAAAAGGTTTTGAGCTGCACAAAATTTTTGAGTGGATAAAATATCCAACGTGTCTGTTCTACATCTGCTACGCATACGGGGAACATCCGTTATACGTCTGTCGTCATCCGTTACGTGTCCGCTATATCTACTAGGCATCCGCTGTGCATCTGTGCAACTCACATCCGCTCCAGCAGAAAACAGACACAGGGAGGAAGCGAAATGGAAGCGGAACGGACACGTAGTGTTAGTTACATGGACGTAGAAAGGATGAAAGCGGATGCAGCTCACATATAAAGCATTAAAATGGAAAAAACGTTTGTATAGGGACGTATCTCAGATATTTAGGATGTCTGGAGTATGTCTAGAGGATGCAGAAGGACACCTAGTGGAAAAATGATATTTCCTATAAAAAGGGGAAGAAATCACCTGAATCTCACTTTCAGTCCAGCAGCCCTGCTGTGCAGACCTCTTCAGCCTTGCTCTTGCTCTTCCACAGCATCCAGTCATCTCCACCATGGATCATCGCACACTCCTTTTGGTAGCCGCCATCATTCTACAACAGTGTGAAGCCCTCTACAGGTTCTTTCACCTGTTCTACGGGAAGAAAAGGAGGGATCCAAGAAGTGTCTGGGTCCAAAGATGGATCACTAGAAGAGCCAAGTACGGACTGTATGACAAGCTGATGGTGGAGCTGAGGAACGAAGACCCTCGTGCATTCCAGAACTTCATGAGGATGCCACCAGCCATGTTTGATGAAGTTGTGGAGCATCTGAGACCCAGGTTGACCAAGGCAAACACCAACTTCCGGCCCAGCCTGGACCCTGGGTTGAAGGTGGCACTGGCTCTGCACCAACTGGCCTCTGGGACCACGTGCAGGAACATGAAGTATGCCTGGAGGGTGCCACACAGCACCATCAGCATTGTGGTCAGAGAAGTGGTGCAGGCCATCATCGAAGAATACATGGAGGAGCTCCTCCAGTGCCCCTCCACTGAAGAAGGATAAGAGAAAGTTGCAGAGCAGTGGTATCAGAGGTGGAACTTCCCCCACACCGTTGGAGCGATAGATGGGAAGCACGTGGCCTGCAAAGTGCCAGCCAACTCAGGGTACACTTATCACAACTACAAGGGCTTCTTCAGCATCATCCAAAGAGCATCATCCTCTTTGTCATGGTCGATGCTGACTACAAGTTCATGTACATCGATGCTTCAGGCAACGGGTCAGCTTCAGATGCCCAGGTATACAATGCCAGTGACCTCAAGGAGGGGCTGGAACGCAACCTCATTATGGGCTTCCCAGATCCAGACCCCCTGCCCAATGACACACAAGATGTGCCCTACTTCATCGTAGGGGATGATGCCTTCTCCCTCAGAACCTACCTCATGAAGCCCTACACTTCCAGATGCCTCACCCATGAAGAGAGGATCTTCAACTACAGGCTGTCCAGGGCAAGACAGGTGTTGGAGAATGCCTTTGGCATCTTGGCCAACAGGTTCCAAGTACTTCTCACCACCATGCAGCATCACCCAGAGACGGTGAGGAATATCGTGGAAACTTGCTGCATCCTGCACAATCTCATGTGCACCCGCTACCCAGTGTTGCAGAACAGGCTTGTAGACCACCAACAAGGCAATGGGGACATGGAGCCTGGTGAATGGAGGCAAGGGCGAAACCTGATAGACACTGTCGATGTGCAAGGCCCCAATAGAGCTTCACGTGAAGGGAAAAAGCAGCACAACCTCCTGAAATATTGATGCTTCCTTGACCCTGTCTCATCACACTGATGAGATTGTGCCATGTATGTTGAGTGGGAGGGTGGACCATACAGTCCCACTATGCTTGCACTGGAGGCTTATCTATCCCACAGCTATTACCCATCCCACAGGTATCCCCACCCATCCCACTGCTATCCTAACCCATCCCACAGCTATTTCCCATCCCACAGGTATCCCTGCCCATCCCACTGCTAGCCTTACCCATCCCACAGCTATTACCCATCCCACAGGTATCCCTGCCCATCCCACTGCCATCCTAATCCACCCCACAGCTATTCCCATCCCACAGGTATCCCTGCCCATCCCACTGCTATCCTTACCCATCCCACAAGCATGCAAAGACTTAAACCATTTCTAAAAGTTTCCACCAAGACTTTATTTACTAAAAGAACTAAACCAAGTGGGTGAAGCAAAGATAACCTTTATTAATAACAAACTGTAAAAGCAAAATGACCCAAGTAAAGTGTCCCAAGCAAAGATAAAGTCAACAGGTAGCAACCCAGTCTCTGGCACTCTTCTCAGTCTCTTTAAGGTGTGCCCATAGTCTCAGGAGTGAAGGGTCCAGGTGCTGTGGAGGTGGCAGTGGCTGGAGTGCTGGTCTGAGGCACCATTGGGGTGCCTTGCCCCAAGAGGACAACAGGGGATGGTGTGTGGAGCAAGCTCTCAGAGAGCTGGCTCAGTCCCGTGATGTTGAGAGCCCCTTCCTCCATGACATGGGGTGTCAGTCCCAAGACCGATGCCAGGATTGGTTGTGGGGTGGAGAAAGGAGGAATGTAGTGGGGCTGTCTGGTTTGCAGGTGAGCGAGGTGATGAGTCAGTGACATCTGTGGCGTTGGTGGCATCAGTGGTATCGGTGGCACCTGTCGCGTGCGATGAACCTGTGCCTGGACTGGGAAGGGCTGCCTGAGCTGCTGGAACTCCTGGTAGCCGTAGCCTTGGTAGGTGAGGGCCTGTGGAAAGCCTTGGAAGGGCTGTGACATCACCTGGAGTGGAGGAGCAGACCTGGACTGGGTGGGAGCAGGTTCAGCTGGGCCTGGAGGGTGGTGCAGAAGACCTGTGATCCTCTCCCTGATCACCTGGTACTGGGATTTGGACATGTCCATGAGGGTCTGGTTTACGTAGGTGAGGAAGGGCTTTCTGTTAGAGGATGGTATGTTGGAATGTACCAGCTGAGAGAGGAGATCTACGCTGCTTTTGATGGTGTCCCTGATTTCCAGCAGGACAGTGTGGCTCTGTCCCTTCGGTCTGGCTTTCTGCCTGCTTTCTGTGGAGGTGGAGCTGGGTGTGGGTGTGGGTTGGTCTCTGGTGCCAGTGGCCTCCTCTTGCTCCAACTGCATCCTGGGGTCCTCCACGCGCTCCGCCATGGGAAATGCAGCTGTCGGGGGGGTCTCCGTCATGGGGCGCTCCACAGATACCTGCCTGGACACAGGAGCTGACTCTTGGCCAGAAGAGGACTGGCTCTCTGTGGCCTGCCTGAGAGAGAGGGTTGTCAGAGGGGCTTCTCCTCGGTGGGGGATCTCATCCTCCAAGAAGCTGCAATTGGCCATCATGTAGGTCTCCCCGTCTGTGAGCTTGACCACAGCCTGGCCAATCTTCTTGAGGTGCAGCTTCCCGTACCAGGTGTGCATGTGCTTCCACCACCCGAGAAGAACCTCCGAACTGTAGCCCAGGCTCTCCGCCTTCTCTCTCCAAGCTGCCTGCTTACGCTTGGTGTCTCGATAGAGCCTGTGTCCATTCCGCCAGAGGTACTTGTTATCCCTCAGCCATTCGAGCACCTCATCCTCATGTTCCTCTTCAATGGAATACTGTCTGCTCTCCCTATCGCGCTATTGCCTCTTCCTCCCTCTGGCAGGGCCTTCTGGGCCCTCATCTGTAGGGCTTTGAGGTTCTAGGGGCTTGTCCACCACACCACCAGCAGCAGCAGCAGCAACAGCACCAGCAGCACTACCAGCAGCAGCAACAGCACCAGCAGCTCTAGCAGCACCAGCAGCACCAGCAGCACTAGGAGCAACAGCAGCACCAGCAGGACCAGGAGCAGCACCATCAGAGTAAGCACCAGCAGAAGCACCAGCACCAGGAGCAGCACCAGCAGAGTAAGCACCAGCAGAAGCATCAGCACCAGCAGAAGCACCAGCAGAAGCACCAGCACCAGCAGAGTCAGCCCCAGCAGCAGAA
Organism: Laticauda colubrina; assembly: GCA_015471245.1. NCBI lineage: Eukaryota > Metazoa > Chordata > Lepidosauria > Squamata > Elapidae > Laticauda > Laticauda colubrina. The sequence continues at coordinate 43,778,369 of BLBF01000006.1, read as the reverse complement.
GCCCCAGCAGAAACAGAATCAGTGCCAGGGGGTGGAATGGTGGCCCTGTCCTTCTTGCCAGGGCTGACAGGAGTAGGCACAGGCTTCTTCTTCTTCCCCATGGTTTTTGGCTGGAGATGTGTCTGGCAGCAGGTCTTTCCTCTGAATGGTGACCTGCTTGCAAGCTGCCTCCTTTTATATCCGCGGGGCTGACGCAATGCATCCTCCCCGCATGCGCAGTGAATGCTTTGCATGTGCTAGGCATCTGCTAGGCATCCACTAGGCATCCATGATGCATCCGCATCATCCGCTAGGTATCCGCTCTGTATCTGCTCCTTCTGCTGCACGTCCGCTTCGCTGTGCTCCCCCGGAAGCCCTGCAGATGTGTCATACGCTTCCATCTGCTTCCATCTGCTAGGCTTCCATGGAGCATCCGCTTAACATCCTCGCTACGTCCTCTCCCCGTCCGTTCCTTTCCATTGTTGTCCGCTCTTTTTAATGCAAATTTGGGGCACTTTTGAGAGCGGATAACAACGGATGGAACATTTTCTCGTCCGCTGTGTCCTTTTTACATATGTTTTGCATCCGTTGGCCGATGTGACCTGGCCTTAAAGAAATATTTTCAAGGCATGCTTATTCAGCCTGCTAATGTTACTGCTTTATCTTCCAGTTCTAATTTACAGTGTTATTTGTTATCTTTAAAGTCCCACATGTCTTGGCACCCAAATACCTACAGGACAGTTACCCACTTATTTTGGAATACCCTGGCCACTAATTAAAGCATGTATTAATCTCTTGAATTCAAAAGGATACTAAAAAGATTGATATTTTGCTGGTTGTTTGGTCACATATGGTACTTGCTAGTTGTGGCTGATGTTATTCTTGTTAATATTTTTGTAATTATCCATAATAATAACTTGAACTTTTGTGAAATTGATTGTTCATAAATTTTTATACAGTTAGAATTATAGCAAACAATTGCTTGTATTTTTCTTTATGCACAAAATAGTCATTAAGTGAATATGTACAGAAATAAATATTTTGCTGGACACAGAATGAGAATAAGGATCAGAAAACACAAACTACTTCTGTACCTAACCCAGTTTGATTTAACACTGTTGGAGAAGCAAATAAGATCTTCTCTGTATACCACTCTAGTGTGAGGGAACTTGTGAGAAAAAAAATAAATTAGACTATTGATTCAGTACTTGTAGGTAGATCAATGTAACCTATCCAAGGTGGTTGCTGGCAATTAGTATAATTAATTCTCCCCTACCAGCCTGAATTTGTGGCCTGAATTTGTAGAGACTGGTTTTAGTTATTGCATATATAAAGAAATAAAGCAGTATGACCCATTATTTAATCCACTTACACTTTCAGCCATGTATTTATTTTGGAAATGTAGAGGCAATCAGTGGCAAAGAATTCTGAGAAAAGAAAAAAGCTTAACTCTGTCCCACTGAAATCAATAGCATATAGAGACAAAGCTTAACCTTGACTGGATGAATTTTTCCTAGTATCTTTTGATTTATTTTCTTTTCCCTGCATGATATTCATTCAGTCATTCAACTGCATTTTCTTCTATTGTTTTCCTTTCTTGTGTTGTCTATAACATGACTGTCATGCAATTTCTTCAGTATGTGTCTGAATTATTCAGGTGCCAATCAAGATGGAATGCTTAAATTACCTAAGTGGAATAAAGTCCCATGAAATCAATGGACCTTATTTCCAAATAAATTTGCTTTAATTGAAGCATTGTGTGAACATAGCAATTAACAAGTAATTTTCAATATTCCTTTTGCATCATATTTCACAATGAGCTAAACGTAGAGGCAGAGACTGAAGCCAGGAGTTATGTAAAAATATTCTGATTCTTTACATGAACTGTGATGTGCGCTGACAGCCATACTTTATTATTTAAATAACGTATATGTGATTTCCACTTTGAGGCTGTTAAGCATTCAATAAGTTGTTATAACAATTCATAAAGGGAAAACACTTAATATTTGCTATTGATTCATTTGCTCATTGCTATGAATATTTTAGTGAATTGGGAACATCATATTTTGTCAAAGTTCTCTCTTTCCCCCCTTCTCTTTCTTAGAAAATGAAGGCCTTCATCATTTCTCCTTACCCTGGAGGAATGTATATCTCATATAACAATAATTACACACTGTCATACTGGGTCTATGTTTTATTACCAAGGAGCATTGTTGTACTGCTGTCTCAGGTATAAGTCTTATTATTTTGATAGCGGGAAATATCACTCTGTCTGCAAAACTGGTAAAGATAAACATTTATTCAAGAACACAAATAAATAAATATATAAAACAATAGTTTTCTTTTGAGAGAGACTTTGGAGCTGACTCTTCCCAATTGTCTATCAATTGTCTGTTAGATTCAGTTGGAGAAGCATGCTTCAAATCCTGTTATCTGGCAGGATCCAAATAGAGAGCCTTTTCTCTCATGATGGACAGGGACTCTCCATCTGCTTTTCTAACTGAGTGAAATTATGCACATTAATCAGCTAAGTAAAAATGGTTGAATGTAAAACTTTTATATATCTTTATATTTATTAATTGTATTAATATTCTTCATGTCCCTCCCATTAGCTGAGTAATATAATCAAAGTATAGGATTAAGGATTAAAAAGAATTTTTTAAATGTCAAAACTTAACTACTTGCATTGGTAATTCAAATATAGTCCACAATCACAACAAATTATTTATTTATTGTTAGCTCTTCTAAAAGTACTGGAATCTCTTGATGGAATTATGTCTAAGTAGAATATGGATCTCCTATATTGTGTCACTAAATAACATCTACAATGAATACCTTTTTCCTACTGTTTATTTCTATTGTTTTTCCTTCTATATTTCTCTACTTATGTGCATTTTAAAAAGAAGCAAGTTCCTCATGGGGAAAATTTCAATCAATCAGAGATTATAGGATGCATTAGTATAAAACTTGGTTGGATAATCCCAGAAAGCAAAATCAAAATGATTAAACTTCATTCTGAATACACTTTCTGACAATGTCATAGTAAAAATTGATAAGTGACTAATGATAAAACTTATTTGAAGAAAGGTTAACATATCATGGCCTCAATTGGATTGTTTGTACTGCTTTTTTAGACTAAAATGAGAATGACAGTAAACTATTTTAAGTAAATAAATTGAATAAATTGATATTTTGCTGTATTAAAACATTAAAATATTTTTGTGTATTGTATTTTCATTGTTTCCATAAATTTACAAATTAATTGCCTATACAATTTCAGTTTACCTTTGTGATTATCAGAGTACACTAAATAATATATTAAATTAAGGTGGGGTGGGATTCATATTTCTTAACAACCAGTTCTGTGGGCATGACCTAATTTGTGGGTGTGGCTTGCTGGTCATTTGATTGGCTGGGCATGGCTTGCTGGCTGGGCATGGCTTGCTGGTCACGTGACTGGTTGGGCGTGGCTTGCTGGCTGGGCAAGGCTTGCTGGTCAAGTGACTGGTTGGGCGTGGCTTGGTGGTCATGTGACTGTGTGGCATTGACCAACTCAATGTCACTCATGTCAAGGGGTGCCTCATCTGGCCCTTCCCCAGCCAGCCATTTCTTCTCACACCTAGCTTCAACTTATCTATAGTTCTGTAAAAATGTTGTTCACCTTTTTTTTTACTTTATTATCCACGTAATATAGATGTACTTTCATGGACCACTGAAATGAGGAAATGGCTCGCATGCTTTGCCCAAGAGTGATAGGCAACATGCTTTTAAAGGGGCTGACAGAAAGATGGGGGACAATGTATTTTCCAAAGCACCAGAAGGCAAACAAGAAGCAATGGATGAAAACTGAACAAACAGAGAAGAAATTAAGACTAAGGAGAAACTTCCTGACAGTGAGAACCAGTGGAACTGCTTGCCACCAGAAGTTCTGGGTGCTCCAATACTGGAGGTTTTTAAGACAAGACTGGACAGCCATTTCTCTGAAATGATATAGAGTTCCCCCCAAGGGTCCCTTCTAAGTGTTATTCTCTTACTCTGAAACCTTTCCCAGACCCTCTTCTCAGAGTTTGGTATCCTCAGTTTTCCTGCCTGAGCAGGGGATTGGACGAGAAGACTTTCAAAGTCCCTTTCAACTCTGTTGAACACACATGTATTTATGCATGTGTAAATAGACATTATACATGTATTTATAGACATTGAATGCATGTATTGTAAACCCTGAAAAATACCTGGACAAAAGAAAGGCAGTAAAATCACTCTAAGTGTAAGAACAGTATAAAATATTAATATATGATAGATAATGGAACAATTAAAAATAATAGCACAGAGTTCCCCCTCTTCCTTCCTCTTTCTTTTCCTTTCTTTTTCTTTCTTTCTCTCTTTTTTCTTTGTCTATTTCTGTCTTTCTCTACCTTCCTCTTTCTTCCTTCCTTTCTTTCTTCCTTCCATCCTTCCTTCCTTCTTTTCTTTCCCTCTTTTTTTCTCTCTCACACATACACCACACTCTTTCCCTTCCTTCCTATTTCTTTTTCTTTCTTCCTCTTTCTTCCTTTGCTTCTCTCTCTCTCCCTGTCTCACACACACAGACCACACATATTCTCTCTCCCTTCCAATTTTTTTTTCTTTCTCTTTCTTTCATCCTCTTTCTTTCTTTGTGTCTTTCTTTCTCTACCTTCCTCTCTCTCTCTCTCTCTCCTCCCCCCCCCCGTCACAGACACATGCATGCGCCCAAGCGATGGCTCTGGCCTTTTGCATGGTCGACCACACAAAATGGCACAAACTCACCACAAAGCAACCCACACCAATTCCCGGTCTTCCTTTTCCTCCTCCATCCCAACCAAGTTTCCAGAATTCCCCCATGCCTGCAAGATCATCTCCCCTAGTGGGAACGGAAATGTCTCTCCCTGCTAGGACCCTTGGAGCTTAGGGTGTGGTTTCTTCCTCTCTGCCACACACCGGCTCTTTTACCTGCTGATCTGAGCAAAAAGGAAAAGTGTGCTATCACAATCTCATGCCTGCTATCAGAAGTAGGTTTGGAAAATGCATGCCTGAGGTAGAGGTGCGGTCCTTCTTAATAAGTTCCAAACTGTTGCTGCTGCTGCAAGCCACGATTCCAGGCTAGAAACATTTTTTGGAACTTAACAGCCATCAGTTTTTAAGCCGTTCCGTTAAACTGCTCCAAGCCTGGATTTCCTGTGAGTGCTGGAAGTTTTTTTCTTTCTTCTTATTTGTTTTTCTTTCCTTCTTTCTTTCTCTCTCTCTCTCTCCCATCCTTCCTTTCTTTCTTCCTATTTCTTGTTCTTTCTTTCTCTTTCTCCTTCTTTCTTTCTTTCTTTCTTTCTTTCTTTCTTTCTTTCTTTCTTTCTTTCTTTCTTTCTTTCCTTCCTTCCTTCCTTCTTTCTTTTTCTTTTTCTTTTTCTTTCTTTTTTATTTCTTTCTTTCCCTTCCTCTTTCTTCCTCTTCCTTCCTTCCTTCCTTCCTCTCTGCACACACACACACACACACACACACACATACCAAACTCTCTCTCATGACACACACATACCTGGCCGAGGATGAATTGATCCGGTGAGCTCCAGAGCAGCAGGCAGTGGGAAAATGAAAATGGAGCAGCCCCAGACCCTGGAACATCTATTTTCCCTCCCTTTTGCTGGGGGTGGGGAGGGAGGAAGCAGCCCCAGGAGTTCCTGCCCTCCCTTTTAGGCACCTCCATTGCCTGTCTCAGTCTCAGTCTTAGTACCACAGAGAAAGCAAATGATGCATGCTTCAGACAGCCCCATCACCACATCACCCTGAGGGTTACCTGCTTGCCCATCCACTGGCTGGCTTGGCCCAGAAATGGTGCCCCACTTTAGTTTCCTCCCACCTGGCCACCAGCTTCTTGACATGAGCAGAGGCTGCTGGTTGGACCTAAAATTGGAATAAAAGGCTGTGCAGCTATGGCTGAAAGAACCGGGGCAACACCCAGCAACTTGGATGAGCAGGCGTGAGAGAGGTGGCAGCTTCTCTCATGTCAAGAAGCTCTGGTTCTTTCCACCAAAGATTCACAGCCTCTTCCAATTCTAGCTATGCTCTTGGGAGGCATAGCTAGTTTGGGAGCCCAGCACTGCGGTTCCCCATACTCCAACCAGCAGCCTCCTCTTGTGTCAAGAAGCAGGCGGCCAGATGTAGTTCACTTAAAGAGAATAACTATATTAAACTCAAGCAGCAGATAGTGCTAGATTTGGAGAAATGGGAAAACTTACAACTGTCATTGGGAGAATATCAACAGTCAAGATGAATATATTACCCAGAATTTTATATTTGTTCCAAACAATTCCAATTAGTCTTGGAAAAGATTATTTTTAAGATTTAAATAAAATTGTGTTGAAATATATATAGCAAGGTAAGAAGGCGAGAATAAAGTTAAAACTTTTGAAAGACACTAGAATAAGAGGAGAATTTGATTTGCCTAATTGGGAGTTGTATTACCAAGCTACAAATTTGATGTGGGTTAAGGAATGGATAACATTAAGAAATGCTAGATTGTTCACATTAGAAGGACATGATCTGTTGTTGGGGTGGCATGCTTTTTTATGGTATAAAGGAACTAAAACACAGGGGTATTTTAGAAGATATTATATACTGGAGTCTCTGGCTAAACTGGGAGAAGATTAAAAGGCAATGTTATTTGAAAAATCCAGTCTGGTTATCGACTATTAAAACATTCTCTTATCCTATAATATACAAAAAGGAACAAACAGTTAGAAATATTGAATAAAAAGGGTGAACTTAAATCCATTCAATAACTAGAGAAACATGGTATAAAGAAGAATCGGTTTTCATATGTGCAAATACATTGTAGGTATGATAAAGATTCTAAAACAGAAGGTTTCTATGATAAATTGACTGATTTAGATAAAATTTTGAAGGTACAGATGAAAAGATGATTAAAAAATTGTATGGATATTTATTAGAAATTAAACTAGAAGAAGAACAAGTTAAAGAAACAACGATTGCTTGGGGGAAGAATTTTGGATATGGGATTGATCTAGAGAAATGGCAAAAATAGTGGTCTCAAAATTATAAAATGACAATGTCAACAGCATTTAAAGAAAATTTGTATAAAATGTTTTACAGGTGGCATTTTTCCCCCAACAAGAATAGCAAGAATGTTCAAGAACAAAAGTGAAAAATGTTGGAAATGTCATCAGATACCTGGTTTATATTACCATATGTGGTAGACTTGTGCAGATGCTAAAAAATATTGGACTAAAATATTGGACTAAAAAGGGCTTGCGAGGGATGGGGAGCTACGGGGAGGTCTACAGAGGGCTGGGGAGCTACAGGGAGGTCCATGGAGAGCTGGGCAAAGCCCAGGGACAATGGGAAAGGGGCTAGCATGACTCACAGGCTTAGCTGTGAACAGGCAGATGAGGGCTGCTCAGCTGGAAGAAACAGTGAAGAGGCTCATGTTGGCTTCGGGCTGCTTCGCTCACCTGCTCTTGCTGGGAGAGACTCTCCCAACAGAGCAAAAAGCTTGCAAGTTTCCCTCCCTTCAGGAAATGGCTTCTGGGAAGCAGAGAGAAACAGGATTCAAAAGGATTGCTTCTCTGCTGCCCAAGAGCTGTTTCCCTAAGGGGGGGGGGGATTTGAAAGCTTTTCAATGTGCTGCAGTGAAAGGCAGGCAGCAATGGCTAGCCTGGTGGGTGGGCAAAAGCAGGCTGCAGGCATGTCACACATGCGCACAATGTTGCACATGTGCAAAAGGGATTGAATGGGTAGGGAGCGGAGAAGCGGGCAGAAAGGTGCAGGGCCAGCCAGAGATCCAATTTACCAGTTCTCTGAACTACTGAGAACCATAACAACCGGTTCCACTGAACCAGTGAGAACTGGTCAAATCCCACCCCTGAATTAAGGAATAAAGTACTGAATGCCTTGTAGTAAAACATAATATTTATCAAAAATATTTGATGAATAAATTTGGGAGGGTTTGGGAGAGGAAACCAATGATTTGTAGATATCTGTGAGTCTATGTGGAATCTTTGTTAATGTAGTTTTTTGTAGTAAAGCAGAGTCTTTATTCCTCCTATACACTTCTCCTTTATATTCTAGTGTTTGGGTGCTTGGCAAAAGCTTGATATATACACAATACAGACAACACCAGGACACAAAATCTATTTATTTCCTGATGCTCTCTGGGGATGGTAGACTGAATGAAGAAAAATAACACAGCAGAAGCTTCAATGTATTTAAGTCTGTGGCTGACATAACATAATATAGAAACAAAGGTTTAGTTGGGGACACTTCATTGATCAAGGAGTAACATTGGCAGACACTGATGTTGTGTTTGTCTATCTTCACCCAGAATACATTCCTAAAGAAAAAAAGAAAATATGTTTTCTTTTTATAAAAAGAATAATAACAGATTGTAATTGTTTAACACAAAATATCCTAAAATAGAGAGTGTGCAAAGACAGGGAGACTAAGATTAAATAAGAAAGAAAAGAAATATAAATTTAGGAATGAATTATTGAAAATAAAACATTAAACTTATACCAGAATGCAAAGATATTAAGTTGCAAATATGTGCCATGCTAAAGTAAATATCCATATGAGTATGATTTTATACAATTATAATAAAACAGAGTTAAAAAATAAATTAAAATGAAGAATTTAAGGAAAAGAAAGTTTTTAAGTCTTATTTTTCAATGTATTTGCTTTATAGTTTTCAATTGTTTGTTTGCTAGTGGAATTTTGTATATAATTTGCCACCATTGGTGACAACACTAGCCAACCTTGGTCAATCTTGAAGAGCATAAAAATGATCTGAACTAATTAATATTAGGATGGGAAATTATCAGAAACCCTATGACTATAAATTGTAAAAGGAACGGAAAAGGCATATCAGGAAAATATAATAGAAAACAGTTCTGGTATTGGATAACTGACATGAAATCAACTAAAGTAAAGCAAAATGTGAGGAAGATTTATCTTTTCATTGGATTCTGTAAAACACCTGCTGACTATTTAAATTGTAATAATCGAAACAAAGGGAATATACCTTGAATAAGAGTTGTTAAGACAACAGTAGAAGAGAGCTGCAGCTGCTTTGTTTTGCTGGAAAGATTCCTAAATGTATCTGATTGGTTATTTTACAGCATATTTTCTCCTGTTAACTCCTTACCTGCTTTTGTATTAAAAGATAGAAGATAGATAGTTTCATAGAAGCCTGAAGATTATCTTATAATTTACACCTAAGAATAGAACAGAATACTTTATTATCACTTTGAATGTACACTAATTGGCATACATTAAAATGAAATTATGTTGCATACAGCTTTCAAAGTTGTCCACCTCTAATATAAACATAAACATGACAAGATAAATAAATAAACAAATACAAAATTATGCACATGCCATCATATGTTATATAATACTGAGAAACAACACAGTCTCGTTTTGATGTGTACATGTCCATGACAAGAGAAACAAATCTTGAAAATTTACCAGATGGATAGCATAAGGAACAAAGCTGTTATAGAATTTGAAAGTCTTGCTAGAAATACTTCAAAACCTTCTCCCAGAGAGGAGCAACAGAAACAGATTGTGAAGTGGGTGGGTGTGGGGTCTCTAACAATGCTTTGAGCACATAGCGCTTATAAGCAGGAATGACAGGAACCGAGCTTCCTATAATCTTCTCGGCTGTCTTTACCACTCTTTGAATGGACTTTCTACCAGAAGCATTTCTGCCATCAAACCAAAAGTTATGCCATTTTTTAAAACACTCTCAATCGTGCCTCTGTAAAAAATGGCTAGGATAGAAGAGAAATATGTCATCTCCTCATCTGGTGCAGGAAATGCAGATGCTGATTTGCATGCTTCACTAAGATGATGTGTGGAGAGACCAGTTTAGATTGATAGTTATCTGCACCCCCAGATACTTTTTGTTGACCACTTCTACAACTGCATCCTTGTTACTGAGTGGAATATGACCATGCCAACTCTTTCTAAAATCTACAATGATCTCCTTTGTTTTATTAACATTTAGAACCAGGTTACTTTTATTGCACCAGTCCACCAAAGCCTTCACCTCTTCTCTAAAAGCATCTTCATTGCTGTCCCAAATAAGACCCACCATTGCCATGTCATCTGCATACATCACAATATGATTTGCAGCAAATTTGGCACGGCAGTGGTGGGTCCTCAAGGTGGACAGTATGATATATTATACTCACTTTGGAGGACTGATATATCTATTATATTTTTACAATATTCTTGGTAAGTAAATTCGGCTGAGATACTTAAAATCTGAGGAGCTTTTGGATGCCAAATTTCTTATGGTTTCAGAATTAAGAGGCACAGTAACTTTTTTGGCATTTTTGATAGGATTTTCAAATGTTTCCACAAGCAGCAGAACAATATTTCTATGGCTCTAAAATATATGTCATTAAACTCTGTATCTACCAGCAAAGATTATCTGATCCTGCAATGGCTTCTAAAATATAAAAATTATCAAATGACATAATTTGCCAATAGGATTGAACATAATGATAAGTGCTTTGGGGAACTGTATGGACACAGTTGGGAGATATTGCAACTACAGCTGAAATAATGGATATTGATCTTTCCCTTTTTAAAAGGAGAAATTGATTGCTGTGTCATGGACTCATTTTAGTGTCTCAAGAAAGCATTGAGATCAGTGTGTAAATTTTGACAATGATTTTCATTTTGATTAACAAGTCTTTATCTCCAAATAAGGCATGTTGGTAGCACAAATATTCAAAAGAAACCTATTTTGAACAACGTGCCAAGATACTTTCAGTTTCCTATCCCTAGTTTTAAATCTCTAAATATAAAACTGAAGCTTTAGATCTTTATATTGTATACCTTATATTGTTTTTCCTTTATGTAGGTTGAAATAAAGTTTTGGGGAGAGATTTCTGCAAACTTCATATGTTAACAATTTGTTCCAGAAAGGTTGACTTGCCCTTTTTCATGACAAGCCAATGGTTACTGTATATTGCTAACCCCAAAGGGATTTTACCAATATAAATGCTATTGAATTTTTCCTTTATTACAGTCCTCCATAAATATAATATTATGGTTGGTTGCAAAGAAAGCCAGATGCTTCAACTAAATTTGGTATTTTTATCCTCACATTGTGTCTATCCAGAGGACCTGAGATAGGCAGATGTTATCTGATGGTATAAAAGGTATTGTTGCAGAATGTAAGCTGTTCCAAGTAAAGCTGTCTTTTGTAATTGACTGGTGGTGATTTTGCCAATGCCAAAGGTGTTCAAGTGGTGCTCCAGACGTTTTGGGATGGCACCCAAGGCCCTTATTATTAGATATTGGTACTACCTTTGTTTTTTCTATAGTCATTTTCCTTCTGTATATTATTTACTATTCTTTTGCATTTTGTGTTTTTCTCCTCTCTTCTGCTGTCTCCAGATAATGCACTATAGACTTTTTAAAATTTTTCTTATTGTAAATTATTAACTCTGGTGGGTTATGTGAAAGGTGCCTGTCTGTTTGAATTCTAAAGTCCCATTGCACTTTAGTTTCTTCATTTTCTATTACTTTGTCTATTTTATGACCCCACCAGTTCTTGCTTGCAGGCAAATGATATTTCCTACAGATATTTCAATGCATCATTGTTGCTCATTTGTCATGTCATTGTTTGTAATAACTTTGTGCGACGTTTTTGTAGCTAGGTGGTCCACAGTTTCTTCAGCTTCTTTACATATGAGACATTTTCTGTTTTGTTGCTGTATTCTCAATTCTGGCTTTGTATGCATTTATCTTAAGGCTTGGTCATGTAACCACAATTAGCCCTTCTGTCTCATTCTTCAACTTTCCTGCTCTTAGTTATTACCAGGTCTTGTTTCTATCTAATTTACCATGATTGATGATGATGATGATTGTTCTGTCCTGGGAATAGCAGTACTCGAGACTGGTATTTGGATTTGTATTTGGATCTTAAAGTCCCATAAGATCCTTACCAGCTAATTTTCAAAAAGTTTGTTAACTTGATGGTCCCAGTAGTTTTACTACATTCAAATCCAAACCACTGCCACATTTATAATAACACTGCTAATCCTAATGTTAGACCAAAGTGTTCTCTTAAAGTACTTGAGAGTATGGCATTAGACAAATAAATCATATATCTTATGAGCCATGGGAGTGCAGTGGTTAAAGTGCAGTATTGCAGGCTACTTCTGCTATCTGCTGGCTGCCTGCAATTTGGCAGCTCAAATATCACCAGGCTCAAGGTTGACTTAGCCTTCCATTCTTCTGAGGTGGGTAAAATAAGGACCCAAATTGTTGGGGGCAATGTGCTGATTCTATAAACTGCTTAGAGAAAGCTGTAAAGCACTATAAAGTGGTATATAAGTCTAAGTCTAAGTGCTACTGCTAAGTGCAAGTGCTCTTTCAAGATTATAACTTGTATAACATAATTTCTGAATTATCACTTTGTTATACTAACCCAGTACATTTTATATGTTCATTTTGGGAGGAGTTAGTTATGAAACAAGAACACATTTTTTTTTTACCTCTTTTGTCATTTCATCATTTCCATCCCAAAACAAGACAAATCTTTACGAAATCGAATTTATAGAGGAGAGACATTTATGCTGAAGATAGGATGCTCTTGTGAAACATGCGGTTAGTCAATTTCAATCCTCTTTTTGCCATATTAGTAAAATCACTGGTATGTAAACACCTGACTGACAGCCAGATGCAGTTCTTTTCCAAGTCTAGCTGAGTCTTCTTGCTGGAGCTCTACGTTATTACAAAATTCCTGCAGGCTCTGCAGTCTCAGATCCAGCATTCTATCTTTTTCCTGCATCAAGCAAAGCGAGGCAGGAATAAGTGTGCAATAATGATGGACAGACAGAAACATCTGTCAACTATATCTCAATTACTGAAGCTGAACAACAGAGTTTTTAGCCAAGCCACGTCTATTAGTTAAGAAATTTCTTATTCTCCTCTAAATGGGTATTTTCTCCCTTGGCCAGCATGGCTGGTGACTGAACATATATGAGGGCTAACAAAGGCTATGTCAGGATTCCAGAGATCTCAAAGGCTTTTCTCCATCAGGATTTTGATAAAAAAATCTTCCCTCTCCCTCCCCCTCCCTCTCTCCCTCCCTCCCTCTCTCTCTCTGTGTCTCTCTCTTTCTCTTTCATCTCCCTACCTATCTTACAAATAACTCAAGGGAGGATGGGAGGGAGGGAGGGAGGGAGAGAGAGAGACTGGCCCATTGGTATCCAGATGGCTTTCATGCCTAAAGTGGGGTTAGAATGAACAGTCTTCTGATTTCCAAGCTATCATCTTAATCACTAGACCAATCAGGGTCAATATATTTGTGGATATATAATTATTATCTTAATATATTTTTATAAATATAAAAATATAAAAGTATTAAACAGTCCTGGAATATTGCACTTTTTTCCTTTTAATATAAGAAAAGACAATTTCCTGAGCTCTGGAATGAACAACATTGGCTTCATATTGGAAGCATTTCTATGAAGTTTATGAAGAAAAAACCCTTACAATTCCCTTTTCACATAAGTGATCTAGTAATTTCCAAGAAGCTGTCTAATCATTCAGTAGCTCTGAGGATATCAATTTTAATTAGCTATGTTTGAAGGCTACATCCCAAGAGGTCAGTTACAAAATTGCCATTCTACGATGTTTATGGCGGTTGCAAGATTCCCCTAGTATGACACTATTAAATCATGCATTTATATCTGTTAGGATGAAACAACTACATTTTTTTCACTGTCTCTGAAAATCTTTTCAAACTATTTCAAGTGTAAATATGATGCTGCCAAGCTGTATAACTCATGTTAGACTTTTAAAGGAAAATTTATCTCAGCAATAATATTTATTTAAATGCAAAATTATCTCAGCCTAACTATTCTAACCTAAACATCAGAAGTATAAGTTGGTCTCGAGGTACAAAGAAACTGAAGAAAAGAATGCATCAAATAATATCTAAATCTTCCCTCACTCCCCCCCAATGCTTATTCCTTTTTTTGAACAATTGCTTTATATACAGGATTCTGCATGCAATAATTAAAATGTATCCTTCTTGTCATCTCCATTTGTCATATTTCATCTCTTTTTTTCTTGCTTCCTTGAAACCAAACTAATTCTAGGTTCTAACCAAACTAATTCTAGGCTCTGCTTTGTCAAACATATTCCATTTACCTAGCATATGCCATTTACTTAGCATAATAATACATGTTTTATATATCTCTTTCTCTTATATAGATATTTTTCATATATCTTTTTTTAATTAGGGATCTGTAATACAAAGTTATCTGTTTCTCCTTGTCCTAAAGAAAATGCTTGACACTATTAGTTCTTTCCTTTCTTGACCCAATAATAAGTCACGCAATCAATAGAATAGATGCTCAATGTTCCTAATATGCTTGGTGTGGAGATTAAAGAAATTTTATGTGTTATGTTTATGTATTCTGGGAACAATGAGATATATAAATTATTACTGATCCTCCTTGTTTGTTGTGTACACATACACAAAAATAACTATTTACAAAACATATAGGTGGTCTATAATTGGCTTTAATAGTTTAATATTAATCCATTAAATGTATTGTCTTTGAATACACAGTATTAGAGAATTTAGAAATAATTTTTACAGGATATTGTATTCTGGACTAGTAAACAGTGGCTATCATTGAAATTTTTCATGTGAACCTTCTGATTTATTTTCTTTGTAATGCAGAGGCAATACATGTAGGAGAATAAATAGAAGTAAAAGTTCTATAACTTTTGCAGTGGCATAATACAGTAGTTTGTATTGTGCGCAAACAGCAATGTAAGTTTGGGTTCAAAGTTTTTTTTGTAAAAGAAAGCAGACATATTTACTTTTGAAATATTAGAATATATGTGAAAGATTGCTTTAAAGCCTTCCGTATCAGATGAAAAAATAATAATCTGTGATTACTTCAGAAAGAATTTCTTACTGGATGCTGACATAGTAGCAGATTAAAACTAAAACTCAAAATGACAGGAAACTTGCTTTTGAACCACAGCACTGGAAAAGCTGGAAATAATAATGCCAAAATAACCACAATATGGGAGATAATTCTGCAAGCAGAGCTCTGCTGATCAAGGTTTATGAAGATCCTTGTTTCAAATCACATTTTTGTCCAGATAATTCCAAAATCTTTGGGGGAAATTACTGGCATGGATATTTCGGAATATCATAGAGACTGTAGATTCCACCCAGCCCAATTATATACCACTTGAGAGATGACATTTACGTGTTTGTGGTCACATAAAGGTCAGAGTATTTACTATTAAAAGGATCCTGGCAATAAATTTTTGGAGGCTGAAAGATTGTATCTCTTTGGCTCTTCAGAAGAGTGACTGGATGGGAAAGAATTTAATATGACATATAGCATTTAGATAAGAATCCCTTGTATCAGAGATTATATTACATTTCATACCCCTATACATCAGTATAATCACTATTTCAGTATACTTAATGAATATTCTTCCATTTTCTCACCCAAATTTAGAAATATTTCAAGAAAAACACTGTTCTGGTGAAGACAAATGTGGCTGGTTCTACAAATAGCTGCTAAGTCTTTTCTAGTATCTAAATTATAGTCCTAGAACTGGACTGTTCTTGAGAATCAAGATCCTCTATCCCCAATCATTCATATCAGACCTTAATTTATTTTAATTATGTCTTTCCCCCCTTACTTTCGGAACTTTAGTGGCAAGGAGGCTGATTTTAATGGGAATCATATTTTTTTAAAATAATTCTTCGATTTGATGTGTAAATCACCTCCAACTTATTTAGCTCTCCCAGTTAATGTCAACAAAGATGCTAATATAGTTAAGAGCTTTAGGACTGGTCTTTCAATGTCTCCAGTTACACAATAATTGGTAAATAGTAAAAATAAAAGCTGTTATAAAGCTTCCTTATATATGTAAAGAAAAGAAATAGCTACACATTATGCTCAACTGCTAATAACAAACTGCTTGAAGTCAATTCTTCTCCATCTTGGCTGGCTTGACTTTTTTTTACAAAAAGAGCAGCAGTTTTCAAAGCAACTTTAGTCTGAAAATTATTCCTTAAAAAAAAAAAAGCAGGATTTTACTGCAAGCCTTAACATTCTCAAGTACTGTATTTAAAGGTTGGACAACTCTTTCATTCTGTCTGAATTTTAATATTAACAGTCTCCTTGTGGTCAGTGGCATCAGCATTTGATTCTCAACTTTTTCTTTCAAGTACCGAATTATAAAAGTGAAAAGCATTTTCCTAGACATTCAATTCTAATGGTCTTTCTTCATTCTGTTATTCTATTACTACTCTATTAAAAATGCTATGCTGCAAGTGCACTGGACTGTAAATATATTGTATTATAAATAATAGATAGAATGTGGTGTCTTTAGGAATATGATAAGATTCCTAGTGCTGTGTTTACATACAGTATATTCACATATGTTTTTCTTGTATTCTGCTATCCGTTAATACACTACATATAATCTTCTAGTAGGTAGAATATGGAAACAATAGGTTGTCTTACATGGCAGTCTCAGGACTAGATATTATAGCTTGTATAGAATAACATGGTAATATTCTATAAAATTGGACTTTTTTTTGTGTTATGGCAAGTATGCCCAAGTTAACTGTATGCTCTTCACTGTAAGCAAGGAAAACTCTGCATAGCAATGGGAGGGGGGAGTTTACCTAATTGAAGGCCCATAGCATACTCCTTACTTAATCTTACTAAAAAGCATTCTGTGAAAGCTTCAACTGACCAAAGACATGATAGATAAGTTGGATACCAGAAGTTCATATTTATGGACTTCATTGATGATGATTATGCTATATGGAGATCTTAATCTTAACTTAATCTCCAATTGCAAACAGTGCATATTGTTTGTTTGTTCTATAGATCTCAGATTTAATTTGACCATAACAATTTTGCATCTTTTTCTGCATTAGTTGTTGGAATACAAACTTGGAAGACCTGGGTGTCCAAATGATGCTGTTGCTGCCCTTGTGGAAGCCTGGATGGGGGACAACAAGCTTTGGCTGAACCCTGGCAAGACTGAATGGCTTTGGGTTCATAGAACTTCAAGATCTGTAACTTTAACTCACCTAGTTCTGGATTGCATTTCCCCTGATAGACCCAGTCCACAACTTAGTTCTCCTGTCTCCAGTTCTTCTAGACTCATAAGAGAGAGAGAGCAGCTGACAGTCACAGCTGAGAAAGTCTTTGCACAATTTTGTGTTGTGTGCCTATTGTGGCCTTTCTGTGCTCAGTTATTCAAGCCTTGGTTGTTTCACATCTGGACTACTGCAATGAGTTCTACATAGGGCTATCCTTGAAAAGCATTTGGAAGCCTCAACTAGTATAGAGTGTGGCAATACAAGCAGTTTTGGGTACCCTAGGGTGGCCACTACTCCAGAGCAGCACTGACTGCCAATTTGCTAATTAATAAATAAAATAAAATAAAAACATTGTCATATGAAAGGATTGCTTACAAGTCTAATTGATAATATTTGGTCTTTGAGCAAGTATTGTCTTTGCTATGTTTTTCTTGACTCTGAAAGCAATACTGTTCATTTTTTGTACTGGGTAGTAAATAGCACAATGTGATTCAAAATGCAAATTCCAGATCATTTCAATTTTCTGATGCCTAAAATGCAATTGTATAATCTATTTATTTTCATCTTTCACTGTACTGAACTTTCATATATTTATGCTTCTGTTTTAGATTCCCAATCAGTGGTGGTATTCGACCAGTTCTGTTTGGTTCTGGAGAGCAGGTAGCAGTGATGAGTAACAGAGACAGGACCAGTTCTCTCTGCTACTCTGTGTTTGGCCCACCGACCTGCCTGGGCTCCCATATTCACTTTTATGGCCAGAATTCGAAGAGCAGCTGCTTTGCATGGCGCAGAATAGTGCCATACAGCAGCTGCTGCAGTAACTGGTATTGTGCAGGCTTGCAGGAGGCGAGTTAGAATGCCTCTGCACCTGCGCAAAGTGTGTGTTTGGCACACATGTGCATGTAAAGCACGCCCACCAAGTCACGCCCACCGAATCGGCAATTTTATTTGAATACCACCACTCTTCAATGTAATATTGTTTTTGAGGCTTTGGATTTTCTTTTGCTGCATGGCAATATTAGCAACTAGATATCTTGAAGGTTTTAATTTAACCACATCTTAAATGCCATTAGTGTTCTAAAAGATTCTCTGCTTTTCCTCAATTGATGAGTGTCAATTTTCTTCAATGTTAATCAACTAGCATTTATACTGTCAATCTCTTTATATTGTCTACTCACGTGGGGGGGGGGGTTTGGGTACATTTCAGAATGGTTCACCATTTTAATATAAAATTATGCCTTTGCTATGGTCATTAAAATGATCATTTTCCTCCAACATTTTTACATATCACTGCTGTATAAATACCTAGATCCCTTGAATGATATTCATACCTTGGATTATCCTGCTGGGATCATATATTCTTGGCATACATTCCTGGAATCCTTTACTCATTCTTCCCAGGAACAATCCCAACCACAAATTATAAAAGGTTATAAGATGTATTTCTCTGTTTATGATATTTGTCATACATATACATGATATATCCTTTTAGTGTCATTCAATTTTTCAGCTTTTCACATTTAAACTATATCTGTAAAAGATACATAATAGTTTAAAGACTTCTTTATTTTTTAATGAAATATCTTTATGTACATATCTCCTAATACACATGTATATATGTGATTTTTTTCAGTTGTAGCTAAAACTGTCTGTACATTCTTTTGAAGAAATGAAATTGAAATGAAGTTAAATTGAATGTAGATTTTTACATTGTCCATAATCTAATATAAAATACGATTCTCTCTGAAGCTGGCTGGATGTTTTTCGATTCTTTTCATTCAGCTACATTTTACAATTGTTATAAGAATAAAGCTCATTTACTTACCCCTTTTCTCATGCTAATTAGGCAGGTTGCAATGGCACTAAAATGAAGAAAAATCATTTATTTTTTTTAAAAATCTCATTTTTAGAATGCAAAACCAGAATATCACTTACAGGTAACTCAATAAAAGATAAGTCTTCCAATGTGCCACTAAATATTAGTTTCTGTCTTTTTGGTATGCTAGCTTTTTGACTCACTTTGTCACTTTGGTTAAGAACTGAGGAAAAAACAGAAGGGCAACTTTCTTACTGAAGCCCAAGCTCTTGTTTTGCAGCAGCTGTTACTCTTTTGTTGAATGATCAAGTACATTATATTTTTGTCAAGTTTGAAGAAATAGAGAAATAGAGATGCAGGTGTTCAGTGCAGATGGGTAAAGGTGGTAAATTGTGACCTGCCACATTGCCACCTCTCTGGTTTTCCTCATGCACCTGGATCTCTCCTATCAATACATAAGCATTTATTGCTACTGCCCATGAAAATGCTGCCAAACAAATGTTTGTTCTTCCATGTATGATGTTTATTTTGCAAAATTATTTCATGTAGTCCTCAGCTTATGGCCATATAGTAACCACTCTAAATTGTGACAGCACTGAAAAGTGACTTATGACCTGTCCTCACACTTACAATTATCACAGTTTCTGCATGGTGACATGATCAAAATTAGGGCATTTGGCAACTGTTATGTATTTATGGCAATTGCAACACCCTGGAGTCAGATGATCACTAAGGTGGCTTCCAACAAGCAAAGTCAGTGGGGGATTTGCTCAACAACTGCCTGATTCATTTAATGACTGAAGCAAAAAAAGGCACAACACTCACAACTCATGTAGCAATTACTTGCTTAGTGATGGAAGTTTTAGCCCCATTTTTGTTGTAAGTCACTGATGAAAGAAGACACTGTTTTTTTGTTATCTAATCTGGGTAATTCAAGAAAACAATCAAGGATATCTCAGATTCCAAAGCACAATTCAATCCATAGTATAAGCTCATGCTGGTGACGTTTATCCTCTATTTGAATAGTTTTAATGCTAATAATATCACTTTCCGCTTCTTTGTTAATTTTACATAATCTGTACTTGACAGTAGTGAAAACGTGCACAATTTGACTTTAGTGGTATGCATAATTTCTTATTGAGATGACATGATTTTAGCCTTCATTTCTTTCCTCCATATGTTTCAAAGTTCAAACTGAAACTTTCTAACTATATGACATTTTGATCTGTTTTTCCTTCACTGTCATGCATATTCTGGCTATGAAGTAAGTGACTTATCATCCAATCTTGACTTATTTCATTCTTATATTCCAATTCAGTTTCTGTTATTTCAGGAACTTTTCATTGCAAATTTCCATAAGTTCAGCCTCATTACTTTTTCTGATATAATCATTCACATTCTTTTTTTTTTTTAACTTCCATAGTTATTTATTTTTGACAATCCTCTAATATTTCCATTTCTGATTATGTGTAATAATGAATAATAATAACTCTTTGGTGACATGCATGATGTATGGTTATTACTTTCCTCATTTTCTGATCAAGATTGTCCTGTTTGATTTGGGTGCAGTCAACTGTATCAGTTATGACACCAGGATGGAAAGTGGAAGACCATGGATTCTAGTTCTCTATTAGGCACAAAGCCATCTAGGTAATTTTGGGGCAGTCTCTTTCTCAGCCCATGAAATGAAGCAATGGCAAAGCATTTCTGAAAAACCACAGCAAGAAAACTCCAGGAACTGCAGTTCAAACTGAATCAAGTCATCACCATACATATTTCATTACAGACACTGCCCAAGTTTTTACTGCTTTAAAAATATTTCTGTAATTAATATAAAGATTTTTTTAAAAATGAATTTATTTCCTCTAACAGTTGAACAAGTACTTTTTTTAAACTTGTGATGAATAAAAAGCTTTTATAAGTCCTAAATACTTTTTCATATGCCAGTGTTCATGGCACTTCCATTTATTAGCTACAGCTGATTTTCTCCTTTAATTTCTTCCTGAATTTGCCAAATTAGCACTTTTGTCCAAATCAGATTTCCTTCCTATATCTTCAATAACTATGTGGACAATGCTCAATAGAGATTTAATTTCAGTTTGGATTTAGCACATAGTTTTAGGAAATCTATAGCAATAGATTACTTTAGGGTTTTGTTTGTGACTTGCAGTCCACACTTTATTTTGTTCAGGATAGAATGAATGAATCCTTGTCAGTGCAAAGATTAATGGCGACAATAAGTCTCCTTGGAATGCTCATTGTTTTATGTTTAATTCCCAAGTCCTCCTCAATTACTATCAGTCATGTTTTTTTCATGAACTACTGACATTTCCAGGAACCATCTCATCTTTCTGCTTATTCTCAAAATTTCCAAATCTTTTTTAAATTCAACTATGGATTAAAATGCCTTTTTATAGTCTATCAAAACTCATTAACCCTACCCTCAAATATAAGGAGGAACTAGAATCAAGGTCACATCTGCCATTAGTTTACATATTTAGAACTGAAAGAAAGATTTAAATTAGACAAAAAGAAACGGGCTGAATTTTGTTAAAAATGAATTGGGAATCCTATTGTGTGGTAGTGATGAACATATTATTGCTAAAGTCTATAAAATCTTATTGAATTTAAACCTGGAAAATAAATAAGTATTCAGTGGGCAAGGAACTTTGTATATAATATAATGCTTGAAAAATGGGAGAATATGTGGTATAAAGGTTTAAAATACCTTAAAAGAAAATTTCTATAAGATGATGTATCATTGGTATTTAACTCCACATAAGTTGTCAAGAATGTATAAAGGTATTTCAAATTAGTGTTGTAAATATAAATATAGAGAAGGGACTTTTTATCATTTATGGTGGATGTATGATAAAGTGTGATGACCCAGTATGGGATACAGAACAAATACAGTTACAAAAACACAGTGAAACCCCTGTTATTCCTTCACTTTGCTTCCAAGCTCCAAATATTCTTGATGGAAGACAAAAAACACCCACACAAACAGTTACAAGAAGGAGGAAAAAAGCAGCACAAACCAGGCAAGGTAAGGGCTGGAGGACATCTGCAGATAACAGAACACACACTGGGAAGGACGCCAAACTCAGATAGAAACCATAAACTAGAGATAATTCCATGCTTTGTTTCTGGTGTTCACCCATATGAATGTACGTCCTCTTATTCAGTTGTCACAGCTGCATCCCATGAAGGGGATCAAGGCTGCAAAAACTGATGGAGTTAGCATAGGTGGCTAAATTGACTGTTTTGATCAAAGAAAAAAAATACAAATACTTTTATTTCTACTTGGAAACAACTTTATGCTTGAGGTGGAAAAAAATGAAACTTTGATTTTGGGTTTTACAGATTAGTTAGATTTGTTGTTTTAGAAAGAGCTAGTTTATACTATTATGTAAAAGTAAAAGTTGAGGTTTGATGCTAATGCCTTATTCTACTGCATAAAGGTAGTCAGAAGTCAATGCCTTTTTGTCTTTTTCCCCCTTTCTTTCCCTCACTTTTCTCTTCCCTTTTCCATTTCCTAACTTCCTTACTATTTACTTTTGTATTTTGTTTGTGTGCTATATGATAAACTAATAAATATTGTTTTTAAAAAATCCCCTCATTAACAGTTTTGCTTTTTAATTGAATTTTTAAAAATGATTTAATCAATTAGCTGGTATTTAATGTCATACTAATTTTGTAAAGTCCCCTTTTCACTGGCATCCATATAAAATATATAAATACATACTTTCAAATTGCATAAAAGAATTACAGTATAAAATATGTTGTCCAGGAAGGTCTGCCTATCTGCCAATCACTTTTCCAGAAGAAACAGTTGGAGGGCATAGTAGCCAAAACATTGTCCGAGAGGAGAACGTAGTGTTATGCAGTTCAGGCTGAATATCTTGCAAACTCTTATCTGAATGTGACAGTTCAGGCAGGATTTTTTAAAAATCAGATTCAGAGTCAAACCAGAATGAAGTACAGATATTTTCTTTAGCCAAAATCCATATTAACTCATCCTTTCTCTTTTGTTGTCTGTTCTTAATAATGTCTGGGGATGCGGTGGCTCGGTGGCTAAGATTTGAACTTGTCAGTCAGAAAGGTTGGCATTATGGCGGTTCGAATCCCTAGCACCATGTAACAGTGAGCTCCCATTACTTGTCCCAGTTTCTGCCAACCTAGCAGTTTTAAATCATGTAAAAATGGAAGTAGAAAAATAGGGACCAC
Source organism: Laticauda colubrina (assembly GCA_015471245.1). NCBI lineage: Eukaryota > Metazoa > Chordata > Lepidosauria > Squamata > Elapidae > Laticauda > Laticauda colubrina. Next base: position 43,755,204 of record BLBF01000006.1, on the reverse strand, counting down.
TTTGGTAGAAAGGTAACTGTGTTCTGTGTACCTTCAGTGTTTAGTCATGCCAGCCACATGACCATGGAGACATCTTTGGACAGTGCTGGCTCTTTGGCTTTATAACGGAGATGAGCACCACCACCAAGAGCCAGAATTGACTAGCACATATGTGGGAGAGGAGCCTTTACCTTTAATAACTTCTATTGAGATGCTTTCTATGACAATTTCTATGTCAATTCTATGTCAATGTGGAAATCTTTGAAAAATATGAATTGAAGGATTCATGTAAATTTTCATATTTTTTGCATTTTCATATGGGGTTCCCTAAGATCTTAAAGTTATTTCAAGGGTTCTTCTGGAGTAAACATGTTGAGAAAGGTTGGCCTAATAGGAAGTCATACAGATATAAAAAAAAAAAAACCAAACAATTCAGCAAAACAACAAAAAACCAAATACCTTAAGCCCATGTCACACTGAACCAACGGATGCAAAGAGGATGTAAAATGGACAAAAAAGCTTGCCATCCATTGGAAAACGCGATGCATCCATTGTGTACTCACTGCGTACGTCTTTCATACGCTCTATCCGTAAAACATCCGTCTACTGCTATTTTATCCGCTCAAAAAGTTTTGAGCTGCACAAAACTTTTTGAGTGGATGAACTTTCCGCCATGTACGATCTACATCTGCAACACATATGGGCAACAAACATTCTATGTTCATTGTCATCTGTTACATGTCCGATGTATCCTCTCGACATCCTCTGGCCATCCGCGCAACTCACATCCACTCCAGCGGAAAGCGGAAAGAGGGAGGAAGCGAAAGGTACATGGAATGTCCACACAGCTAGTAGCACGGACATAGAAAGGATGTCAGTGGATGCACTTCGTATATAAAGCATTAAAACGGACAAAACGTTCGCATATGGGATGTATCTCGGATATTTAGGATGTCTGGAGGATGCCTAGAATATGTGGAAGGACACCTAGCAGAAAACTGACATTTCCTATAAAAAGGGGGAGGAAATAACCTGGATCTCACTTTCAGTCCAGCAGCCCTGGTGTGCAAACCTCTTCAGGCTTGCTCTTGATCTTCCACATCATCCATTGATCTCCACCATGGATCATTGCACACTCCTTTTGGAAGCTGCCATCATTCAACACCAGAACCAAGCCTCTTCAGACTGTTTCACCTTTTCTATGCAAGGGGAAGAAGGAGACTTCCAAGACCTGTTGGTGGAGCTGAGGAATGAAGACCCTCGTGCATTCCAGCACTTCATGAGAATGTCACCAGCCATGTTTGACGAAGTTGTGGAGCGTCTGAGACCCAGGTTGACCAAGCCAAGCACCAACTTCCATCCCAGCCTGGATCCTGGACTGAAGGTGGCACTGACTCTGTGCCACCTGGCCTCTGGGACCACGTACAGGAACATGCAGTACAGCTGGAGGGTGCCACAAAACACCATCAGCATTGTGGTCAGAGACATGGTTCAGGCCATCATCGAAGAATACCTGTAGGAGCTCCTCCAGTGTCCCACCACTGAAGAAGGCTGGAGGAAAGTTGCAGAGCAGTGGTATGAGAGGTGGAACTTTCCCCACACCATTGGAGCCATAGATGGGAAGCACGTGGCCTGCAAAGCTCCACCCAACTCAGGGTCCAATTATTTCAACTACAAGGGCTTCTTCAGCATCATCCTCTTTGCCATGGTTGATGCTGACTACAAGTTCATGTACATCGATGCTTCAGGCAACGGGTCAG
>BLBF01000006.1:43714940-43745948 GCA_015471245.1 Laticauda colubrina | reverse complement strand
AAAGTTGTAGCAACGTTTCAGCAGAATCTCATCTGCCATCCTCAGGCTTCTGTATAGAGTTAGTTCCTGGTTTCAAGTTTGAGGCTGGTCCATTCTGATTGGCTGGGAGCCTGGATCTGTGTTCATTGGACTTGGAGTTTGATTGATTGGTGTTTCTGGTTTCTTCTGTCTGTTTTGTGGCTTTGATTGGCTGGCAACACTCTGTTCTTGTGTTGGAGGCTTTCAGTGCAGCTTGGCTCCATGTGAAGGGACGGCTGCTCTTCATTATATATATATATAAAAATATATATATATATTTGTATTTTTGTGATAGCCTGACCCACATACGAACTCAGTATGGAAGTCTGATGATGGCAGATGGAATTCTGCTGAAACGTTGCTACAACTTTAAAAGCACTACAGTGACGTGGGATTATACCCAAAGGAAGCTGAACAGCATACACACACACACACACACACACATATTTGTTTTCTGAGGTTTTCACGGGTATTTGTATGTGGATCTTTGTTTATTCGGGTTTTCTCCCGCATAAAATTGGAAGTATTTTGGCGACGTTTCGACGAAATCTCATTCATCATCTTCAGGCCTGTGTCTTTGGCCTTGTGCTTCTCAGAGTAATGTGAGCTTGTAGCTGTTTTTTATTTTTAACTGCCAGTGGGGGTGTGACTTGACTGGGTGGGGGCTTGGCTGTGTTCTGATTGGCTGGGGGTGTGTTCTCATTGGTTGGGGGCCGGGCTGTGGTCTGATTGGTTGGGGAGTTGGCTGTGTTCCGATTGGTTGGGGGTGTGTTCTGTTCAGGTGGGGGCTTGGCTGTGGTGGCAGCATCTTGTGTGGCTCTAATGGGTGTGGGTCTGGTGTCATTCCTCATGTTAGGTATTCATTTGTTAATGAGGGCGGGTTTCCAAATGGCTGGTAGGCGGGAGGCATCATCTCTTTTATTCATGGTGTGTGGGCGTTTTTCTATCTCTATGGCTTCTCTGATTATTCTGTTGTTGAAGTGTTCGGTTTAGGCGATAGTTCTAGTATTTTTAAAGTCAATCTCATGTCCTGTGGCTTTGAGGTGTTGGACTAGGGAAGAGGTCAGTTCTTCTTTTTTGATTGAGTTTTTGTGTTCTTCAATGCGTGCACTAATTCTTCTATTAGTTTGTCCTATGTATGTGGTGGGGCAGGCAGTGCAAGGGATTTCGTATACTCCTTGGTTTTGTAACTTGATTTTGTCTTTAGGGTTTCTTAGGATAGTGGATATTTTTCTGTTTGTGCAGAATGCTGTTTTAATGTGTTTTTGGAGGATCTTGCTGATTTTGTCTGTTGTGCCTTTTATATATGGAAAGATATATATATCATAATCTGGCCACATGGGAAAGAAAAACTGAACAACTTCCTCACACACCTCAACAGCCTATACCCCAAAATACAATTCATCATGGAAACAGAAGCCAACAATCAACTTCCCTTCCTAGATGTCTTAGTATACAAAAAATCCAATGGCTCCCTAGGACACACCATCTACCAGAAGAAAACCCATACAAACTGCTATCTACATGCACTCTCACACCACCATCCAGCACATTCCGTAGCCGAGACACTCATCTCCAGAACAAAATGCTTAGCCGACAAACAACACTTAAAAACCGAACTACACACTCTCACTAATGTACTAACAGCCAATGGATTCCAAAAAAAGATTACCCACCTAATCCAAAAAGAAACCCCAACCAAAAGCCAAGATAGAGAACAAGAGAACGCTAAAGCCCTCCTCCCATATATAAAAGGCACAACAGATAAAATCAGCTAGATTTTGACATAGAAAGTACGTTTTAAATTACGCTTACTATTATCCAATGATTCATTAAAAAAAGAATGATTCATAAGGAATAAAATTATGAGGTACTTCTAAATAAAAATCAGAAATACATTATCAGATCCTGCAGAAGAAGAGATATTAATCAATATATTATTGAGAGGAAGAACTCTATTTTTTGTAAATTATTTCTAAATTGATGGACATTTCTTCATTTTTTTAAAAGAAGAAAAATGATACCCTGACTGTATGACAGATGCTCAGCTTCTAGCTACTGTACCTCCTGTGGCTTTCATGATACTGGTCTGATTGAATATGAGCACAACAGTGCATTCTCTCCTTGAGACAACCTGATAAATCCACTTTTTGTGAAGGGGCATTTGCTTGTACTCATAAACAAAGCTTTTTTCCTTGCCTCTAGATGTCTAGAAAAACAACAGCATCTTGCAGTTTCCATGAAATCCACTGTATCTTTAGATGCAATCAGACAGTTCTCATTGCTGATACAGAGATGCTTCAGACATAAGGCAAAATACTCCATTGCCATATACTGTTCACAGATAACAGAAATGTCTCTCCTATCCTTTTCCCAAATTCACAGTAATCTCAATATTAGGAACACACAAAACAACTTTTCCCATTAAAGTGGTTATTTGCCAGGTTGCTATAACATCATAGCTCTGTCTTTATCAGCCTGGCAACCAAGATTTCATCAGATACTGAAGATGTTTTGCTATCTGAGGTTAAATAACAGAATATTATCCAAGCCAAGCTACTTCAGTCTTTTGGCATCACAACACATATGCCTAAAAGTATAGACATTAAGAAAAAAAATAGGCATAAAATGCAATAATATAACCTCACAATACAATGAATATAATACAAAAAATAATCACAATCACAAAGATTATCACTAATCTTTAATTGTAGGTGGGGCAGAAAAATAAGACACCAAATCAGGCACCTTGGGAAAGTACATCACAGTCCTGGTAAGATAGAAAAGAGCAACAAGTAAACACTGTGTTCTCTGCCTGGAAAGGTCTTTTAAATAAAGTAGATGAATGTCTATACTAATACTCCTGACTTTGCATGAATATACTTATATAGTGCAAAAGTTCTATTAAAGAACCAGACACCAGTATGATTTATTTAGAACTTTGTATTAATTCCATGATTATCCAGAGAAACACTTTTCTTTTTTATGTTGTGTAGGAATGGATTTGGACCTGTACTTTTAGAAAGGATTAGTTTTAAGATTAAATAGTATGAATTTTTTTTACTCTCTTGTTAAAAAATGAAATCAAGAGATATTTTCTATTCTTGCTTCTTTCCAGCCAAAAAATAACTGAAGAAATCAACTGAGCACAATGACAACTTAAGTACAATAAAATAAGGAAGTCTGAAAGACTTTGACAGTTTTCATTAACAGTGTTGTGTGAGGGAAAATGCTATTTTGCTACGTTTGGCATTAAGCTAAGAGAGCAACACAAGAAACATAATTACTCTGGGCCTGGAGCCAAGTCATTCTATGGTCAAATTATCATGCAAAGCACATTAAAGGTCTGAAATTAGAGAATCTCTGTATGCCTCATTTTTTAAATGCCATTTACATGCTTTTAATGTAAAACTTGCCTTGGTGATCTTAAGTATTTGTTTTATTTATTTATTTATTTTTGTCAATTGCTTACAAGATAATAGGTATAAGTAAAAACATAGTTATGAATACATGGATACATATAAGAAAAATAAAAAACAAAAGAAACAATAGGACAGGGACGGAAGGCACATTGGTGTGCTTATGCACGCCCCCGACAGACCTCTTTGGAAAGGGGTGAGGTCAATAATAGACAGTCTAAGGTTAAAGTTTTTGGAGTTTGGGAAAGAAACCACAGAGTCAGTAGAGTATTCCAGATATTGACCATTCTGTTGCTGAAGTCGTATTTCCTGCAATCAAGTTTGGTGTGATTAACCTTGAGTTTGTATCTATTGTTTGCTCTTGTGTTGTTATGGTTGAAGCTGAAGTGTTCATTGACAGATTGGACATTGCAATGTATGATTTTATGTACTATACTTAGATTGACTGAAGGCGGCATAGTTCTCGGTTTTCTAGGTTTAGAATTTCGAGTCTGGTGGCATAAGGTATTCTGCAATGAGAAGAGGAGTGGAGAACTCTTCTTGTGAAATATTTCTGGACTTTCTCACTTGTGTTAATATCAGATAAGTAATGTGGGATCCAGACTGATGAACTGTATTCGAGTATTGGTCTAGCAAATGTTTTGTATGGTCTAGTTATTAATGTAATATTACCAGAGAAAAAGCTACATAAGATTAGGTTAACAAGTCTTAATGCCTTTTTGACTATGTAGTTACAGTGGGCTCTAACACTTAGATCATTAGAGATGAGTACTCCAAGATCCTTGACAGAGTTTGGATCATCAACAAGGTCCTGACTATTCAGCCTGTATTTTATTTTCTGATTTTTTTTTGCCAATATGTAGGACAGAACATTTGTCTGTTGAGATTTGAAGTTGCCATTTGTTTGATCATTCTGATACATAGTCAAGGTCTTTTTGCAGGGTAGCAGTATTGTCTGTGGGTTTGAATAGCTTTACATCTTCAGAGAAGAGAATGCAGTTGCTCTTGATATGATCACAGAGGTCATTGATGTAGAGTATGAAAAGAGTTGGTCCTAGGACACTGCCTTGGGGGTCACCACTGTTGACAGGTACAGAATTTGATAGGACACTCCCAATTTTGACCATTTCTTGTCTGTTTGACAGGAATGCTTCTATTCAGTTATGCAGGTGTCCAGAGATACCATAAGATTTTAGTTTTAGGAGTAGTTACTGAATCAAAGGCTTTGCAGAAGTCTATGTAGATTGCGTATATTGCTTTGTCCTGATCAAGTTGTGCAGTCCAAAGTTTTTGCACTGTAAGAGTTACAGATTACATGATAGTTTTTTCCTGAAACCAAATTGTTTTTTGAGAGTAGGTTGTTTGTTTCTAAGTGGAGGATAATGGATTGGTTAATAATTGATTCCATGACTTTACAGGTGACGCAGCATAAAGAGATTGGTCTGTAATGTTCAACTAGGCTGGGGTGTCCCTTTTTGAAGATGGGGATGACCATGGCTTGTGAGCATAGGTTTGACAAGGAGCTGATCTTGAAAGATTTTTCAAAGATTATGCTTAGAGGTTCGGCTATGGCACTGGATAGTTTTTTTGAAGAAGTAGGCACATATTCCGTCCGGTCCAATAGATAGAGATGGTTTTAGATTGCACTGTGCTTTTTCAACATTGTCTTTTGTAAAATCAATATTATTAGATTATAATTATAATATGTCATTATAATTGTCTGTGGTTCAACTAAGAAATCCTGGGCATGATCCATTGCTGTTTACAAATACTGGGCCAAAGAATGTGTTAAAGAAGTTGGCTTTAATAGTGTCAGCATTGCAGTCTTTACCATAGGTCCTTTCCGGGGTGGGATGGACCTTGAGTCTTTTAGTTTGTTGATTACAAAATTGTAGAAAGCATGGGTGGAATTGGTGCATAGAAGGTTTTCTTCTTGTTTAATGTGATAATTGGTACATTCAGTTTTTATCTGGTGGCATAAATTTTTGTATCGGCTTTTGAAGTTGGCAACATGACCATATTTGTTTTTCTGCCAAAGTGATTTCTTTTTGGATTGAAGCTTCCTTATTGTTATGGGTAATAAGTTTGATGACTCTCTTGACTTCAAGTAAAAATATGCTGAAATGGTCTTCTACAGAATTGCATCCAGTGAAAAGAAATTGCCAATCAAGGATGAGAGATCATTGTTTATAAGATCATAGTTGCCTTTTTTGAAGTTATAATTGGGGATTCCATCATTGTGATGATTTTTGTGTGGACGTATGTTGAGACAAAAATTAATCATGTTGTGGTCACTGTTGGAAAAGGTTTCTTTAATTTGTATTCCGTAAATTGAATTCAAACTATTGCAGAAGATGAGATGAGGCAGTTGTTTAGTCTAGTGTTGTTGGTTACTAGTCCCAGATTTATTACTGCATTGTAGAAGGTTGCATGTGTGGGTTCAGTTGTACATTCATGAAGGATCCAGTTAATACGAGGTAAACTGTAGCAAGTTTTATCTTCTCAAACATTGTTACATAATGTTTAAAAGGAATCACATCAAAATCACTTTTATTTTGACAGAGAACATTTTTTAATGAATGAATGTAAAGTTGATATTATGTTTTGCTTTGGTCAGTGAAGTGGTCATTTTCTCATTGTTTTTTTCTTTTTGTTTAAAGCTTTTTATAGATTTTTAGAAAATTAAAGATAAAAAACAAAGAAAAAACAACTATATAATTAAAAACATAATAGAAGGACTCTGCCAACAGACTGCTTTGAATCCTGCTCTGTGATTTGGGGTATATATATTTTTAATTTCTAGGCAATTTAGGTAGTAATTCAGGTAAAGAAGCAGAGACAGAAATCTTTGAATTTCTTTAAACTGCACCTTCATTTGAAAAGCCCACAAAATTTTTTTTTTAAAACAGATTGCCCAGAACTGATGTCAATTGCTTTTCTTTCTCTACCGTCCAATTCTGACTGAAAAAACTGTTGAAAAACATTATAGCTGGATTATCACCAGGGGCGGGATTCTACCAGTTCACACCTATTTGCTAGAATTAGTTGTTAATATTATAAGCAGTTCGGAGAACCAGTTGTAAGAAGAAATTACTGGCCTAATCCTGTAAGGAAGGAAACATTCTGGTGTTGCTTACAGAAACCGTGTCTCCATTAACCCTTGTTACATTCTTGGCAGGACTAGACTTCCTGTCTCAGAAACTTCTCTGGAGTTTTTTTCCCTTCCTTTGCTGCTACTTTGCTTGTGTGGAGTGACCATTTAAAGTTACAATGGTACTGGAAAAAGTGACTTATGATCATTTTTCACACTTATCACTGTTGCAGCATCCCCATGTTCATGAGAGGCCAGGTGAGGAGATGCGTGCCTCGATGTGAATGATATTGAGCTGGACATACGTAGCCAATAACATGACCATCAAGCCATGGTCACCCAGTCACTTAACCACCAAGCCACGCTCACCACCTAAGCCATGGCCACAGAACCAGTTGTTAAAAATTTTAATCCCACCCCTGATTATCAATGTCCTGCATTGGACTTTATAACTACCTTAATCCTTTTAACTGTGCAACAGTGGTGAATATATGTAGCTCATGCATAGAATGAGGGTGAACTTTCATTCTCCAAGCTTGTGAGTTGGTTTCTGAAAGTTTCACTACCAGGCTAGGTAACATCTTCAGTGGAATTTAGGGGATCTCCTAAACATTCCCGAAAATGGCTGAAGATGTTACCTAGCCTGGTAGGTATTCAGTGTTCTGAACAATGTTCAGAAACCAACTTACAAGCTTGGAGAACAAAACTTTACTCACACCCTTTTAATTGTTTCTGCACCCTAACATGTAGAGGAGAGAAGACTTAAATAAAATATAAAATGTCAGTGAAAGGTATGATACATTTTTATTAGATTTAACAATCATTAGTAGTTTATAATGTTCTTTCCTCCTTTTTAGCTTGCTATCTTTCCTTTAAAAATATTAAGGTAGAGGAATTCTAAACTTTTTGGGATCTGTGGAGAGTTTTCAAGGGAAAGGAGGAAGAATGTATCAGCCAATGGCAAAGATCATCAATATTTATATCACTTTTTATTCAGTCAATTTTATTTTTTGTATTTAACACATTTTGTTTCATCTGTTCTCTAATATCTAGTATAAATTATACTCTAATATCTAGTATAATATCTAGATACAACATATCTAAATGGGAGGGCTCAAAATATGTGCATCTCGTGGCTCCATACTGCCTTGCCAGTTTTGACCATGTCTGCAAAGTTAATGAATAAAGTCAATGAAATATTGGGATAACATACCAAATAACCAGTAGATAGAAATTTGTGGATCTTTTAATCTGAATAAAAATAACTGTTAGCATCAATTACGCATGTATTCGGAAGTATTAGGAATTATAGTCCAACAATTTCTATAGGATCACAGTTTTAAGAAAAAAACAACAAATCCAGATATAATTCAATATAATGCAAGCAAATCATTTTCCTGAAAGGTGTCCTGTGGTTGCATTCTGCATTCTATTTTTGAAGAGTCACCGTTAATGTGATTGCATTACTCATGAGTAAATAAGTACCCTCTATGGAGGACTGTCAAACTGGTGCCCATGGTCTGGATGCATCATGCATCGGCCACACTCACCCCAGCTCTGCAAATGGAAAAAACATTACAAAACATCACATGATAGTAACGTGACATGGCGAGTTTGACACCCATTGCTCTATTAATTTTATATGAATATCACTTCAAAAGGTCTATTCAATCAACTTTTAATAATATTTGTCTGACTTGATTATTTTTAAATATGGAAAAACAAATAAAACCTTATTTCTAGGATATCCTGTCCCTAAGGAAAGATCCTATACATTCTTCCTGAACAAATATAAAGAAATATTAATGATTCTAACCGAAACAGGATGACACTGACAAAAAGGCAGCAAGACTTAGTCCATGCAATTATCTTAGGCAGACCTAATCAGCAGAAAAGCAACAAAATAACTAGCTGAAACTGTGGATGTTTCATAGCCAATTAAGGACCCATCAATGTTCCATTACTCATTAACAGGAAACAATGGCTATGTCCAGCACCGCTGACTGTTAAAAAAAAAAAAGCATGGCTTTCTTGAACAATAAAATGGCTCCATTATATAGATAGAAATTAATTCAGTTTTCCTCCTGTGGTCTCAAATTCTTAATAGGAAACCAGAACCCTAGAATTTCTTTTCTCACTTCTTAGTTCAAAATTCCTGTAAAATACCTTATTTTCTACTGTCCTCTATTCATCCTTTTGTAACTTGGACCCAACTATCAGTGCTTTAATTAAAGTGTATAAACCTCCTTCCCAGAGTTACACTCTATTTTTTCCATCCATAAAATTAAATGAAATACTAGTGGAAACATATCTGTGAAAGGTAAAGATTGAAACTTTTATTTATATAAAAGAATAGAATTAATGAGAGAGAAAAGGAATTAAACAGTATGTTAAAAAACATGTATTAAAATCCTGGAACATCTGGAACATCTAAGGATCCAGTTGAGAACATTTGAGTAAGAATAAAAGACAGGAAAATAAATGGTGATTATATGGTGGGAGCATGTTATAAACCAATGAACAAGACTAAGATTTAGATAAAGTGATAATCTGGACCAGATTATCGTACTTTAAGGGAAGACAGACACATTCAAAATCCTAGATCTTTGGTAAAACTAAAAATCATGTATAGGAGAACATATTATGCAAAAATTTATGGGTGCTCAAGTTAAGAAAAACCATTGACAAACCACAGGAGAACATAACTAGAAGAGTGCAGCCAAGATAATAAGGAGCAAGGAGTAAAGCATTTATTAGGAATGACTGTTACTTATGAACATATAATGGAGAAGAAAGGGCATGATATCTGAATACCTGTTATGTAAAACAAAAGCAATTTTTTTTCAGGGTTGTTTCTGAGTTGAAATTAAACATTGCAGATATAATGGACATCACATTCATAATGGTACAGCCAACCAGCAAGGAGAGAGTCTTCATTGGTATATTTAAGCAGATCTTGAATGGCCTTCTGTGATGGGTACTATACCAGTGCATTCTTGAACCAGGTAGTAGTTAATAGAATAATTCCAAGGTCTAAACCTGACATACGATGAGTCTGTGATAGTTATTAATCTGACAGTCATTCAGATTAATATTCTTTACAAGACGAAGCAATAAACTAAAACAAGTGTGAACTTAAAATAATAAAATTTTAATAATAGTTATTTCATCACACATTATTTTTCCCATTTAGCTGACTCTATTTTACTAATGAATTGACTATCTTGGGGAAGTTGATGAATTCAGGATAGCTGATAAATAAATATGCACACAATTAGACACAATGGATATCCTTAAGGCCCTGTCACACTGGCCGACGGATGCAAAACATTTGTAAAAAGAACACAGCGGACGAGCAAAATGTTCCATCCGTTGTTATCCGCTCTCAAAAGTGCCCCGAATTTTGCATAACCATTTGCATAACACGGAAAGGAACAGACGGGGGGAGGATGTAGGGAGGATGGAAAGCGGATGCTCCACGGAAGCCTAGCGGATGGAAGCGGATGGCACATCTGCAAGGCTTCCGGGGGAGCACAGCAAAGCAGACGCGGAAGGGAAAGAGCGGATGCCAAGCGGATGCCGAGCGGATGAAGTGGATGCAGAGCGGAAGCCTAGTGGATGCCTAGCGGATGCCTAGTGGATGCCTAGCGTTCACTGCGCATGCGGGGAGGATGCATTGCATCATCCCCGTGGATATAAAGGGAAGCAGCTCGCAAGCAGGTCACCATTCAGAGGAAAGACCTGCTTCCAGACACAGCTTGCCAGCGAGCCAGCCAGCAACCCAACAACCATGGGGAAGAAATGGATGCCTCTGCCATCTGCTGCCAGCCCTGGCAAGAGGGACAGGGCCACCCTCCCACCCCCTGGCCCTGACTCTGCTTCTGCTGGGGCTTCTGCTGCACGGGCTCACTCTTCTGGTGCTGGGACTTATGCTGATGCTGCTTCTGGAGGTGGTGCTTCTACTGATGCTGCTTCTGGTGGTGGTTCTTCTGCTGGTGCTTACTCTGCTGATGCTGCTCCTGGTGGTGGTGCTTCTGCTGGTGCTTACTCTGCTGGCACTGCTCCTGGTGCTGGTGCTTCTGCTGGTGCTTACTCTGCTGGCACTGCTCCTGGTGCTGGTGCTTCTGCTGGTGCTGCTTCTGGTGGTGGTGCTTCTGCTGGTGCTTACTCTGCTGGCAGTGCTCCTGGTGCTGGTGCTTCTGCTGGTGCTTACTCTGCTGGCGCTGCTCCTGGTCCTGCTGGTCCTGCTGGTGCTCCTGGTCCTGCTGGTCCTCCTGGCCCTGCTGGTGCTCCTGGTCCTGCTGGTGCTCCTTGTCCTGCTGGTGCTCCTGGTCCTGCTCCTGGTCCTGCTGGTGCTGCTGGTGCTGCTGGTGCTGCTGGTCCTGCTTTTGCTGCTCCTGTTCTTGCTGCTGCTGCTGCTGGTGTGGAGGAGCAGCCCCTACAACCTCAAAGCCCCTCTGATGAGGGCCCATATGGCCCTGCCAAAGGGAGGAAGAGGAATACGCATGAATGGGAGAGGAGGCAATTCACCATAGAAGAGGAACATGAGGATGAGGTGCTCGAATGGCTGAGAGAGAATGACAATCTTTGGCGGAAGGGACACAGGCTCTATCGAGAGACCAAGAGGAAGCAGGCTGCATGGAGAGAGAAGGTGGAGAGCCTGGGCTACACTTCGGAGGTGCTCCTCGGCTGGTGGAAGCACATGCACACCTGGTACAGGAAGCTGCACCTCAAGAAATCTGGCCAGGCCGCGCTCAAGCTGACGGACCGGGAGACCTACGTGATGGCCAAGTGCAGCTTCTTGGAGGGTGATATCCGCCACCAAGGAGCAGCCCCTCTCACAACCCTCTCTCTCGGGCAGCCTATTGAGAGCCAGTCCTCTTCTGGCAGAGAGTCAGCTTCTGTGTCCAGGCAGGTATCTGTGGAGCGTGCCACGATGGTGACCCCCCTGACAGCTGTACTACTCCTGGCGGAGCGCGTGGAGGACACCCTGATGCAGTGGCAGAAAGGAGACGGCACTTCCACCACAACCCAACCCACATCCACCCCCAGCTCCACCTCCACAGAAAGGCAGAGAGGGACAGAGCCACACTGTCCTGCTGGAGATAAGAGACACCATCAGGAGCAGCGTAGATCTCCTCTCTCAGCTGGTACACACCGACGCCCTATCCTCCAACCGCAAGCCCTTCCTCACCTATGTCAACCACACCCTCATGAACATGTCAGAACCCCAGTACCAGGTGGTGAAGGATAGGATCACCGATCTTCTTCACAACCCTCCAGACCAAGATGAACCTGCTCCTACCCAGTCCAGGCCTGCTCCTCCACCCCAGGTGATGTCACTGCCCTTCCAAGGCTTTCCACAGGCCCTCCCATACCAAGGCTATGGCTACGAGGAGGTCCAGCAGCACAGGCAGCCCTTCCCAGTCCAGGCACAAGTACATCGGACGCCACCAGTGCCACTGATGCCATCGATGCCACACATGCCACCGATGCAAGCCACGCCACAGGTGCCACCCATGCCACCGATGCCACCGATGCCAGTCCTCACCCAGCTGCAGACCAGACAGCCCCACTACACTGCACCTTCCTCCACCCCACAGCCAAGTCCGGCCTCAGTACATCTGTCATCAGTATTGGGGCTGACACCCCATGTCATGGAGGAAGGGGCTCTCAACATCATGGGGCCAGGCATCCCAGTGGCGCCTCAGACCAGCACTACAACAGCAGCCACCTCCACAGCACTTGGACCCCACCTGGACTGGGCACGCCTCAGAGTGACCAAGAAGAGTGCCAGAGACTGGGTGGTTACCTGTTGACTTTATTTTTGCTTAGGACACTTGACTTGGGTCATTTTTCTTTTACAGCTTGTTATTAATAAAGATTATCTTTGCTTCACACACTTGCTTCATTTATTTTTGTCAATAAAGTCTTGGTGGAAACTTTTAGAAATGGTGAGGATAGCAGTGGGATGGGCAGGGATACCTGTGGAATGGGCAGGGATACCTTTGGGATGGGTAATAGCTGTGGGATAGATAACCCTCCAATGCAAGCATAGTGGGACTGTATGGTCCACCCTCCCAGGTGCCACACCTATGGCCCTTTATTATCAATAATAATATAATCAATCATCCACACATGTCAACATAAACACAACTCTTTATTAAATGCCCTGTTCATTGTAGGCCCACCCAACATACATGGCCCAATATCATCAGTGTGATGAGACAGGGTCAAGGAAGCATCCATTAATCATCTACCATCCTGTCTTGCCACTCCACTGCTCCAGCTGGGGAGTTGCACCAGTGTCTCAGGAGGTTGCACTGCTTCTTCCCTTTACGTGAAGCTCTGTTGGGGCCTTGCACATCCTTAGTGTCTATCAGGTTTTGCCCTTGCCATCATTCCCCAGGCTCCATGTCCCCATTGCCTTGTTGGAGGTCCACGAGCCTGTTCTGCAACACTGGGTAGCGGGTGCGCATGAGATTGTGCAGGATGCAGCAAGCTTCCACAATGTTCCTCACGGTCTCTGGGTGATGCTGCATGGTGGTAACAAGTACCTGGAACCTGTTGGCCAGGATGTCAAAGGCGTTCTCCACCACGCGCCTTGCCCTGGACAGCCTGTAGTTGAAGATCCTCTCTTCACGGGTGAGGAGTCTGGAAGTGTAGGGCTTCTTGAGGTAGGTTCTGAGGGAGAAGGCGTCATTCCCTATGATGAAACAGGGCACATCTTGCGTGTCGTTGGGCAGGGGGTCTGGATCTGGGAAACCCATGATGAGGTTGTGTACCAGCCCCTCCTTGAGGACACTGGCGTTGTATACCTGGGCATCTGAAGCTGACCCGTTGCCTGAAACATTGATGTACATGAACTTGTAGTCAGCATCGACTATGGCGAAGAGGATGATGCTGAAGAAGCCCTTGTAGTTGAAATAAGTGGACCCTGACTTGGCTGGCGCTTTGCAGGCCACGTGCTTGCCATCTATGGCTCCAACGGTGTGGGGGAAGTTCCACTTCTGATACCACTGCTCTGCAATTTTCTTCCAGCCTTCTTCAGTGGAGGGGCATTGGAGGAGCTCCTCCAGGTATTCTTCGATGATGACCTGCACCACTTCTCTGACCACAATGCTGATGGTGTTGTGTGGCACCCTCAGCTGTACTGCATGCTCCTGTGGGTGGTCCCTGAGGCCAGGTGGTGCAGAGTCAGTGCCACCTTGAGCCCAGGGTCCAGGCTGGGCCGGAAGTTGGTGTTTGCCTTGGTCAACCTGGGTATCAGCCGCTCCACAACTTCGCCAAACATGGCTGGAGGCATCCTCATGAAGTTCTGGAATGCATGAGGGTCTTCGTTCCTCAGCTCCACCATCAGCTTATTGTATAGTCCTTACTCTGCTCTTCTCCCGATCCATCTTCGGACCCAGACACTTCTTGGCTGCCTCCTTTTCTTCCTGTAGAACAGTTGAAAGAGCCTGTAGATGGCTTCGCACTGTTGCAGAATGATGGTGGCTACCAAAAGGACTGTGTTATGATCCATGGTGGACATCAATGGATGCTGTGGAAGAGCAAGAGCCAGATGAAGGCTGCAGAGGTCTGCACAGCAGGGCTGCTGGACTGAAAATGAGATCCAGGTGAGTTCCTCCCCCTTTTTATAAGCAATATAGGTTTTCCGCTAGGTGTCCTTTTGCATCCTCTAGACATCCTGCAGACATCCTAAATATTCAAGATAGGTCCCCTCTGCGAACGTTTTTTCCATTTTAAATGCTTTGTATGTGAGCTGCATCTGCTTTCATCCCTTCTCCGTCCGTGCTACTAACGCTGCACGTCCGTTCCGCGTCCGTTTCCCTTCCTCCCTGTGTCCATTTTCTGCTGGAGCAGATGCAAGTTGCGCGGATGCACAGCGGATGCACAGCGGATATAACGGATTCATAATGGATGACGACGGATGTAGAAGGGATGTTCCCCGTATGCGTTGCAGATGCAGAATAGACGCGTTGGATACATTTTCCACTCAAAAAGTTTTGATCAGCTCAAAACTTTTTGAGAGGATGAAACCTCAATCGACGGATGCTGGACGGATAGAGAGGATGAAAATCTGAGGCAGTGAGTACAGAATGGATGAATCGCGTTAACCAACGGATGGCAAGTGTTTCTCTCCATTTTATATCCCCTTTCCATCCATTGGTGCAGTGTGACATGGGCTTTAGGTCACAACCTACTACATTCATCCACTAATGTCAGATATTATCTTAGTAGCAATGCTGAAAAGTCAAGGTGATGGTCCATCTTGCAAGGATAAAGTGTCTTGATTACTATTGATCTCAGTCCCTAGGATTACACCTAGTTAGAAATTGGAAAATGTTTTTTCATGATGGGCTTTACAATTTTCCATCAGTTTTGCAATTATCCAACCAATGATACTGTATTCTTCTTAAAATGATAAAACAAAATGGACTAAAAGGCAGGATCATGGTTGAGCCAATAAATGATATGTCTTATATTCCTTTTGACAGATTTTCTTGTGAAAAGGCAACATTTGTTTTTCTAATTCTTTTTGTTAATTTTTCAATATTTATTTGGAGCTTAATGGAATGTACTTCTAATTAGAAATGCATAAGATTTCATTGTTAATTATGATTGTTTCACAGTAAAAAGTCATTTAAAGCCATTATATTTGTTTTCATATGACACAGCTCTTGACTGTAGATTGGAAGGAAGACATTTAGTAAAAATGTGGTCTGAAGATAACTTTATTCATTCAATACTTCTTACAATATAAATTTAAGAAGAACATTTATTGCAATTGTAGATATTCTCATCTAGTTTTTAAATAAATTCTGATTTAATTATTCCTATTTTTAGAGAGCCATTGAAGCTATATTCTTTAAATAAAGAAATAAAAATGATCTAAAGAAAAACATTTCACACCTTCAAATTTAGTTGGAATAATATAAGTTGGAATTAATATAGGTTCAACTAAGATTTTTTTAAATGGGTAGCTTTTGTAAAATTATCATCTATAATGAATACATTAAAAGGTGCATTTAGAATACAAAGAACACTTTTGTTAATCACAATGTTATGAAGGAAAAATTATCTTAAAATTATTTCAAAGATGAAAATTCTTTTGAACCCCAATATGGGTTCAAAAGAATATTCAATATTCTTTTGAACCCATGTTTTAGTCACAGGTTGATCAAGAACTGTTTGCAGATGTCCTGCTTTGCAGTGTACAATATTCCTGTGCTTTCTAAACTTACATTAAATCCCATGGGAACATATCTGAAAGAAACTCCCCCAGCTTAAGTTTATTTATTAGTTTAAAGCATACAGTATATCAAACATTACACCCCTATAACCAAAAGTACCTCTATCATTGCTAACTATAAGATAAGCTAAAACACCAGTCCGCAATCCTTGGTCCATGGGATCAGGACCATGCCACAGCATGTCAAAACTGAGCCACACAAATAAGTGGAGCCTATCCATAGGATTTAAAAAGCCACACTGTCTCCGGACTGCAGAAAAGCCTGTCTCCTTGGAAGCAGTCTCTAGTATCCAAAAGGTTGGGGGCCACTGGACCAGTGGTAGGATAAAGATTTTTTTTACTACTCTGTGGGCATAGCTTGCTGTGTGCGGCAGGGAAATGATACTGTAAAATCACCATTCCACTCCACTCCAGGGGAATGATATCGCAAAAATTTTCATTCCCTTCCCACCCCACTAACCTGATTTCCAGCTCCATTTTCCTGTGCAGGGAAACAAAAGAAGACCCAGCCGATCAGTTGGGACTCAGGAGTCAGAGAATAGATGGGGTGGAGCTAGTCAGAGGTACTATTTGCCAGTTCTTCGAACTACTCAAAATTTCCACTACCAGTGCTCCAGAACTGGAGGGAAATAGGAAGAAAACTAAGAAATGCCAAGGCACGGTTCATTTTAGTTTAGTGTACTTTATTGTCATTGCACTTCATACAACAAAATCAAACACCATCTTCAGTGCACATCATGACCATGAAAACAAACACACATCCTTCACCCTTCACACATTGAACTGGAAACCCTGGACACCATACCAACACTGCACTACACAGCAGAATTCAAAAGAGCTATTACCCTGGAATAGAAGCTGTTTTTCAGCCTATTTGTGCTTGTTTTTATTATTCTGTACCATCTGCCAGATGGTAATAGTTCAAAAAAAAGAGTTCCCAGGATGAGATGGATCTTTGAGAATGTTTTGAACTTTCTTAAGGCAGCAGGAGCTATAAAGCTCTTCCAAAGAGAAGAGAGGGCAACCAGTGATCTTCTGGGCAATGATGTTAACCCTCTGGAATGCTTTCCTATCTGCCACTGTGCAATTGGCAAACCACACAGCAGTATGTTAAAATGCTCTCTATGGTGCAGTGGTAGAAGGTCACCAGCAGTTTTTCATCCAGTTGTTGCTTTCTGAGGAGTCTCAGGTAGTATAATCTCTGCTGGGGCTTTTGACCAGGGCTACAATGTGAGCACCCCAGGTCAGGAGCCACTTGCTCCACTCAGTCTCCATTGATAAGCAAGGGCTGGATGTCTGATCTGTTCCTTCTACAGTCCATTATAAACTCTTTGTTCTTAGTGGTGCTGAGAACCAAGCTATTGTTCACAAAAGCAATCAGTCCACGTCATCTTGGTAGACAGACTCATCCCTCCTGAAGATGAGTCCCACCACTGTTATATCATCTGCAAATTTGGTAATAGTATTACTAGCGTAAGTGGGAATGCAGTCATGAACATAAAAAGTATAAAGTAAGGGGCTCAATGCACAATCCTGTGGTATACCAGTGTTAAGAATAAGGGCTGAAGAGGTATGATTACCTAATCTGACCCTCTGTGAGTGGCCAGACAGGAAATCCATAATCCAAAGGCAGATTGAATAAGGAAGTCCAAGGTCCAGAAGTTTAGACACTAGTCTATGTGGAAGAGTTGTCTTAAATGCAGAACTAAAATCTTCAAAAAGCATCCTCACATAGCCCGCCCACTGTTCTAGTTAAGTCAGAGCAGTGTGAAGAGTGATGGCAATAGCGTCCTCTGGAGATTTCTTCTGTATGCAAACTGGTGTTTATCAAATGTATGTGGAAAACCAGAAATGATGCGCCAGCAGACCAACTTTTCAAAGCACTTCATGATGATAGGAGTGCCACTGGTCTGTAATCATTGAGGTTATTGAAAGGGAACTTTTTTGGTAGCAGAACAATTGGGGAAGCCTTCAAAGAAGATGGAATAGTGGATTGGGATAAGGACTGATTGAAAGATCCTGGTAAAGACTCCAGCCAACTGATCAGCACAGTCTTTAAGTACTTGGCCAGAGATACCATCAGAACTGACAGGCTTTCTAGGGTCCACAGCCCTCAGAATGCTCCTCACCTCCTGTTCCCCTACAATGAGGTGGGGCTACAATTGGCTTGTAGTTGTATTTTATCTGTCTCTGATGTCTCCACTTCAAAGCAAGCAAAGAAATGATTCAGTTCCTCTGCCAACGAACCATCCCCTTCAGCAAGGATGACATTGGTCGGTTAATGGTTGGTAATTTGTTGAATCCCTCTCCAGATCTGCCTCATGTTATTGCTATAAAAATTATCCTCAATCTTCTTCTTATAATCAGTCTTGGTGTTCTGAATACCTTTCTTCAGATTAGCTCTGGCAATACTGTATCTTGCCCCATCACCAGACCTAAAGGCCTTAGTCCTGTCATGCAAGAGGAGCTGGACTTCCTTGGTCATTCAGGGTTTCTGATTGGTATAGATCCTAATACGTTTATCCACAGTGATAGTATCTGTGCAGTGTTTGATATAACACAGAACAGTTGCAGTGTGCTCCTCTGTCAGGGTGGTAAAAGATGTCCCAATTTGTGTTCTCAAAACAATCCTGAAGTTGTTGGGAAGCATCTTCTGGTCAAGATTTCACTGTCTCTATTATAGGCAGAGCCTATCTCCTAAGAGGGATGTATGCTGGTGCTAAAAGCAATGACATCTGGTCTGATTGTCCCAAATGTGGTAATTGTATATAACCTTATAGCCATGTTTGATGTTGGTATATACTTTGTCCAATATGTTTGCTCCTCTAGTAACACATTTAACATGCTGATAGACTTTAGGGAGCACTGCTTTTAAATCAGCTTGGTTAAAGTCCCCTGCTATGATATGCACAGTATCAGGATACTTATTCTGCTGATTACTTAACAATGTTATGCAAAAATCCCAAAGCTATGGTAGTATTGGCATCAGGTGGGATATAGACTGCAGTAATCAAAACCATGCCGAATTTCCATGGAATTACAGCATTAGCTAGAATTGCTGAAAGATGAGCCATGTCAATTTAGTAGCATTCTCTCTGCGCTTATCAGAAAGATTCCACTCCACACACCAGGGGTCTTCAAGTTTAAGACTTGTGGACTTCAATCCTAGAATTCCTTCTTCAGTCTTGTAAGCTCAGGAATTCTGGAAGTTGAAGTCCACAAGTCTTAAATTTGCCAAGTTTGAAGACCGTTGCTCTGCACCAAAGACCTTTAAAAATGGGGAG
Source organism: Laticauda colubrina (assembly GCA_015471245.1). NCBI lineage: Eukaryota > Metazoa > Chordata > Lepidosauria > Squamata > Elapidae > Laticauda > Laticauda colubrina. The sequence continues at coordinate 43,726,880 of BLBF01000006.1, read as the reverse complement.
ATCTTTCAAAATTGTATATTTTACTATTTCCAATGGCAAGCCACCAGCCCAAGATAGTTTTACCCATACATTTAGAGATATTAAAAGTATGCTGCCATTACATAAATTAGATCAAGTAATGTTCTGTTTACTGTAATCAGACATTTCGGTAGTAGGAAGTTAAATAAGAAAGTATTAAGACAAGTAAAATGTGGCATGGATAAATATCTACTCATACCTCTAGTACTTTAAAAACTATATTATCTGTTGTTCAGATGTAGAAAGAATGTAATATACCATGAATGGGTATTGTGTTGTTTTCAGATGCTGCCTTTAAAAGCATTTTTATTTCTAAGTCCTTTTCTTTCTTTCTTTCTTGTTCCATAAATGCTTCTTTGTATTATTTTTCCCAATTTGGACTCCTTTATGCTAACAGCATGTATGCTTTTTATTTTACATTGTTTCTCTCATCCTTATTTTCATTTCTTTACCCCTCTATGCCTTTGTTTGTAGTTGCTTTTATTTTGCAGAGAAAAAAAAATATTTTGGAGATAATTGTTTTACAGCAGTATTTTCCAAATTTGTAAACCTTAGGATGTGTGTGGAATTCAATTTCTCAGAATTTGCTGGTTGCTGGCTAGGAAATTATGTAGGTTAAAGTCTAATTCAAAGTTGCTATTCTTGAGGACTACTGTTTTCCAAGTAATAGTAATTTAAGAAAATAAATGTTTCTTACAGATTATTAATATCTTCTTTTCTATTTGGTAATTTCAGACACACTTATGAATGACACACTCACTCTCTGTCTCTCTCACACACACACACACAAAACCAAAGATGTCCCAGTGATAGTTTGCTATCCTAAAGATCATTCATTTAAATAATTTCTGTATTCTTCTCTCACTAGTTATATTGTATCACTATATGCTGCATTTTTTTAAAATTAAAAGAACTATCAATCAAAAAGATACACTAGCTTCTAATATCCAAATGCAGCATTAGATCTAGATTAGATCTAGATTAGATCTAGATCAGGAATGTCAAACTCACGTTGTCATGGTGTTGTCAAGTGACACATTGTGACTTTTCCCTCCTTTGCTAAACTGGGTGTGGGTGTGGCCAGCATGTGATGCATATAGTCTGTGGGCAGTGAGTTTGATGGTCATGATTTACATTAAGATCTACTGGATTGTCAAAGCAAATTTGTGCCAGTAAGCATGCATTTCTTGAATTAGTCTTGTTTGCAGAACTTGGTCTGTAAAATAGGAGAGTAATCTCCATTATATTACTCTAAATTTTTATGGAAAGAATATTAAATCTATTCAATAAAGAGACAATAAAAATATTTAATTCAGGAACAACTAATTTTGTATAGGAATGTGTGTGTCTGTGTGTGAGGGGGATGAGTTTACATATCTATCACATAATACTCTGAAATATATTATGTTTTTGTTTTGCCTGGACTTGAGAAAGACTAGTTGTATAATATCTAGGCAACCATATAAATAGGATAAATAAATGGCATCTCAATTGTCAATTTCTCTCATATTTTGATGGTTTGTAATTCAGAGGCAAATGATGCATCAAATGTCAGCATTTTAAATGGTTTTACGAGTCATTAACCCCTAATTCTCATTAGCTTTCCAAAGGTATATAGTTGCAGAAGGGCAATGAATGATGGTTTATAGTTAAATTGTGATGGGGTTGGAGAAGAACAGTTAAAGCAAGACTTATCTAATTGCAATTGAAATTTTCCATAAAAGGAAAATTAAAAGCAAAACTTTTGTTGTATGAAACTAAGCATAATGTGAATAACGAGGGATAAACCTGTGAGCCCTAGATTAGTTAAGGGCCTATTCTGTGTTACCCATGGTGTATTTTGTGTATTTCTTTTTCCAAATTCCTGGAGTATATAAATTAATAGGAAACTGACAATTTTAGCAGTAACTTTTTCTGTGATTCTCTTTGGCCTGTTCCTCAGTGTTTTATCTGAAAATGTGTCATGGCCTGCATGGCGGAGAGAAAGAAACAAGTAAGTCTACATCCTCATCCATTCTCATCCATTTCCCTCTGATAAATGACTATTTTGTGAATGGTCCACTTCTGGGATCATTCTCTAAATACACTACCTTCCCATGAAGATAGTGTGAGAATGGTAAAAAAAGGTTTATATATTTTAAATTCTAGCCCTCTGTCTCTGAATATTGTTGGTTCCTATATTAAGTCGAAGAACCTATGTGAATATAGATTAAAAGTATTCACCTTGAATGAAATCCTCTTTAATTTCACAGGATTTGCCTTTAAAATGTAATCCCTATTTATATAATTAACTATTGTTCACTAAGATCCCAATATTTGACTCAAAATTCTTTATTACTTAGTTGCCTGCATTGCCTGAGATGCAGGTTTATTTGGTTTTTAGGCATCTAGAATTCAATTGTTAGTAAAATTATTTAAAAGAAAATCAAGCTTGCCTTGTTTATGATTCTTCTTTATTTACTGAAAAACCAAGAGAAGAAAACTAAAGTAATTTTAATAGAAAAAAGTATTGTAAGAGATAATTAAGGTGCAAAGGTTTAAGATCTAGAGTTGCTACCTAGTCCTAACTAATTTATGAATAGCCATCTGTTTTCCAATTTGCTAACAAGGATCAGTGGATTTCCAGGTGATCCATGGAAGAATTTTAATGAGTTTAATTTCCAGCTGAAAGAGCAGTATGGAAAAACACAAAATGAAGCAAGAAGCATGGTTCAAGTGAAATTGCATCTTTTAAAAATATAAGTTATATCTATATCAGACTATTTAAATCAAGTAATGTTTGACACATTAGAATTTCATACATTAATGCCACTAGTATTGTTGTTACCCTTAATTTTGTTACAATTTTTTAAAATTACTAAGACTTTGCAAACTTAGCAATTGCATATTAACTTATACTATACAAAATAGTTTAAACATAGATCTATTCAAATCAAGAAAACAAATTAAGTTTTATCTCCACAAATTTCAGTAAAAATATTTTTACTTACAATGACATATATTTTGCATGTTCTGCTTATTTAAGCATTTAAAGCAGTTTATAATACTCAATAAACCACTCTAATCTCAATTTAAATTTGGACTACCAGTTATTTTATTGTACAGAAATATGTAGTGCATTGATATTAATTTGATAAATTGATATAAAGTAAATAGCATGGCTTGCATTTGTTGAAAGTAATTTAAATGTATTTAAAAAGAAGAAGCTATGTGCCATGGAACCTTTTAAATTATATCTTCTCACTTTTGCCTAGGAATCAGATAGCCATAGTGTTGGAGTTCTGAAATGAGAAACATATAAATCAGATACTCCATCTCTGTGTCAGACATGGGATCAGTGCCTACATTATGAATTTTGTATAATGAGGTTCATGTTTCAAAACTTTCAATGGCAAGAGATAATGGATACCATTAATCCAAATCTGAAATCCAATACTTAGAATTGCAACTTCATTTTAAAACTCTCCAGGATGCTTTCAATATAATAGCAAGGAAGAAGACTTCAATGGATTAATGTAACTTTACTGGCAAAACCAAGAAATCTGAGACAGAAAAGAAAAATCTTTCTTGCAGAACATTCTAAATATGTTCTTGTCCTTGGAACAAGAAAGACAGTTGAGGTATAATTGCAACCATGTTCAGATATTATTCATTTCAGTGAAAAGGAACTCTTTGGTTTTGCACTTCGATGTCTTTATTTTTATTATTCATAAAAAGGTAGGAGGCAGCTTTGCTATCTAATAAAACTTTAAAAAAAATCTCGAATTGAGATTTTATAAATTACAGTAAATATGATTGTATATATGTATCTTTTTTAATAGAATAGAATAGAATACTTTATTAGCCAAGTGTGATTGGACACACAAGAAATTTGTCTTGGTATAAATACTCTCAGTATACATAAAAGAAAAGATACATTCGTCAAGAGTCCAGAATCATATGATACTTAATGAAAGTCATTAAGCAATAAAATCATACTAGGAAACAGTCAATATGAATCATAAAGATAGAAGCGACAAAGTTACAGTCATACAGTTATAAGTGGGAGGGGATGGGTGATAAGTAATGATGAGAAAATTAACAGTAGTAATAGTAATACAGAATTCTAATAGTTGAACAGTGTTGAGAGAATTATTTGTTCAGCAGACTGATAGCTTTTGGGAAAAAAAATGATCTTGTGTCCAATTGTTCTGATATGCAGTGCTCTATAGCATCGTTTTGAAGGAAGGAGTTGAAACAGTATATGTCTGGGATGTAAGGGGTCTGTAAATATTTTCACAGCCCTCTTTTTGACTCATGCAGTATACAGGTCCTCAGTTGAAGGCAGGTAGGTAGTAATTGTTTTTTCTGCAGTCCTAATTATCCTCTGAAGTCTGTGTCTGTCCTGTTGGCTTGCAGAACCAAACCAGAGAGTTATAGAGGTGCAGATGATAGACTCAATAATAATTCTGTAGAATTGTATAAGCAACTCCTTGGGCAGTTTGAGCTTTCTGAGTTGATGCAGAAAGAACATTCTTTGTTGTGCTTTTTGATGATGATTTTGATGTTAGGTGTCTATTTTAGGCCATGCGATATAATAGAACCTAGAAATTTGAAGGTCTCTACTGTTGATACTATGTTGTCTAATATTGTAAGAGGTGGTAGTATGGGAAGGCTTCTCCTAAAGTCTATCACCATTTCTATGGTTTTGAGTGTGTTCAGTTCCAGATTGTTTTGGTTACACCATGAGGCAAGTTGTATAACCTCCTGCCTGTATGCAAATTTGTCATTGTCTCGAATGAGACCAATCACTGTTGTGTCATCAGCAGACTTCAGTATTTTAACAGATAGATTGTTTGAGATGCAGTCATTGGTATATAGGGAGAAGAGAAATGGAGAAAGCAAACAGACTTGTGGTGGCCTTATGTTGATTGTACAGGTATCAGATGTGATTCTGCCTAGCTTCACCTGCTGCTTCCTGTCTGTTAGAAGGCTTATGATCCACTTACAAGTGTATTCAGGTACTGCTAGTTGGTTTAATTTACTTAGAAGGATGTCTGGAATGATGGTATTGAATGCAGAACTGAAGTCTACAAAGAGGACCCTTGCGTAGGTATTTGGAGATTCAAGGTGTTGTAGGATGTAATGCAGAGCCATATTAAAAGCATCATCTGTCAATCTATTTGTTCGTTATGCAAACTGCATGGGATCTAACAGCGGATCTGTGATGGTTTTCAGGTGAGACAGCACAAGTCTTTCAAAGATTTTCATAACTACAGATGTTAGAGCAACTAATCTGTAGTTGTTCAGTTCCTTGATGGAGGGCTTCTTTGGCACTGGGAGCATTTGAAGCAGGAAGGAACATAGCACATATCTAGTGATCTATTGAAGATTCAGGTGAAGGTGGGGCCAATTGGTCAGCACAGACTTTTAAGCAAGAAGAAGTTATCTTGTCTGGCCCTGATGCTTTTCCTGGCTTTTGTCTGTGTAATAAGCAAAAACTTCTTTTTCTGTGATCACCAGAAGTTGTGAAACCAATGGATTGGGGCCAGTTGTTGGTGTATTTGAGATGTGGGTTGTGGAGATAGGTGGCTGAAGTTTCCTTTCAAACCTGCAGTAAAACACATTCAGGTCATCTGCTCGTTACAGATTTCCTTTTGCCTGGGAAAGAGGTTTGCTGTAGCCAGTGATGTTTTTAAGAATTTTCCACATGTTTGCTGGTTAATTTGTTGAGAACTGATTCCTTAACTTTTCAGAGTAGCTTCTTTTTGCTGCTCTGATCTCTCTTGTTAATATGTTTCTGGCCTGATTTTATAGCATTCTGTCACCTTTTCTGCAGGCTTCCTCTTTGGAACGACGTAGTTTTTTGTCTGTGGAAATTTTTTTTGTCTGTGGAAATTGTCTGTGGAAATTCTCAGTTACCCAGGTCATGATTTATTTATTCATATATTAAATTTCTATGCCACCCATTGCCCCTACAGTATGACTGGGTGGCATACAAATTACAAACCTTTGGTTGTCCCAAAGGTGTTTAGTTGTTTTTCATTGAAAAGATGGAGGTATGACTTCTGCATGATGTTTCCTGCCCTGTGTCATTTTTCTATCAAAAATAGAAAATAAGTTCAGCTGATGGGGATGAGAATGCATTGCCTACATCTCAAGTTGAAGCACAGCTAGTTCCTATAGTCTGCAAGTTATTTACCGTATATACCCGCATATAAGCCGATCTCGCATATAAGCCGACCCTTAAAAAACTGCCCCAAAATGAGGAATTTTGCAAAAACTCGCATATAAGCCGACCCCCAAATACCATGGTGTTCAACCCCTGATCTCACCGTCAAGGCTCACCGTCAGAAAGATTTTGGGAGGACAGGGCTTTGGGCACGACTTCCCTGAACAGCAGAAGTGAAGCCCAGAGGGAAAAGGCAGCGGGGCAAAAGTTGCGGCTTATCGTCCATCCAGGGAGAAAAATGGCCAATTTTTACGCGTGTTTTATTCGAAGTGAGGGTTGCTAAGGGCCAGCTGACAGGGAGTGCAAGAGCCAAGACTCTCATCGCAGGAAGCTGCCATGCTAAGTCATTGCTCCGGTGCAAATCGAGGCACAGCCACCGATAAATCAGATTTATGCTCGTATAAGCCGACCCCCAAATTTGGAAAAAAAAAAAAAGCGTTCTAAAGTCGGCTTGTATGCAAGTATATACGGTAGTTCATTTGTGTTCCTGCATCATCCAATAGATTTCATCCCAATGTGTGTGGCTAAATGTCTATGGAGATTCTTAGTTATCCAGTCATGGTTCTTGATGCATCTTTGAAGCATTCAAAACTATCCCAACTGGGCCTTTGTCAAACAAAAGATCAAGTAGGAACAATTTTACTACAGAAAAAGAAAATAACAAATGGAACAACATTGTCATTGCAAACATGGCAGGAATATTGAAGAAGATCAGGAGGATTTTCAAGAAACATAGCATACATGTACACTTTAAAGCCAGGAAACACATTAAGACAGAAGCTTGAAACATCCAGGTACTAACAGAACAATCAGAGAGGCATGTGCAGGTTTGTCCAGTGGGGAAACAAAACAATCATTCCAGAAATGTATGGTACAACACAGAAGAATGAATTCATCAGGACAGAATTCAACACTTCATCTACAGCTGAAATATAAATGCTATTCCTTTGAAGACAACAAAGTTCACATTCTGGACAGAGAGCACCACTGTTTTGAAAGAGGAGTCAAAAGCAGTGTTAAAACTGTTAGTCCTGTCTCAACAGCGGGAGAACGATACAACACCAGGTCTGTCCTGTTTATAATGCAATCCTTTCAGCTGTCCAAAGACAACAGCATACTCTTGCACTGTGATTCAGGTATTCTGAGGACACAAGTTAACCCCAGGTGGTTTCAGTGACTTTTAGACTGTTAATGATTGGCTGACTAAACAATATAAATCTTTCCTTTCCCGCTACTTAGTTAGAACTGAAGGTGCTTCTTGGAGGAGAAACAAAATGTTTTCAGGAAAAATCAAGAAAGCCCAGTTGCTGTTTGAAAAAAGGACATTTAGGTTATGTGGCAACTCAGATGTGAATTTTTCATCTATTTGCAGTATTTTTTTTACAAAATTCCCTAAAATATCAACACATTTAATGTTTCATTTTCTTTATTTTAGATCTTTCTCAGATTTTAAAAATAAAATTATGATTTGTTTTAAATGGGCAGGAAAAGTTGTTAATAAGTTATTTATTTTAATAATTATTTAATAAAATGCATATATTTTCTGTATTTAAGAGAATGTTTATAACAAGAATTTCATAAAATCTCTTTTTTTCTCTTTCTCTCTCTCTCTCCCTTCCTCTCTCTCTCTCGGTCTCTTATACTTGGGAATAATACTTCTCATACTTGGGAATAATTCTAAATCCTTCTGTCAATTAAAATTCAGATAACATAAAAACTTGAGACTTGCCTATAAATGGATGATTTTAATATACTAGTCATAAATACAACCTAAATTAACAATATATCCTTTACATCTTGAATTTAAGATTGAATTAAAATTAGTGTTGCATTGTTTTTTGTGCTTACTTTGTGGCTCTTTGTTGAAAGCTTTTACGAATTAAAAAATACTGACAGCTTAATTCTAAACTACTGGTACAGAAAATATATATTGCAGTGGTGATGCTGCATTTTTGCAAATATTGTCTAGCTCTGTCCTTACTGGATTTTAGATATAAAGGCAGACTATTTACTATCAATGAACTTTTCATATTTAATATTTCTGTCTAGATATATTGCCACAGTTACAGTTCAATGTATTTAAGATATATTTATTTTTTTAATATGTTCTTAACCCATTTTGGTTTTGATGCATTCTATAGAATTGTAAAGCTTTTATATTATAATGAATAGACTATATCTATTAAATCTGTCTATCTACAAACATTTAAGGCTACGTCACACTGGCCGATGGATGCAAAACGTATGCAAAAAGGACACAGCGGATGAGCAATATTTCGGGGGTGGCTCCATCCATTGTTATCCACTCCAAAAAGTGGCCCAAATTTGCATAAACAGAATGGAAAAGAACAGAAAGGAATGGATGGGGGTAGTATGTAGCGGGGAAGTTAAGCGGATGTTCACAGGAAGCCTAGCGGATGACAGCGGATAGAAGCGGATGACACATCCAAAGGGCTTCCGGGGGAGAATTGCGAAGCAGAAGCATAGTGGAAGGGGCGGATGCATAGCAGATGATGCGGATGCATCACGGACGCCTAGAGGAAGCAAAGCGGATGCATAGCGGATGTATATCAGATGCAAAGCGTTCACTGCTCATGCAGGGAGTATGAATTGCGTCAGCTCCGCGGATATAAAAGGATGCAGCTCGCATGCAGTCAGCATTCAGAGGAAAGATGTGCTGCCACAGATATCTTCAAATAACACCATGGTTCATCAGTCAGGGAAGAAGAGAAAGCCTGTGCCTACTCCTGCCAAACCTGGCAAGAAGGACCGAACCAGCATCCCACCCCCGGCAATGACACTGGTGCTGCTGGTGCTGCTGGTGCTTCTCCTGCTGCTGGTGCTGCTGGTGCTGCTGGTGCTGCTGGTGTTGCTGGTGCTTCTCCTGCTGCTGGTGCTGCTGGTGCTTCTCCTGATGCTGGTGCTGCTGCTGCTTGTGCTTCTCCTGCTGGTGCTGCTGGTGCTCTCCCTCAGACAGCCCACAGACAGCCAGTCCTCTTCCAGCCAGGAGACAGCTGCCCTGTCCAGGCAGTTGTCTTCGGAGGGCCCCACGACAGAGACCCCTCCGACAGCTGCACTCCCCATGCTGGAGGACTTGGGGAATCCCCTGTCACAAATGGAGCAAGAAGTGGCAGCCACCAGAGACCAACCCACCCACACCCCCAGCTCCACAGGATGCAGGCAGAGAGGCAGACTGGAGGGCCAAGCCACACTGTCCTGTTGGAGATCAGGGACACAATCAAGACCAGCACAGAACTTTTCTCTCAGCTGGTCCACAGCGACATACCATCCTCGGACCAGAAACCCTTCATTACCTACGTGAGCCAGACCCTCATGGACGTGCCTGAGGCCCAATACCAGGTGATGAAGCAAAAGATAACAGCACTTCTGCACAACCCTCAAGGCTCAGCTGAACCTGCTCCAACCCAGTCCAGGTCTGCTCCTCCAACCCAGGTGATCTCACAGCCTTTCCACAGCTTTCAACAGCCCCTCATCTACCAAGGCTACGACTACCAGGACTTCCCACAGCAGAAACAGCCCTTCCCAGTCCAGGCCCAGATTCATCGTACGCCACAGATGCCACACCTCACCCAGCTGCAGACCAGACAGCCCCACTACACTCCTCCTTCCTCCACCCCACAGCCAAGCCCCTCAACAGACAATCTGTCATCAGTCTTGTGCCTGACATCCCAGGTACTTGATGAAGGGCCTCTCAACCTCACGGGACTGAGTCAGCTCTCTGAGAGCTTCACACCATCCCCTGTTGTACTCTCAGGGCCAAGCACCCCAATGGTGCCTCAGACCAGCACTTAAGCCACAGCCACCTCCACAGTCCCTGCCCGCTTAACAGCTGAGACAATGGACATGCCTCAGAGTGACTGAGAATAGTGCCAGAGACTGAGTTGTTACCTGTTCACTTTATCTTTGCTTAAGACACTTTACTTGGTTCACTTTGCTTTTTTAATAAAGTCATACAGTTTACTTAAAACAGTTATTAATAAAGGTTATCTTTGCTTAACACACTTGGTTCATTTTTTTTTAACTTAATAAAGTGTTGGTGAAAACCTTGAAAAAATGATTAATCCTTTGCATGCTTGTGGGATGGGATAAGGATAGTCGTGGGATAGGTAAGGATAGCTGTGGATAGATAAACCTCCAGTGCAAGCATAGTGGGACTGTATGGTCCACCCTCCCAGCTGCCAGACATATGGTCCTTTTTTATCAATAACAATTTATTCATTGATCAACACATTTCAAAATAAACAAAGCTCTTTATTAATGCCCTATTCATTGTAGGACCACTCAACATACATGGCACAATCTCATCAGTGTTATGAGACAGACTCAAGGAAGCATCCATTAATCATCTATCATCCTGTCTTGCCACTCCACTGCTCCAGCTGGGGAGTTGCACCAGTGTCTCAGTAGGTTGCGCTGCTTCTTCCCTTCACGTGAAGCTCTGTTGGGGCCTTGAACATCCACAATGTCTATCAGGTTTTGTCCTTGCCTCCATTCACCAGGCTCCATGTCCCCATTGCCTTGTTGGAGGTCCACGAGCCTGTTCTGCAACACTGGGTAGCGGGTACACATGAGATTGTGCAGGATGCAGCAAGCTTCCACGATCCTCCTCACAGTCTCTGGGTGATGCTGCATGGTGGTGAGAAGTAACTGGAACCTGTTGGCCAGGATGCCAAAGGCGTTTTCCACCACCCGTCTTGCCCTGGACAGCCTGCAGTTGAAGATCCTCTGTTCACAGGTAAGGTATCTTGAACTGTAAGGCTTCATGAGGTAGGTTCTGAGGGAGAAGGTGTCATCACCAATGATGAAGTAGGGCACATCTTGTGTGTCATTGGGTAGGGGGTCTGGATCTGGAAAAGCCATGATGTGGTTGCGTTCCAGCCCATCCTTGAGGTCAGTGGTGTTGTATACCTGGCTATCTGAAGCTGACCCGTTGCCTGAAACATCGATGTAGATGAACTTGTAGTCAGCATCAACCATGGCAAAGAGGATGATACTGAAGAAGCCCTTGTAGTTGAAATAAGTGGACCCCAACTTGGCTGGAGATTTGCAGGCCATGTGCTTCCCATCTATGGCTCCAATGGTGTGGGGAAAGTTCCACCTCTGATACCACTGTTCTGCAACTTTTCTCCAGCCTTCTTCAGTGGTGGGGCACTGGAGGAGCTTGTTAGGGATAACATTGTTTACCCTAACTGGTTTAGGTGAAATAATAACTATGAATCATAGTTAGTGTATGTTAGAGTGTATACAGCTTTAACTGTGGAAATAGCAATTAAAGGAGTGGTTATGAAAACACTATAATAGTCGCAAGGCTACAGCTTGCTCGCTCTCTCTGGCTTTGATGATCCCTGATTACTGCTTGGAATCAAGACTGCATTGCTCGAATGGGAGAGACAACAAAGGACTGATTTTGTAAGTGAACTGACATAGGATATTCTACATGGACTTTGCTAACTGAATACCCCTGAATGGACTGACTACATGGTAAATGAATATTGGACTGTTATTTGACTATGCTATTAACTTATAATGGAATAAAATATATTCTTGATAGCACAAGCGTATCTGTTATTTTTACTGTATGTTAATAAACATACAAGCTTAGCTCACTCATTTATCTGTGTGCCTATCTGACTAACGCTGCACATTCTGTTTAGCTTGTCTACCTAACCCTGGTTGGGGAACCCAGGCTT
>BLBF01000006.1:43645083-43694940 GCA_015471245.1 Laticauda colubrina | reverse complement strand
AAAACCAAACCAAACAGGGGGGGGAAATACGAGAAAATAATAAAGAACCATTAAAATTAAATACAGAATACAATAGCAATCAAAAAGAGCATAAAAGAGACTTACAGTTAAAAGACAATCGTGGGGAAAGTCCAGACGAAGGGGCCAGCCAGGCCAGCTAGACCTGCCCGGAGAGACCAGGAGGGAGCGGCAACACCACCGGCCTAAGAATTCTAGGCGGCAGTAAAATGGCTGACTCAACCTTCCAGGCGGTTCCATGGGAAAGAACAAGAGAGACAGCAACCCCATCCGAACCGGTCGAAGTCTTCAACAGGAATGAACTGCACAAGTCCAGTTGAGTCAAAAGAAGCCCCACCTACCTGCGCGACTACGTCACCATGTAGGACTAAGCCAAGAGGGGAGGGGTGTTCTGTATAAAGAATAGTAGACTCCTAAATACAGGCTTCTGATTGGATAAAGATCTTGAATGGGGATTGGTTCAAAAGGAACCAATCCACATAGCTGCTGAAAGGCGGCAAATATTAAATACCTGTCATTGGCTACAAGCCAGCAGAGAAAAGCCTATAAAAGGCTGCCGCAGCTTGAGCCAATGTTCCGTTTTTCAACTGTGTTATAAAATAAAGACTTTGTTGTTGGAACCCGGTCTACCTCGTGTTTTTCCAAACGGAACAGTGTGTTTATTGGTCTTTGAGTTTTCTGTGTTCTGCTTGGTTGGTGTTTCTAATATCTTCTGTCTGTTTTATGGCTTTTTTTGTGTCTTGATTGGCTCATAATATTGTGTTCCTGTATTGGAGGCTTTTAGTGCAGCTTGGCTCCGAGTAAAAAGACCAGGACAAACTAACAGAAGAATAAGTGCATGCATTGAAGAACACAAGAACTCAACGTCTTCCCTGGTCCAACACCTCAAAGCCACAGGACATGAAACTGACTTTAAAAATACCAGAACTATTGCCAAAACCAAACACTTCAACAACAGAATAATAAGAGAAGCCATAGAGATAGAAAAACACCCACACAGCATGAATAAACAGATGATACCTCCCACCTATCAGCCATTAGGGAACCTGTCCTCATTAATAAATGAGTACCTAACATGAAGAATGACACCAGACCCACACCCATGAGGGCCACACATGATGCTACCACTACACTTCCAGAAAAAAGACTCACACCCACACAGAAGATGAGACATGACCATGGACCAGAAGCCGTACTGCAACTGCATCACTATCTGCTTCAAACCCCTCCGACCCATACATGAAGCGAACTGACACCCACCATGAAGATGTGGCATGACCACAAACGCGAAGCCAAAAAACAGGATTACAGTTCACCAGCTCAAATCCCCCAGAAACTAAGACGAACCTGAGCAAAACCAAGTCCCCACCTGAACAGAACACACCCCCAGATAATCAGAACACAGCCAACCCCCCTACCAATCAGAACACAGTCAAACTCCCAACCAATGAGAACACCCACCCACCCAATCAGAACACAGCCAAGCCCCCACCCAATCAAGTTACACCCCCACGAGCAGTTAAAAGGAAGAAGCAACTGCAAGCTCACATTACTCTGAGAAGCACAAAGCCGTAGAAACAAGCCTGAAGATGATGAATGAGACTTCATCGAAACGTCACCTAGATACTTCCAATTTTATGCAGGAGAAAACCTGAATAACCAAAGATACACACAAACACACACATACACACACACACGCACATATATACATATATATGTATTTGTTTTTTTAAGTTTTTGCGGTTACTTACATGAATGCAGTTCAGCTTCCTTCGGGTATTATCCCACGTCATTCTAATGCTTTTAAAGTTGCAGCAACGTTTCAGCAGAATCTCATCTGCCATCATCAGGCTTCTGTATTGAGTTTGTATGTATGTGTCATATAGCCTGGCCCACATACAAACTCAATACAGCAGCCTGATGATGGCAGATGAGATTCTGCTGAAACGTTGCTACAACTTTAAAAGCACTACAATGACGTGGGATAATACCCGAAGGAAGCTGAACAGCACACATGTAAGTACCCGCGAAAACTTTAAAAAACATATATATATATATATGTGTTTGTGTGTGTGTGTGTGTGTGTGTGTGTGTGTGTGTATCTTTGGTTGTTTGGGTTTTCTCCTGTGTAAAATTGGAAGTATCTAGGCAACGTTTCGATGAAGTCTCATTCATCATCTTCAGGCTTGTTTCTTCGGCTTTGTGCTTCTCAAAGTAATGTGAGCTTGCAGCTGCTTCTTCCTTTTATCTTCTAGTGGGGGTGTGACTTGATTGGGTGGGGGCTTGGCCGTGTTTTGATTGGGTGGGGGTGTGTTCTCATTGGTTGGGGGTTTGGCTGTGTTCTGATTAGTGGAGGGGTTGGCTGTGTTCTGATTGGCTGAGGGTGTGTTCTGTTCAGGTGGGGGCTTGGTTGTGCTCAGGTTAGTCTTAGTTGCTGGGGGATTTGAGCTGGTGAGCTGTGATCCTGTTGTTTGGCTTCACATTCGTGAGAACACCCCCTCACCCAATGAGAAAACAGCCAAGCCCCCACCCAATCAAGTCACACCCCCACTAGCAGTTAAAAGGAAGAAGCAGCTGCAAGCTTACATTACTCTGAGAAGCACAGAGCTGAAGAAAGAAGCCTGAAGATGATGAATGAGACTTCATCGAAACATTGCCTAGATACTTCCAATTTTACGCAGGAGAAAACCCAAACAACCAAAGATCCACATACAAATACCTGCAAAAACCTCAGAAAACACACATGCACACACACATACACACACACAGATATATATATATATGTGCTGTTTAGCTTCCTTCGGGTATTATCCCACGTCATTGTAGTTCTGTTAAAGTTGTAGCAACGTTTCAGCAGAATCTCATCTGCCATCCTCAGGCTTCTGTATGGATAATATATATATATATATATGTTTTCTTAGGCTTTCGCGGGTACTTACATGTGTGCTGTTTAGCTTCCTTCGGGTATTATCCCACGTCATTGTAATTCTGTTAAAGTTGTAGCAACGTTTCAGCAGAATCTCATCTGCTGAAACGTTGCTACAACTTTAACAGAACTACAATGACGTGGGATAATACCCGAAGGAAGCTAAACAGCACACACACACACACACACACACACAGACACACACACACAGACACACACACACACACACACACACACACACACACACATATATATATATATGGTTATTCGGGTTTTCTCCCGCGTAAAATTGGAAGTATTTTGGCCACATTTCGAAGAAATCTCATTCGTCATCTTCAGGCCTGTGTCTTCAGCCTTGTACTTCTCAGAGTAATGTGAGCTTGCACTTGTTTTTTCTTGTTAACTGCCAGTAGGGGTGTGACTTGACTGGGTGGGGGCTTGGCTGTGTTCTAATTGGCTGGGGGTGTGTTCTCATTGGTTGAGGGCCTGGCTGTGATCTGATTGGTTGGGAAATTGGCTATGTTCTGATTGGCTGGGGGTGTGTTCTGTTCAGGTGGGGGCTTGGCTGTGGTGGTAGCATCTTGTGTGGCCCTCCCGCTGGTAGGCGGGAGGCATCATCTCTTTTATTCGTGCTGTATGGGCGTTTCACAGCATGAATAAAAGAGATGATGCCTCCCGCCTACCAGCCATTTGGAAACCCGCCCTCATTAACAAACAAATACCTAACATGAAGAATGACACCAGACCCACACCCATGAGGGCCACACACAGAAGACTATATATGTATGTATGTATGTATGTATGTATGTATGTATGTATGTATGTATATGTATATATATGCAGTTCAGCTTCCTTTGGGTATTATCCCATATCACTGTAGTGTAAAACTTTAGAAAACAAATATATATAAATATAAATATATAAATATATATATATATGTTTTCTTAGGCTTTCGCGGGTACTTACATGCTAATGAAGAGCAGCCGTCCCTTCACACGGAGCCAAGCTGCACTGAAAGCCTCCAACACAAGAACAGAGTGTTGCCAGCCAATGAAAGCCACAAAACAGACAGAAGAAACCAGAAACACCAATCAATCAAACTCCAAGTCCAATGAACACAGATCCAGGCTCCCAGCCAATCAGAATGGACCAGCCTCAAATTTGAAACCAGGAACTAACTCTATACAGAAGCCTGAGGATGGCAGATGAGATTCTGCTGAAACGTTGCTACAGCTTTAACAGAACTACAATGACGTGGGATAATACCTGAAGGAAGCTAAACAGCACACACACACACACACACACACACACACACACACACACACATATATATGAATGTATATTTGTTTTCTTAAGTTTTCATGGGTACTTATATGTATGGTATTCAGCTTTGTTCGGGTATTTTCCCACGTCATTATAGTTGTGCTTTTAAAGTTGTAGCAACGTTTCGACAGAATCTCATCTGCCATCATCAGATGATGATTTAATGGGCTTCCTGGAAATCCTCCTTGCCCATCATTTAAAATTGTAGGTAAATATTTACTGTGGCAGTTCAGATGCAGATATATTCTTCCACAACTGTGGAAATAATACATTTGGTTTCATCAATCCAAATATATTGTGATAAGTTCCAGATAAATGACATATAACCAGGAGAGAATGTGCATCTTTATGAAACTATGATGAAAATTCTGTGAATGTCTTACCAGAGTTTGAAACAGATAAATTATTAGATGAAAGATGGGAGAGCTGGGAACTGCAAAGGAATTGTTTGCATAGCCCTTTTTTATTGCTACAAGGAACAAAGCAGTCTGCATTCTCAGCCTAGCTGATAGAGCTCATCTGCCAATGGGAAATTATTGTTATCACTTTACGAAATCCATATTTCATAGCTCTGTCTGATTAAAAAGTTTTTAATCAGAATTTTGAGCATGTCTACATATGTTCCTTTTTTATCTTCAAATACTTTTATCAAACACACATCCTTTTCAAGTGATCTCATTTGTTCAATAAATCAACAGTATGGCAGACTGTTGCAGACATTACTATGTGTTCAAAAGTTTGGCCATTTTAATTCAGTAACTGGCTTGGGTCAATGATGATACAAAATAAATATACTGTGAAAACAAAATAGTTTTAGTATATTAGATCTTAACTGCCTTTAAGGTTTTACATGCTTTGTTAAATTGAAATTTCATACACAGAAGATACATCCAATATCATGGTGTATGTAATATCATGCTTTAGCAATAATTTCCTTTCCTGGGAAAGAGGTGAAAAATAAATGTAATTGCTTAAATTCTGAAAAATGTTTTTCTTTGAACTTAGTGAAGCACAAAGATGAATAGTGTATTACGAAAGGGAATTCAGCTCTATTTATGTCTGCTTATACTGTGAAATTGGCTGTTTGTGATTTCTACAGTCTAGTTTTATTTCCAACATTTTACATTATAGTTCAAACCATAAAAAAGTGGTGTCAATAAACTACATTTTGGGTACTTTTATGGTTATGAAAAATATTGTGCTTGTTTTTGATAACTTTGGGATCTAATATGATAAGTGTGATTAAAAAGCATCACAAATAAACAACATGAATTTAGAGAAGACTGATTTTTTCAATCTGAACTAATCCTTACAAACTGGTAGTGCAGATATTGTTTCTATCCATAATCATTTAGTCTTTGGTCTCACCCATTATACATGTCTTGATTTAAATGTTTTAGAATGTTTGTTTAAATGTTTTAGGATTATAGGATTGTTGGGGAAACCTTTGCTATTTCTAGAAATAAGGTTCAAATATAAAATGAAAAGTAGGATACATATTGTATAGTTTAAAAATTCAGAAACATATTTACTTAACTGAATATTTTTGTTTCGGCATGGAACCATTACAGCACCAAATAATTAAGCTTTAGAATGTATGTATCCTTTAGGCACTATAGAAATACAACTTGGCTATTCTACAACAGTAGTTTTCAGCATGTGGTCTGTAAAGCGCTGAGGGCTGCAATGTTGTTACAGAAGATTTGCAAAGGCTTTAAAAAATGTTATGATTTAAGTTTTAAGTCTTGGTGGTCCATATCCACAAAAGTTATTTTAAGGGGGTCTGTAGGAAAGAAAAGGTTGAGAACTACTGTTCTACAGTATGTAGTCCTGATGAATCTTCTAATAAAATTATTTTGGAGTCACTATCATCTATAAAAATCTGAAAACTTCAAAAACAAGAGATATACAATATTATGTTCAAATCTGGTAGATTACAGATTTGAGGTTACACAGATCACAGCTGAAAGCTGTAAAATGTAATGGCCCCCATTTTCAGACAGAGAGCCTGATGAGTTGTGGTCTTTAAGATTGTATTACTATAATTTACTCCTTATATAGGCCAAGACGGATTCAGTCTGTTTGTTTCAGTTGAGATGAAGCAAGAATTTGTTGATTGGAGCCAATGTTTGTGGTTAAGTAATATATCAAAATACATACACACACAGACTCACATGTATGACAGTGTACATTACTGTCTTTCTACAAAGTGAGATTTTAGTAAATGCTGCTGCTGCTTTTGAACTCAAGTGCAATAATTCATATAAGCCTAGAAAATAAGAATGATACAAGTTTATTATAGTTTATTATCATAGGTTAATTGTTATGTGCTACTAACAAATATTGATGTTCACATCACAGCCAGAAAAGTGTAATGTCTGGGCACTGAAAGAACATAAATAAAAGGTCTGATCTCATTGGATCTTACTTTGAATAAAATGATTGTTTGGCCTTTGGCCTTCTATCAGAGTGATTGATGAAGGGTTTTCTTTTCTTACTGTATAAAATTCAAAGGAATAAAAAATATATCTGAGACTTCCAATCTTGAATGTTCCTAGAAGTTTCCCTCCCCAAAAATGATTGAAGACCACAAATACAGAATGTGAAGGACAGCCAGCCTTGCAATAATATATGAAATGGTAATAGCTTCAGAGAAACCAGACTAAATTCAAAGAGACACTTAAGCCCCTGTCACACTGCACCAATGGATGCAAAGAGGATGTAAAACGGACAAAAAAGCTTGCCATCCGTTGGTTAATGTGATGTATCCGTTCTGTACTCACTGACTCCATTTTGCTTCCTCTCTATCCGTCCAGCATCCGTTTATAGACGTTTCATCTGCTCAGAAAGTTTTGAGCTGCTCAAAACTTTTGCGTGGAAAATGTATCCAATTCGTCCGTTCTGCATCTGCTAGGCATCTGCTAGGCATCCGCTAGGCATCCATTCTGCATCCGTTACGCATCTGCTATATCCGCTAGGCATCTGTTCCGCATCCGCGCAACTCGCATCCGCTCGGACACAGGGAGGAAGCGGAACGGACGCAGAATGGATGCAGAATGGATGCCTAGCGGATGCAGCACGGAAACAAAGCATTTAAAATGGAAAAAAACGTTCGCAGAGGGAACCTATCTCGGATATTAAGGATGTCTAGAGGATGCCTAGAGGATGCCTAGAGGATGCAAAGGGACACCTAGGGGAAAACTTATTTTGCCTATAAAAAGGGGGAGCAACTCACCTGCATCTCACTTTCAGAAAAGCAGCCCACCTGTGCAGACCTCTGCAGCCTTCATCTGACTCTTCCTCTTCCACAGCATCCAGTCATGTCAACCGTGGATCGTAACACACTCCTTTTGGCAGCCACCATCCTTCTACAACAGTGCGAAGCCATCTACAGGCTCTGTGAACTCTACTACGGGAAGAAAAGGAGGCGGCGAAGAAGCATCTGGGTCCGAAGATGGATCGGGAGAAGAGCAGAGTACGGACTGTACAACAAGCAGATGGTGGAGCTCAGGAACGAAGACACTCGTGCATTCCAGAACTTCATGAGGATGACTCCAGCCATGTTTGATGAAGTTGTGCAGCGGCTGACACCCAGGTTGACCAAGCAGATTACCAACTTCCAGCCCAGCCTGGACCCTGGGCTCAAGGTGGCACTGACTCTGTGCCACCTGGCCTCAGGGACCACCCACAGGAGCATGCAGTACAGCTGAGGGTGCCACACAACACCATCAGCATTGTGGTCAGAGAAATGGTGCAGGCCATCATCGAAGAATACCTGGAGGAGCTCCTCCAGTGCCCCTCCACTGAAGAAGGCTGGAAGAAAGTTGCAGAGCAGTGGTATCAGAGGAGGAACTTCCCCCACACCGTTGGAGCCATCGATGGCAAGCACGTGGCCTGCAAAGCTCCAGCCAAGTCGGGGTCCACTTATTTCAACTACAAGGGCTTCTTCAGCATCATCCTCTTCACCATGGTCGATGCTGACTACAAGTTCATGTACATCGATGCTTCAGGCAACGGGTCATGTTCAGATGCCCAGGTATACAACGCCAGTGACCTCAAGGAGGGGCTGGAATGCAACCTCATCGTGGGCTTCCCAGATCCAGACCCCCTGCCCAACGACACACAAGATGTGCCCTACTTCATCGTGGGGGATGACGCATTCTCCCTCAGAACCTACCTCATAAAGCCCTACACCTCCAGACTCCTCACCCGTGAAGAGAGGATCTTCAACTACAGGCTGTCCAGGGCAAGATGGGTGGTGGAGAACGCCTTTGGCATCCTGGCCAACAGGTTCCAGGTACTTCTCACCACCATGCAGCATCGCCCAGAGACCGTGAGGAGGATTGTGGAAGCTTGCTGCATCCTGTACAATCTCATGCGCACCCGCTACCCAGTCTTGCAGAACAGGTTAGTGGACCTCCAACAAGGTAATGGGGACATGGAGCCTGGGGAATAGAGGCAAGGGCAAAATCTGATAGACACTGAGGATGTGTAAGGCCCCAACAGAGCCTCACATGAAGGGAAGAAGCAGCGCAATCTCCTGAAACACTGGTGCAACTCCCCAGCTGGAGCAGTGGAGTGGCAAGACAGGATGATAGATGATTAATGGATGCTTCCTTCAGCCTGTCTCATCACACGGATGAGATTGGGCCATGTATGTTGGGTGGGCCTATAATGATCAACGCATTTAATAAAGAGTTGTGTTTGTGTTGACATGTGTGGATGATTATTACATTGTTATTGATAATAAAGGGCCATAGGTGTGGCACCTGGGAGGGTGGACCATACAGTCCCACTATGCTTGCACTGGAGGTTTATCTATCCCCACAGCTATTACCCATTCCAAAGGTATCCCTGCTCATTCCACAGGTATCCCTGCCCACCCCACTGCTATCTTAACCCATGCCACAAGCATGCAAAGGCTTAAACCATTTCTAAAAGTTTCCACCAAGACTTTATTAAAAAAAAGAAATGAAGCAAGTGTTTGAATCAAAGATAGACTTAATTGAACAACAAACTGTAAAAGAAAAATGACCCAAGTCAAGTGTCCAAATAAAGTCCACAGGTAGCCAGCCACCCAGTCTCTGGCACTCGTCTTGGTCACTCGGAGGTATGCCCAGTCTCAGGGGTGAAGGGTCCAGGTGCTGTGGAGGTGGATGGTGCTAGAGTGCTGGTCTGAGGTGTCATTGGGGTGCCTGGCCCCGAGAGGACAACAGGGGATGGTGTGGTGAGGAAGCTCTCGGACAGCTGGCTCAGACCCGTGATGCTGAGAGATCCTTCCTCCATGCCATGGGGTGTCAGCCCCAGTACTCATGACAGATGTACTGAGGCCGGGATTGGCTGTGGGGTGGAGGAAGGAGTAGTGTAGTGGGGCTGTCTGGTCTGCAGCTGGGTGAGGACTGGTGTGGTGGCATCCATGGCATGGGTGGCATCGCTGTTGTCGATGGCATCATTGTTGTGGGTGGCATCGGTGGCATCAGTGGAACCGGTGGCAATGGTGTCGTCCGATGACTCTGTGCATGGACTGGGAAGGGCTGCTGCCTGTGCTGCTGGACCTCCTGGTAGCCATAGCCCTGGTGGGTGAGGGTCTGTGGGAAGCCTTGGAATGGGAGGGACATCACCTGGGGTGGAGGTGGAGGAGCAGACCTGGACTGGGTGGGAGCAAGTTCCTCTGGATCTGGAGGGTTGTGAAGCAGCTCAGTGATCTGGTCCTTCACCACCTGGTACTTGGGTTCCTCCATGTCCCTGAGGGTCTGGTTGACATAGGTGAGGAAGGGCTTGTGGTTGGAGGATGAGGAGTCGGTGTGGACCAGCTGAGAGAGGAGATCTATGCTGGTGCAGATGGTGTCCCTGATCTCCAGCAGGACAGTGCAGCTCTGCCCCTCCTGCTGTCTGGCTCTCTGCCTTTCTGTGGAGGCGGAGCTGGGAGGGGTGGATGCGGGTACGGCTGTGGCAGACGCGGGGTCTCCTTTCTCCCACCGCACCAGGGAATCCTCCACGCACTCCACCATGGTTACAACACCTGTCCGCGGGTTCTCCACTGTGGCACGCTCCACAGAAACCTGCCTGGAGACAGGGACTAACTCTCAGCCGGAAGAGGACTGGGTCTCAGCAGGCTGCCGGAGAGAGAGGGTTGTGAGAGGGGTTCCTGGGGCTCCTTGGTGGTGGATCTCACCCTCCAGGAAGCTGCACCTGGCCATGACGTAGGTCTCTCTGTCCGTCAGCTTAACTGTGGCCTGGCCAGATTTCTTGAGGTGCAGCTTCCCGTACCAGGTGTCCATGTGCTTCCACCAGACGAGGAGCACCTCTGAAGTTTAGCCTATACTCTCCCCCTTCTCTCTCCAAGCAGCCTGCTTCCTTTTGATGTCCCTGTAAAGATGGTGTCCTTTCCGCCACAGATAGTCATTCTCTCTCAGCCACTCCAGCACTCATCCTCATGTTCCTCCTCAATATACTCTTGCCTCCTCTCCCGTTGTCGCATATGCCTCTTCCTCCCTTTGGCAGGACCAGATGGGCCCTCATCAGAGGGACTTTGAAGTTGTATGGGCTGCTCCTCCACACCAGCAGCAGCATCATCCTCATCCTCATCCTCATCATCACCAGCAGGATCATAATCATAATCATAATCATCAGCAGCAGGATCATCATCATCATCATCATCATTATCATCATCATCATCAGCAGCAGCAGCACCAACACCAGCAGCAGCAGCAGGACCAGGATCATCAGCAGCAGAGTAAGCACTAGCAGCACCAGCAAGACCTGGAGCACGAGCAGGACCAGGAGCACGAGCAGGATGAGCAGGACGAGCAAAACCAGGAGCACGAGCAATACTAGCAGTACGAGCAAGTCCAGGAGCACAAGCAGGATGAGCAGGATGAGCAGGACAGCAGGACCAGGAGCAGCTTCAGCAGAGTAAGCACCAGCAGAAGCACCACCACCAGGAGCAGCTTCAGCAGAAGCTCCAGCACCAGAAGAGCGAGCCCGAGCAGCAGAAGCCCCATCAGAAGCAGAGTCAGGGACAGAGGGCGGGAGGGTGGCCCTGTCCCTCTTGCCAGAGATGGTGGCAGGTGGCTGAGGCTTTCGCTTCTTCCCCATTGGGGTTGTGGGGTTGCTGGCTGGCAGGGAACCTGGAAGGGAGGCTGGCAGGGAGGCTGGCAGACACCAAGGCTGGCAGGAAGCCTGGCAGGAAGGCTGACAGGAATCCTGGCAGAAAGCCTGGCAGGAAGCCTGGCAGGAAGGCAGGAAGGCAGGCAGGCAGGCAGGCAGGCACCAAGGCTGGCAGGCAGACTGGCTGGCAGGGAGGCTGGAAGGCAGGCTGGCAGCAAGGCTGACAGGCAGGCAGAGAGCAAGGCTGGCAGGGAGGCTGGCCAGGAGGCTGGGAGGCAGGCATGGAGGCAGGCTGGCAGGAAGGCTGGCAGGAAGGCTGGCAGGAAGGCTTGCAAGCAGGCATGCAGGCAGGGCAGGCAAGGACTCGATGTATCCGGCAGCAGGTCTTTCCTCCAAATGCTGGCCACGTGCGAGCTGCTTCCCTTTATATCCGCGGGGCTTTCGCAATGCATCCCCCCCGCATGTGCAATTAATGCTTGGCATCCGTTCGGCTTCCGCTGTGCATCCACTTCATCCACTGTGCATCCGCTGTGCATCCGCTTCATCAGCTCGGCATCTGCTCTGCATTCGTTGTATCCGTTCCACGTCCACTTTGCTGAGGCCCCCGGAAGCCTAGTGGATGTGCCATCTGCTCCCATCCGCTTCCATCCGCTGGGCTTCTGTTCCGCATCCGCTTTCCATCCACTCTGCGTCCTCCCCGCATCCGTTTCTTTCTGTGTTATCCGCTCTGGTTATGCAAATTTTTGTCCCTTCTGAGAGCGGATAACAATGGATGGAACATTTTGCTCGTCCGTTGTATCCTTTTTTCTAATGTTTTGCATCCATTGGGCAGTGTTACAGGGCCTTTAGCTGTAAGATGTGTTCCTATAGTAAATGTTAAAACCCATTACAAAAGAATACAATACTCTTTTTTTAAAAAAATAGTACTTAATCATTCTTAATTGTAAATGGATTGTGATATTCTGTCTCATAGTATAAAATAATGTAATGATTTCTTCTGAAAGATGAAAAATATTTCAATATTCTAGGTCATTCTTCTATTCTAATGAAATCCCTTATGTGTAAGAGTGGCTAGAGTTCTGTAATACTTTATTTGTACTGTGTGTCAAATATACACATTCTATCCTATATCAATTTTCAAATCAATAACATGAAACAATGTCCCATTATTATTGATAGAAAAACAAATTAATAAGAGGATTCATAAAGCACTGGCTTTTTTTTCAGTGAGGAGAATTACTTTCTATTCCAATTATAGACATTTTATAAATGCAGAAAAATTGTCAAAGTTTTCAACACTCAAATAAAAAAACTAGAAGCTTCAAGTAGTATTATAATTTTAAAGAATAATCCCCAAACTTCCATTTAAAATTCCTCTAGCTCTTTTTGTAAAATATTTTGCCATCCAATTCAATAAATCCTTTTTTCAAAGTACTTAGTCTTTTTAGCAATGGTTGTAGATAAATTAATTGCCCAGTTGTATAGTAGTGGGCATTATAATGCATTATATTTCAAATTGCTGAAATAATAGTGTAAGTGGATATACATTGTGAAGTAGACAAAGAGACATGATAATGTCTTTCTTTGGGTATATATTTGAAAGTGTGTGTGTGTGTGTGTGTATACAAATTGAAGCTTGTTTTACTAAATGACATTTTAAAACTGCTTTTCTCACATGAGGATGTTTTCGCCATAAATCAGGAATGATAAAAGTGTTACATTATGTTTGTTTATTCTCATTTACTTTTTTAAAGTAAATTTTGAATGTATTTACCTATTTGAAACATTATTTGGTTGGTATATTGCAGTGGTGGGATTCAAAATTTTTTATTACTGGTTCTGTGGGTGTGGCTTGGTGGATGTGGCAGGAGAAGGATACTGTAAAATCTCCAGTCAGAGGTGCTATTTGCTAGTTCTCTGAACTATTCAAAATTTCTGCTACTGGTTCTCCAGAACTGGTCAGAACCTGCTGAATATTACTTCTGGTATACTGTCTTATAATACGTTTTTGCACACCTGGAAATTTTACAATAAAAAGATTTCAGAATTAAAGAGGTAATATCCCCTATTCCAATGTATTGTATTATGTTCTACTCTTATTGAAAGGGATAAAATAATCCCTTCCCATCATCCATGATAACATGGCTTAAAGGAAAATATTATATTTTTACTCAGATTGTGAGTATCAGAATGGAAGCATTTTGATTCTGTTATATTTACACTATTGGTTTATATGTGTATTTAATATTAAGTAAAGTTCAAACTTAAGGATTTTAAAATTAATTCTTTTGATATTTCAGTGGAAAAGATTATCACTCACATTATTTTTTTTCAATAAAAGCAATGACACAAGAGGTTTTAATTTAATTAGATTATGCCATTCATTATATAACCTCATTCTCTAAGTCAGGGGTATCAAACTCAAGGTCCAAGGGCCAGAACTGGCTTGTGGGGTTCTAAGATCTGGCTTGTGGAGCCACCCTGGAAACAGCAAAGGACCGGTGCCTCTGCCAGCAAAAATGGAGGTATAGGAAGGCTGCATGTGGCCCTCCCGAGTTCTGTTTTCATTGGCAGACATTGTAGGAAGCCATCACAGCCAAAACAGAGCTCAGAAGACCACATGTGCCCCCCACTGAGCTACATTTTTACTTTGCATGGCAAAGAGTTGAAGGAGGCCATTGTAGCCAAAAACAGCTCGGAAGCCCATTTTTGCTAGCAGAGAGGTTGGGCCACTACAGGCGCATCCAACACGAGTGACAACAAGCTGGCCATGCCCATCCCACCTCCAGCCCTCCCAAGTTCAAACACAATCCTGCTGTGGCCCTAAATGAAATTGAGTTTGACATCCCTGCTCTAAGGTATTTGATTTGTGGAATTATTCATTTGATCCCCATTCATACTTATTCCATAAATTGGGAGAAGGTGATAAATTAATATCAGGATTTGCACTTGATACATTGATATTCTTCTGAAATTCCTTTTATTTTAAATTAGTATGTTTAAGACCTGGCTAACAATGTAGGAGGCTAAATTGTATTTGCCAAAATGTATTTTTACAGACTAGCAATTATTTCAGCAAGACAGGAGATTAAATGAAAATGAGTGTTCTCCAGTGTCCTCTGTTCAGGAACAAAATACAAGTTTGCCTTGCTCTGGTTGTGCAATGCCTGCCAAAGCATTCTGCTCAATGAGACCAGGAAAAGGTCTTAAATTGAAAATAAAAACCATCTTATGAAATCTATTGATTCTTGACACAAGAAATTGATTCACATTTCTAATATATATCACAAACAAAGGTATTTAATTAGACTGCTGAGTCATCTGCCTTGGAGATTTATTTTACTTTTGTATTAAATCACTTATTTTAAATATTAAAACAATCAACTCAATTGTAGTGCATTAAAAAAGACCTATAATCATATTGCAGAAAGTGTGATTAAACTGGAGCACGTTCCATTTAGATTGCATAGTGTTTAGATAACAGTTGATACACTCTTCTTATTTCAAATCAATTTCCCTCAGAATATGAACTTCTCTGGATAACTACCTGCAGGATAAGGAATAAGTCCAAGTATCTCTATCTCAGAAAATAAACTAATTAATAATCCATGAAATAAGAAAATAGATGTAGCATCAAATTGCCAGGTTTTACAAATAGAACATTTCTTTAGCCATTTGAAAGAAACCAAGGTAATTTAAATAATTTTAAATTGATTTAGAGTTTTAAGATAGATGTTCTTCTAAAGAATGAACAATAATCTGTTTCAGGACTGTTTCTACTATATATTGCAAACATGGAAAAAAATAATGCAACTGTCAATGTTATGATCCAATACTTTTATGAGCCAGCTGGAAATCTGGAAAGGAACATCTAATTCTACAGAGTTTTATACATATACTTTGGAACCCCAATCATATAGAGTTACAGTTTAATATAGTAGCTAATCAACATCATCATCATCATCATCATCATCATTCATCATCATCATCATCCATGTCGATTGTGCCAATATCTGCAAATAAATAGAGCAGGCCTACATACCTAACAGGATGTCCAGTAGTAAAGGGTCACAGAAGTTGCTTCCTCTATGGGAGCCACTATGTAAAGCTTACTCTAGCTTGCACCTAGAGTTTAAGGCTCGGTCACACTGGCCGACGGATGCAAAACGTATGTAAAAAGGACACAGCGGATGAGCAAATTTTCCATCCGTTGTTATCCACTCTCAAAAGTGCCCCAAATTTGCATAAACAGAGCGGACAACAACGGAAAGGAACGGACGTGGGGAGGATGTAGCAGGGATGTAAAGTGGATGTTTGTAGGAAGCCTAGCGGATGGAAGTGGATGGAAGCAGATGACACATCTGCAGGGAACAGCGAAGTGGATGCATAGTGGAAGGAGCGGATGCATTGCGGATGCGTAGCGGATGACACGGATGTATCACGGATGCCTATAGGATGCATAGCGGATATGTAGAGGATACAAAGCGTTCACTGTGCATGCGGGGAGGATGAATTGCATATGATCCGCAGATACAAAAGGAGGCAGCTCGCAAGCAGTCAGCATTCAGATGAAAGACCTGCTGCCAAAGAGATCTTGAGAGAACACCATGGGGAAGAAGGGGAAACCTGTGCTTACTCCTGCCAGCACTGGCAAGAAGGATAGAACCATGATCCCACCCCTGGCACTGACTCTGAAGCTGCTGGTGCTGCTGCTTCTGCTGCTGCTGCTTCTGCTGCTGCTGCTGGTGCCTCTCCTGCTGATGCTGCTGGTGCTGGTGCTGGTGCTGCTGGTGCTTCTCCTGCTGGTGCTGCTGTTTCTCCTGCTGCTGCTGCTGCTGTGATGGACCAGCCCAAGGCCCTCAAAGCCCTGCTGCTGAAGCCCCTGAAGCCCCTGCCAGAGGAAGGAAGAGGCAATGCAAGGACAAGGGGGAGAGGAAACAGTACTCCATTTCCGAACACTATGAGGAGGAGGTGCTGGAATGGCTGAGGGAGAACACGTACCTGTGGAGGAAGGGCCACAGGCTCTATCGCGACACCAAGCAGAAGCAGGCAGCGTGGAGAGAGAAGACAGAGAGCCTGGGCTACACTTCAGATGTACTCCTTGGGTGGTGGAAGCACATGCACACCTGGTATGGCAAGCTGCACCTGAAGAAATCCGGGCAGGCCGCTGTCAAGCTCACTGACCAGGAGACCTATGTCATGGCCAGGTGCAGCTTCCTGGAGGGTGAAATCCACCACCTGGAACCTGTTGGCCAGGATGCGAAAGGCATTCTCCACCACCCGTCTTGCCCTGGACAGCGTGTAGTTGAAGATCCTCTCTTCACGGGTGAGGTATCTTGAAGTGTAGGGCTTCATGAGGTAGGTTCTGAGGGAGAAGGCGTCATCACCCATGATGAAGTAGGGCACATCTTGTGTGTCATTGGGTAGGGGGTCTGGATCTGGGAAGCCCATGATGAGGTTGCATTCCAGCTCCTCTTTGAGGTCACTGGCATTGTATATCTGGCCATCTGAAGCTGACTCATTGCCTGAAGCATCGATGTACATGCACTTGTAGTCAGCATCAACCATGGCAAAGAGGATGATGCTGAAGAAGCCCTTATAGTTGAAATAATTGGACCCTGAGTTGGGTGGAGCTTTGCAGGCCACGTGCTTCCCATCTATGGCTCCAACGGTGTGGGGAAAGTTCCATCTCTGATACCACTGCTCTGCAACTTTCCTCCAGCCTTCTTCAGTGGTGGGGCACTGGAGGAGCTCCTCCACGTATTCTTCGATGATGGCCTGCACCACTTCTCTGACGACAATGCTGATGGTGTTGTGTGGCACTCTCCAGGCTTACTGCATGCTCCTGTACATGGTCCCAGAGGCCAAGTGGCGCAGAGTGAGTGCCACCTTCAGCCCAGGGTCCAGGCTGGGATGGAAGTTGGTGTTTGCCTTGGTCAACCTGGGTCTCAGATGCTCCACAACTTCGTCAAACATGGCTGGAGTCATCCTCATGAAGTGCTGGAATGCACGAGGGTCTTTATTCCTCAGCTCCACCATCAGTTTGTCATAGAGTCCAAACTCCACTCTTCTCCCGATCCATCTTGGGACCCAGACAGCTGTTGGACGTCTCCTTCTCCTAGCATAGAAAAGGTGAAACAGGCTGAAGAGGGCTTGGTTCTGGTGTTGAATGATGACAGCTACCAAAAGGAGTGTGCGATGATCCATGGTGGAGGTCAATGGATGATGTGGAAGAGCAAGGGCAAGGCTGAAGAGGTCTTCACACCACGGCTGCTGGACTGATAATGAGATCCAGGTGATTTCCTCCCCCTTTTTATAGGAAATGTCGGTTTTCCTCTCGGTGTCCTTCCACATACTCTAGGCATCCTCCAGACATCCTAAATATCTGATATATGTCCCATATGCGAACATTTTGTCCTTTTTAATGATTTATATCCGAGCTGCATCCGCTTTCATCCTTTCTATGTCCATGCTACTAACGCTGTGTGGACGTTCCGCGTACCTTTCGCTTCCTCCCTCTTTCCATTTTCAGCTGCAGCAGATGTGAGTTGTGCAGATGGCCAGAGGATGCAGAGAGGATACATCGGATGTGTAACGGATGGCAATGGATGTAGAATGTTTGTTGCCCGTATGTGTCACAGATGTATATCGTACGTGGCAGAAAGTTCATCCGCTCAAAAAGTTTTGTGCAGCTCAGAACATTTTGAGCGGATGAAATAGCAGTAGACGGATAGAGCGTATGAAAGATGTACTTATTGAGTACACAATGGATGCATAGCGTTTTCCAACAGATGGCAAGCTTTTTTGTCCATTTTACATCCTCTTTGCATCCGTTGGTGCAGTGTGACAGGGGCTTAAGATATGGCTGTTCTGATAACACAATTTTGACAGAGATATAATGCCATGAAAAAAATTGTGCTATCAGAAAGGATGTTACCAGTTATTGGTACAACCAGTTACTGGACTGTGTTGTACTTTTCTATTGTTTATTAATTTTATTATATATGCTATTTTACTGTGAATTAGTTAAAATTGACTGTGATTGAAGCAGTTAAGTTTTAATAAATAAATAATTACCAATTCACTGATTTCAGTAAGTCTATAATTAAGTCTTTTGATTGATCATTATCAATAATGATCCTTTCTTCTATATATGCATGTCTTTTTATGTCTTCATTAGTCAATCTGAAAAACCCATTTTGCTTCCTTCACATACAATTTCCAATTGATTCCACCTATTTCCAATTGGTTCCCACCCCTTTTTTCTTATACAAAGGCCCTTTCCAGACTTGAGTATAGTGACCAATGGCTTGATCCTTTGAAAAAAAAATCATTATGAATGACTGATTAATTGGAAATATTAGTACAATCAATTTAATCGAACTTTGAAGAAGAGTTTCAAGATGCCTATAGTAAAAGTGTGTTTATCTTCAAAGTCTCAGATAGCAATATCCACTTTTATTCCCATATATCTTTTAAGTTTTACAAAATTATATAAGATCACGCTCATTTAGTGCAAATAGCACTACATTTTTCTATTCCATTTGAATTAAATATAAGGATCAGGGTGAAAGTGATATATATTCAATATTAGAAGACAGCTTCAGGGAAAAGCATACTTTGTCTTTATTCCTTCCGTTAGACAGAATGACTAAGGGGACTTTTTAAAAATTCTGTATAGAACTTCAAGATTCCCAGAGATAAGCAACAGTTTAATTTATTCATAATTCATTTATATCCACTGAATCTTATGGAACCAGCAGTACATTTTAGTCTATAGTTTTTGTTACAAATATTTTTCTTCATGCTATTGATTGCAATTTTTGTTTTTTTACCTTAGACTATGGTGATGTACAAGTCATCAAATTTGGATGTTGCAGCTTATTATGGACATCTGGATATTGTATATATTTGACTAATATAATAAATAAAATCCAAATTGCCTAGATGCTGGTTTTCTGGTGACTGTATCAGAATGTAAATAAAAAGAAACAGGTCTTGACTTTGTGAAGCAATACATGTTTTGTTGTTAAAGTTCCATCTTCAGGTCCTAGAAAGTAGAAATTACAGCTTGAAAACATGTATGTAGTATTGTAGAAGTATTACCAGCTAATGTTGGATTAAACATTGAATGAATGAATGAATGAATGAATGAATGAATGAATGAATGAATGAATAACTTATGCTTGGTTGAATCTATGAAATACCTGGTCAATCTGAATCAATATATCTGGAACATACCTATATATCCACCATGAAGTATTTAAAGGAAGCAAAGACAACATTTTGAATAGCTCTTACAGTTTCTAAATTTGAATATTATTGAACATTTATGAATCTAGTGCATGCAAAAAAAATAAAAAAAAGATTATTGAGTTGGGAAAATTTTGTAGACAAGATGAGTAAGCAAAGAGAACATCAAGCAAAAATACAAAGACTCTAGTTTTAGGAATTTTTTTTCAAAAATGCTGTCTAAAAGGGCACCCAAACTCATGTACTTGCCATATACATTCTTTTATTATTTTGAAATTATTAACAGATCACATAAATAGTAAGTATGGATTTAGATTATCAGATTTTTGTTTTTATCTTTGTACCATGTAAATTTGTTCTTGCTTTTATTTATTTATAAGTTGGTTATTTAATTTTAAAGCATTCAATTTAATTGAGAGTGTATAAATATTTTCATGATATTCCTCCATGCATCACTCACTGTTGACATGAATTTAGAAATAACTATTGGAGGGTTTCTATCTTCTTAAATCTAATAGATATGGTGTCTGGTTTTCAGGAGAAAAAAAATACTTATTTTTTATATCAAGATGTATGATGGCAAATAGAATGCTTGTGTTTGGTTGCTCAAGTAAGCAAAATGTTTAGAAATGTTGCACTGGTATATTATTTCTCCCACACAATTTCTGCCCTCTCTACCTTTGGAAGTACCAAGTTTGAAAGATTCCATGATTTTTGCACAAATCAGTATATGAATACATATATTTTTTCCAATGCCTTACCACACATTTACAGCCTTGATATCTTGTGAAACTCATGGGAATTACTAGAGACAAGCTAATTTAAATATTATTAACCTTTTTTTCAATGTGACAGCACTAATATAGCAGAATAATCAGAATAAATTTATCTGACAGAATCAGTAATTATCATCTTGAATTCTAATTAATTTTGAGAAGCCAGTCAAATTTCAGATCTTTTCTTGAACATATCCATACACACATGGACATGCACACAAGCAGCCATGCAAATATAAACACTTAATGTATATACCTACAGTACATACACCACTTTTCTATTATATGTGTATTTAGCAGTTATACTTCCCCCAAGTAATTTCATTTTCAGCTATAATTTTTTTTAAAAAGTGCAACTACTAATAAAATCCAAGCAAATGCCTCATTATATCTTTGTTTTTTTAAGTAATGTAGCTTTTTAGTATGAGAGGCCTGTGAATATGGAAAAATGGATTAACAATTTTAAAAGTAATCTGAACCATTTATTTCTAATTCAGCATAAATCCATTCTCTTAAAATTAATGTGTCCTTACACATATTTTTTTCAGTATTGAATTTCATTAAAATTTGTGTAAAAAAACAGAAAGATTGGTCTATGAATTTCTATTACATTAATGGTAGACATTTGTTAATCTAAACAATATACTCTGATTTATGATATTAATATTTTCCTACTACCTTTAATGGAATTAATGAGGAATTGACAAATGTTTCTATCTTATGTAAATAGGTAATGTATTCTAGCTTCTCATTCTGAAGCAATTAATACCTCCCTTGGCCCTATCAAAAGTGTGATGTCCTGTGTTTCTTCCTAGGTAACTTCTTTGAAGATAAAGTGGGTAATACCAGAACTTTACAATTTTTGGGAGTTGCAACCTGATTTATTTTATGACATAGTCTGTATTTGGGCACTAAGTCAATTTATTTCTAGTTCTGTGTATGTCTCTGAAACTACAGAAAAACAGGTATTTTCCTTTGTATCACTGCAGCTCTACTGATCATGTAGGAGTCCAATTTCCCACTTGATTCACCATGCCTCCCATTTATGTACCCAAGCCATTACTCTATCCCTTGGAAGTTTAGCATCTTATTCCTGGAATATATCTACTGTTCCTTATGCTGGTTAACATTTGTATTTTCTCCTTCAAAATTAGCTATTATAGCAACCTATGACTATAGTCATAGCGAAGTCTGCAGCCAAAATTCACAGCTATACAACTGCCAACAAACTAGTATGTCTCCTTAAAAAGAACTTTTAATAAATCAGAGGACTGAAAGATTTAGTGTTTGTATTTTTTTATGATTGACATTTCCTCCTGTAATTTTCTACAATTGTAACCATCTGGGCAAAAGCACTTAATTGTGTAAGGAAGATTAGCAACTTTTAACATTTCTTTTTTCAATAGGTTTTATGTAAGCATTCTTTTTTTTTTCCATAGACTTATTTTATGACTTACTTTATGAAGATGAGACTCAAATACTTTGGCCACCTAATGAGAAGGAAGGACTCACTGGAGAAGAGTCTAATGTTGGGAATGATTGAGGACAAAAGAAGAATGGGACAGCAAAGAATAAGATGGCTGGATGGAGTCACTGAAGCA
Source organism: Laticauda colubrina (assembly GCA_015471245.1). NCBI lineage: Eukaryota > Metazoa > Chordata > Lepidosauria > Squamata > Elapidae > Laticauda > Laticauda colubrina. Next base: position 43,672,933 of record BLBF01000006.1, on the reverse strand, counting down.
GTCGGTGTGAGCTTAAATGGACTCTGGAGGTTGGTTGAGGACAGGAAGACATAGAGTAGCATTGTCCATAGGGACAAGACTTTAAAACTAACAGCAACAAATTTATACTGGTCAAAGCTTTGGAGATATACATAGTTCTTGACATATGACCATTCATTTAGTTTGTTTGAAGTTATGACAGAGCTTAAAATAAGTGACTTATGACAAGCCATCATTCTTTTTTTTTTAAACAAATTTTATTAATTTTACAACTAAAAAAACAACAACTCGACAACACATACATATATGAAAGAGCAGAAGGAAAAGAAAAAAGGGGTAGGGAGAAGGAAACAGAAAAATTTTTAAAACATTCTTATTTTTGACAGTTTGTAGGATCTTTTCTTCCCTTAATTTTGCCATATCTGCACACCTTGTCTTTACAAAAATTTGTACATCACTCATATAAATTTATCTTATTCTTACTATCTTATGATATAAAGTCTATCTTTGTTCTAACCATTTATACCAATAATTCCAACTATTATAATATATTGAAGTATCTTTGTTTTTTAAAGCTAAAGTTAATCTGTCCTTTCTGCGCAGTTGGGAATTTTTTGAATGGTCATCTCCTCTGTAGGTATGTGAGGGTGCTTCAAACATTGAGCAAAGGCCAATCTGGCTGCTGTTAGTATGTGTATTGTTATGTATTTTGTTTTTTTTATATTTGTTTATCAAAAATCCGTAACAGAAAGGACTCTGGTTGTATTCGATGTGTTCTTTTGTTATATCTTCCAGCCAATTTCTAATTTTCTTCCAGTATTTTCAGGCTTCTATAAAGGACCACCACATGTGAAAAAAGGTTCCCTCTTTTTTTTTTACATTTCCAACATTTTGGACTCATTTTAGGGCACATTTTAATCAATCTTGAAGGGGGGAGATGCCATCTATAAAACATTTTACATGTGTTTTCTTTGTATGCTGCCGATTTTGTAATCTTATTATTTCTTCCCCAGACTTTTTCCCATTCTATTAGGGTGATGTTATGTCCTACATTCCTACTCCATATTCCCTTTTACTGTTTCTTCTAGTTCTACTTCTAATAAACAATTATAAAATTTAGTTATATTTTTTTACCTGGTCCTAATAAAATTTTGTCTAATTGCTGGGGTTTATTGTTATTCCAAATTCCTTCCTATCTTGTTTATATCTGCTATGAATTTGTAAGTATACCCATTGATCTCTCATACTATTGATTTAATGACCCATTAAATCCCCGCTCTTGAAGTTCTTGTCATGATTTCAAATTTCCTTGTATGTCCAATAAATCTTTGTATTTAATCATTTTAGAATTATCCAAATTGTTTGGGTGGATCATCACCTCCATTGTTGAGAGACAGATCGGTACTTTTAAATAGTGTTTTTTGCGTATTTTTTTCCAATTAATTCATAATGAGTCTCTAATTAAGTGTCGATGGAAATATTTCTGGTTAACTTTCCCTACGTCCAATAAAAAGGCGTGCCACCCCCTTTGTAAATCATGGCCTTCTAAAAATAAGATTCTCTTATTATTTAAATTCACCCAATCTTTTAACCATACTAGAGTGGCAGCAATACAATACAATTCCCAATTTGGAAGTGCCAGCCCTCCCCTGCTCCTCATATCCTGCATTGCTTTTAAATTTATTCTGGGTTTTTTCCCTTGCCAAGGGAAATGCTTGCAACTTGTATTCTGTTTTAACCTTTAATCCTTTTATCTCCGAGTTCTGTCTAATTCGTATTAATAATGTTTCTAATGAGAATATGAAGAGCAGGGGCAAGAACAGGCAACCTTGTCTGACTCCTTTTTCTATTTTTATTGGGCGAGTATATTCCCCATTTACTATAATATTGGCCTGTTGTTTATCATAAATAGTTGTTATAATATTTTCAAATTTAATGCCTAATTTCATATTATATATTTTTTGAATTAAAAATTGCCAATTTAAATTATCAAAGGCCTTTTCAGCATCTAAGAACATAAGTGCAATTTGTTTCTCGGGGTGGGCTTCGTAAAATTCTAAAATGTCTAGTACTGTTCTTGAATTATTGCTAATCTGTCTGGTCAGGAGAAATCCATTTTGATCTTCATGTATATATAGATTTAAAATTCTTTTTAGTCTGTTAGCTATAATAGAGGTAAATATTTTATAGTCAGTGTTTAATAGTGAAATTGGTCTATAATCATTGATATATCTGGATTCAGATTCCTCCTTTGGGATCAACGAAATCAGTGCTCCCCTCCATGAGTCTGGCATTCTGGCTGCCAATAATACATCATTGAAAATTTCCATCATAAAGGGTCCAATTTGTTCTGCAATTACTTTATATAGCTCTCCTGGAATCCCATATGGGCCCGGGGCTTTATTATTTTGGGGGGTTTCTATTGCTGATTTCAGTTCAGACCAAGATATATCTTTGTTAAGTAGTTCTATCATTTTTTCCTCAATTTCTTTATCTAATTTCATCTAAGTAATTTCTTATTCTGTCCTCATTTATTTCTTCCTTTTTATATAACTTTTCAAAGAATTTATGTACAATTTATTTTTTTGTTCTATCTCTTGTTATATGTCGCCATTCCCATCTATTAATTGGTATATCAGTCTCTTTTCTTTCTTTTTTTTTTAGTTTATAAGCTAACCATCTTCCTGGCTTATTAGAGATTCTCAAAGTAGGTTTGTTTAGTCATATTCAAATTTATAATTATTTTCTCTTGTTCAATTCCATTCAATTTGTGTTTAGCTGTTATTATATGATTTTGTAATGTTGAGTTCTTTGGGTCTTCTGTAATTGCGTTTCTAACTCCTTAATTTGTTGTTGCAGTTTATTTTGTTGGGCATATTTTTCTTTATTCCTCTTGGCATTGTAAGAAATTGTTATATCTCTTATTACTGCCTTCACTGTATCCCAAATGTTTTGTTTTGTAGTTACACCATTGTCATTTTCTTTTTAGAAATAATTTAATTCCTCCTTAAGTTTATCAATATATTCTTTTTCTCTTATTAATTGGGTATTTAATGTCCATCTTTCTTTGGTTTTTTCCTGCCTTTCCATATTATGTGAATTGGGTTATGGTCTGCCCATTCATTCGGTAATACATCAATTTCTTTTATCTCATTTGCTATTTCCCCATTCATCCATGCCATATCAATTTGTATCCATATTTGATGTGGATTGGAATAAAATGTAAATTGTTTTTTTGGGAGATATTGTCGTCTCCATAAATCCACCAAATTTAATTCTTTCATCATTTCCTTACATATCTTAGGGAACTCTCTTTTCTCTTTTTTATTCTTCCCCCTATTACTATGGTCTTTCTGATAATCGGCAATAGAGTTAAAATCTCCAATAATACAGATATTCCTTTTTTCAAATCCTATTATTTTTCGGTATAGGTGTTTAAAAAATTCTTTCTGATCTTCATGTGGGGCATAAATTACTACTAACAAAATTGAAATGTGATTAATCCAGATCTGCAAAACCAAAGTTCTTCCCTCAGGGTCTGACCATACTAATTCTGATTTCAAATCCCCTTTAACGTATACTGCGATCCCTTTCTTTTTTCCTGTGTTTGCTGGTGCAGTAAATAGCTTCCCTAGTTTCGGGCAATTTAAATATCTTTCATCTTCTTTCTTATCTAGGTTTCCTGTAGGCATATTATATCAGCATTTTGTTTAATTAGTTTTGTTAATATCCTTTTCCTTTTTAACATCAAATTTAGGTCATTTATGTTAATTGATAGAAGTTTCTTTTCTTCTTCCATTTGCTTAATTCTGTTTCGGTCCTTGTCTCATGATAACTCCGGTCTCTCCTAGTGCTTGCTGGCTTAAAGTTCCTTCTTTTTTGTTTCTGTAGTAGCTTTGGTCTTCTTGTAGATTTATTTCCAGTTCCTCCTTGCTACTCAGGTCTTCTGAACTTACTAGTTGTTCATCAAATTCTTGGGCTCTTTCCATGGTATCTATTTTAATTTTTATTTCTTTCCACAAAACTAACATCCCTCTGGGATTAACCATTTGAATACAATTCTTTTTTTATTTAAGTAAGCAGCTAAAAATTTTTAATCTCATCTTGTTTCTCTTACTCTTCTTGGAATTTGTTTAAGAATCAAAATTTCTTTACCTTTATACATAATTGTTCCATCCCTGGACATCCTAAATAAAATATCACGAACACTCCTTCTTGCAAAACGTGTATGGACTTCTCGGGCATTTATGGCATCTCGCATAGTTGGTACTGACCCTGTAAACTTCATTGAACTCTCTTAAAATATCATCTTTGCCTTTATCCAATAATCCAGCCAGTATTTCCACCATCAGTTGTTCTAGGTCTTCTTCCTTGGATTCCTCTACATTCTGAAATCTCAAGTATGTAGCCGCCTTATCCACTTAGCCGCTTACATTTTTTAATTTCTCGTCTATCCTTTCAAGTTTCCTTTCAGTTCATTGAGTCCTTTTCTCTATTTCTTTTATTGTTGCTTCATTTTTCTCCAAGGCCTGTTGTAGTATATCAATTTTATCTTCTACTTTGGAGATGCCTGCTTTCATTTCTAATTTCAATTTCCCCATCTCCTCCTTTAATTCATTAATATCTGCTCTTGTCTCATTGTGGTTTTTTTTATCATTGTTTCTTGTAGTTTCACCATCGATTCTTGTAGCATTAGTAAAATTGATTGAATATTGGGTTTTGAAATATTGGTTTGTTTTTCTACTGGTAGTGTTTCTTCTATAGTTTTTTGAGCCATAGGAGAAGCTGTTGCCAGTGTAGTTGTTAGTGTTAGAGTAGCCTTCCTTCCAGTTTTCAGATCTGTAGTAGTTGTCGAGGTCATTTCTTTTAATATTTGTTTCTGTTGTTGGATTATGTTAATTATGTTATCCCAGATTACCATTCAATATTATAACCTCTATATTAGAATTAACAAATGTATAATTAATTAATCTACCTATCTATACTTTTTCAAATCTTAAATCTAAATCAAACAAGTAATTTTATGGGTTTTATATTCAGTTTCTATGCAACACTATACAACATTATACCACAGTCTATATAATAAATGTGTAAAATAATTATAGTAAATATATAATAAATAATAAATAATATAAATGGTATATCTAATCCAACTAAATTCAAGTTTCAATTATATTCACACCATAAATTTAACTATTAGAATATTAAATATTAAGTCTTATACTTATTGATTAAATGTTTCATAATATTTTTAATGTTCTTACTATTTTTTTTTTAAATATATCTAGTCAAGGTGTAGTTATCCCTATTATTAGTAGATTAATCAAATCAATTTTTTAACAATCTAATACAATAAATACTTCTTTTCTCAATGAGTAAATTTATAATCGTTATAGAAAGGAGGAAAGAGGGATGAGATAACACCAATATATAAATAAGAGGGGAGAGGAGAAAAAAGAAGAATTAGGCAAATTTATACAAAAAGGAAAAAAGCAATAGAAAAAAGGAAAAGAGATTTCAAAGTCAGTCTTTGATTCTTTATCTCTGATATGAATTTTTTTTCTCTTCAAACGTACCAGAAGTGAGGGGGTAGAAAGTGCTGAATAATAGCTACAGTCAATCAGTCACTCTTCTATCTCTCTCCTTTTTATAAACGTTTCTAAGTTCAATTTTTGATTTCTTCCATGTACCACCACCTCCTCAGTTAAAGTAAAATTCTCCCAAGGGTCTATTGAAAAGTCTATTAAATAAATAAAGTTAAATAAGTTGTTGCTGTATCTTTGAGATTTCTGAATTTCAAAGTGTATTTCTGAAGTGTATCATTTGGCGCCATGCTGTTTCTTTCAGTCAGCCTCAATCCTCTTCTTGTCGTCATTTCGCTAAAGTTTATCCAAAAGAATCTATCTAATTAACAGTCAAATAAAGAATTCCAAATCATCCCCAACTTTGGAGTTTTCTAAAACAATAATTTCCGAACCACCTAGATTTCCCTTTCACTCGTCATAATCCATACTTTCACTTCAGTCTGCTGGGTCCTTTCGCCCGCGCTTTTCTCTCTTCTGCTTTTTAGCCAGTTTCTTTTCAGGCTTTCAAATGTCACTTATTCAGAAGACTATAACTTGCTGATCTTCCTCTCCACTGCGAAGTTCCCCTTGCCACACTTCTTTCAAATGATCTCACAAGCTGTCATTTACTTGCTTTTTGGCATCGGTGACAGTCCGGACTTCAGAGCCTCCATTGACAGAAGGCTATCTCTTGCTCGCTGGGCTCTGGAGGGCTCCTCTTCACTGCTGGGGGGTTGCCTTTCCCACACTGCAGTTGGAGTATCCCCCACACCGACACGAATCTCTCCGGGATTCGAGCACCTCTAAAGATCGCACCAACCGCAAGAAGAAATTAACTGAAACCGCGAATGGGCTTCTGCACCTCTACTCATCTTTGCCTGCCACTGGAAGTCAACAACAAGCCATCATTCTTATGACTGTTGCAGTATCCCTGTGATAACTTTATTTTGTGCTATTTACAGTTGCAGCATTCCATAGTCACATTATTACCATTTGCAATATTTTCATCTTGCTTTTGAAAAGCAAAGTCAATGAGGAAGCCTGCAGGTGATCATTTCAGGGACATGTGATATTTAGAGAAAAGAAACAAACAAATATTTTATTGTTTTTACTGTTTTAGGAAGATTTTAGAATTTTTATTCTAGTATATGTTTCTGAACTGAGAATTGTTGAGATATTTACTGAGATGATTGGCAATAGAATTCAAATAAGTAACTATATAAACTATATACAAAAAAGATAATAAAATTGGATGTGGTTATGAGATGCCTCGCTTAATGACAGTACCACTTAAAACAAATTTTCTCATTGTGGTAGTGGTCATAAATCAAAGACCACCTGTGCTGTTGTAATGCTTTTCTTTGCATCTGCCATTGGTCAATTGAAAGATGAAAGGATCAATAATATTAGGCTCAAAGTATTCTGTATTTACTTCTGCATTTCAAGCCTGGTAGATGTAAAAGTGAATATGAGTTAGTTTTACCTATTATGGAGATTGGGAAGCATAAATATTGTTTTTGTGAAAGTTTTCAGAGGGGGAAGGTTCTAGTTTTCATTATCCACTAGCATTTCACATGAGTAACTATGTTATAAAGAAAAAATAATTACAAGAAACTGTATTTGTTTATTTGTCCTCATTTTTTATTGTGGAATAGTCTTTTTTTCTCTTTCTTCCTCTCTGTCTATATCTGTGTGTATGTATAATTTTTTTGTGGCAGCATAAAAAAAACCATAGTGTTTAAAAATATATAGATAATGTTTCTATTTTTATCCCCAATGTTTTCTTTTAATATATTCCTATCAAATGTAACACCTCCCTCCTTTTTGTGGTATTTCAAAATCAAATAACCAAATCAAAAAGACAAAAAATATATTTCCTTGATCTACTGTTTACAGATACTTTACTTACATATATTATTGTATGTTATTATATGGTCAGATTCTAAGAAAATATTGTAAAATTGGGATGCTTTTATTCAGGACTATAATTTCTTTTCTAGAATGCTTGGCAATTAATTCCCTACTGGCTGTCTTAGAATCTCCAGTTGGAATGTTGGTTTTTTTCTTCTTTTTATAATTCTTTTTTTTTTTTTTTGAAAATTTTACTGATTTTTAAAAACAAACATAAACATACAAAACATAGAACATAAAAACATAAAACATCTTTTTGAAAGCAGCCTGATCCCGGGTTACATCTCTTCATACAGACACAAATTCAAGTTCATGCTCATTTTTATATACCATTCCATATCTTGTTACCATTCTACCATTTTCCATCTAGCTTCTCTCCTCTTTTAATTTTCTTAATTTTATTTTATTTATTTCATCTCAATTCAAATCATTGTATTTATATTCTTTGTCTGTCCTGTTTCAGCTATCTATTATCTTCTCTCATTAAACAAAATTTGTCCTGTAATCACTAATTGGAGTATGACGCCTTTATCTCTTTGTCTTAAAGTTATAACACTTGATATAATACAAAACTTCAATTTGGGTTCTGCTTGGTACATTGTAAAACTACACAGTACATTTTTAAAAAATAAAAAAATATAAATACATAATATAATTAAAATGACAATCCAGATCAATTCAATTCTATCATTAATATATATTAATATTCATTTAACTCTTAAACATTTTACACATTACTTTTCAAATAGATATCATACTTCTATGGGAACACTTATAAACTTTCCATAGTTTCTTCTCCCCCACTTCACTTATATTTTATAAAACATTGAATAATTAAAATGTTCCCATTCCTTTCTAATTCAATTCTCTCATTTATTTCATTTCATTTTTTTTATTCACAAAAGTTTCACTGAATTACACTGACTATTTTAACCCACTTTTTAATCATATGTTATTTCCAATTTTCTAACATTATTTCTAATACAAATATAACAATACAATCTTATGTACCTTTACAGAATCCCTTTTTCAGTTAAATTTTCACCCATTATCTCTGAATACATCCTGTTTCTTTACATCTTGCTCCAAAACTTTGTAATTTCTCTTCCCTTCCTTCTTCCCTTTCTTCTTTTCTCTCCCCTTTTTACCCACTTGTCTCTCCACCTCCATTTCCCTCTTCTGTGTTCCCCTTTTCTGTTGCTTTCCAACATTATATTCACTTTTTGCATTATTTTTCCCTTTTTTGGCTGTTTTTTTAGTCTTAAATTCTGTTTTTTTCCCCCCTTTCCCCTTTCTTCCCCTGATAGAGCTACTTGTTCATTAAAGATGACTTCTTTTTTACCCCACTCTTCTAGTTGCACAATCTTTTCTTGTTGTTTCTCATAAGTACAAATCGCCATTTCTAAAAATTGAAAAATGGAGCCAAAGGAGTCCTTCCCTTCTTGTGCCTCTTCTTTATATTTTTCAAATTCCATTTTCAGTTCATCCAGAAGTGATGCCATTGTAGGGTTTTTTTAAACAACCACCCAAATTGTTTTTAGTCATTCAAATATAATTTCCAAAAATTCCAATGTCACCAAACAGTCTAAATACACACAAGCTGTTTCTTTTAACACTTTCTTCTTTTTTCACTTTCTCTTCCTGAGGGTACTGTTTAGTTGCAGAGTTCCAGTTAAAATGTATTGTTTAAAAGTCTTATTCAAATTCAACTTTTGATTCTTTTAAGTTCCAGGCAGACTCCTCCTTCCAAATCCTGCCCTTATTCTTTTCCTCTCTCTTCCCTCTTATAACAAAAAAGAGAGTTTTTTTAGTGTTCAGAAATCTTTCTTATTCCCTTGGCATTTAATTACATTTCCAGTTTAGTTGCCTACTGGTGTCAAAGTGGATTTTTCTGATTTCTCATTCAGCTCTCTTCACTGTCAATGTAGAGAAGGAGAGTGAAGAAAAAAAAACTTTCCCTTTTCACTTTCATTTGCTGCTTCCTTCTTCTTTGGGAGCGATGTATCTTTTATAAAATTTAAGTTCCAGAATATCTTGGTTGTTGCTTGTTTTTCCTGGTCTGCCAAAAATTTCACTTCTTAACTTCCTCCTGCACTTTCTTTTCTGGCTGAGTGTTTCTTTGAGGCGGCCATTTCTGATCACTGCTCTTACTGCCTTCGGGAAAGGGAATTTAGACAGCTGAGGAGAAGAGATGTGATTCTCCTCAATCCTGATGGGGCTCCCCCATCATCACCACCTCTATGAGGTGGCTTAACCCCGAAGCCAATTGGCTCGGGGCGCTCCAGCAACGAAACCAGGCAGAAACCACGCACGATCGCGGATTCCTGCTCACCACCAAAGCCCTGCAAACCGGAAGTCCCTTCTTTTTTATAATTCTTGAAAATTCTGTATATGTGCCTATTAAAAACCAGCATAGGACATTACTTGAAACATTGAAAAGGTCCAGGAAAACTCCCATTAAACTGGTTGAATTTAAATTTGCATGGAGAAAAAAACTTTGATTAAACAGTAACAATAATTTAACTTGGTTTTATGAATGTTTAAAATGCTTTCAGAATTATTATCATCAGATAATTCAAAAACCTTTGTTCTTTCATTGGGAGGAGATATTGAAAGTTTATATCAGCAAAGAGTTAGTAATCTGAGATGACTGATCCTTTTGTTGACTGAGAATTTGTTTTAGCAACGTGAAGATTGAGAATTTCCCAAATATCTTATTTTGTTTCCATTCAATGAATCTGCTGGATTAAAGTGCTTTCTGTCAGTGAGAGGACACTAATTAGAGACAATCTAATATTCGCTCCTCTTCCATTCAGTGAATCTTCTACTGGAATAAAGAGCTTTCTGACAGTGAGAGGAAACTAATTCGAGACAATCTATATTCTTTATTTGGGAAGAATCCTGGTACAGGGTGCTGTGATGCAAATTATTGTCCATTAGAGGTGTATCATGCTGTAGAATTTTGACAAGGTACAGAAGGCATAACACAGAAAGATTTTTTATGAGGTGGCATGAAAGCTCAATTTTCAGCTGACTGGCTTATACAGTTTATGCAGATCCCTAGGTTGCAGGTAAAAGTCACAAATTAGACATTTTGTTTCAAGTACAAAATTATGCAGGTTTAGCAATGGGGCAGGAGAATAAACATGAGAATAATAGATATTTTATTATCTCAAATGCCTGCAGTGTAAAAGTGAATGAATGTAGTCTAACATTTTTAAAGTTCTGATTCCTGTGAATCTTTGATTGTAGAGGAGAATTTTCTAAGCTTTATTTCTGAACTAAACACTGTGGCAGTCAATCTATAAAATCTGCATGATTAAAATGCTGTCTTAATTAAAAACATTCCTTTTTCCACACAGCTGTTAAATGAATGCTTGGAGACCTTTAAAATTCTTTATTCTTTCTTTTCTCTGTACTTTCTCTGGCAAACATATTGAATACAAAGAAGCTATCTATATTAGAGATTTGTGTTAATTGTGAAATTGCATGAATAAAGAGTGGATAAATGTTCTGTAGTCACTTTTTTTTTTTTTTTGAAAAGGTGTGAAGGATGGTTCACAGAAAAACTTTGCTTTATATTAATGGAAAAGCAACATAGCTGCTTGAAGCATTATATATACATATTTGGTTTCATAGATTTTCACGGATACAGGTATGTAGGTCTAATTGTGTTTGGGTCTTTTCCCATGTAAGATTAAGAGTATCTTGGTGACCTTTCATTGAGGTCCCACTCACCATCCTCAGGCTGGTGCTTTCGGCATCGTGCCAGTACAGGCAGTATGTAATCAGAGCTGATGTCTTTCTATAAATGCTGGTTGTGCTGGGCTGGTTGGCTGCTGCCTCTTGATTGGTTGATGGAGTTGATGTTGGTATAATGGGCTGTGTGATGGCCTTGTGAGTTTTGTTGTGGAGATATCATGGAGAATTGTGGAGAATTTTGCTGATTTTGTCTGTGGTGCCTTTGTTGTAGGGGAGGAGTGCTATACCGGTGTCTTGCCCAGTCACATACATTGGACAAACCAACAGGAGAAAAGCTGCTGAAGTTGGGACAGCTCCGAACGGAAGAGGCTGAAAGAGAAAGTGTCGGTTTGGTGAGAATTTTTCTTTTATTATTCTAAGACTTGAAAGGACCTTAAATGACACCCTAAGGGGAAAAAAAGAATCTGTAAAAGTTTTGACAGAACTGAATAAGCGGCGGTTTTGAAACAGAAGTGTCAAAGGAAGGCTTTGCTTTTTGTTTTTTTTACTTATGGCTGGACTTCTCTCGTGATTTTGCACTTGCTAACTGGACTGTTTTTTTTGTCTATTTATATCTATTTTTTCTTTTTTTTTTTTTTGACTTTGCAATATTTCAGGTTAGAGGCTCCCTTTAGTTATTTTTAACTTCTATTACGTTTTGTCTGGGAAAGGTGGGGGAAATTGAGAGTAAAGAAACTTTGTAACACTGCCAACTAGAGGCTTGAAAATATTTTAGATGAAGCTGAGAAAGCTGAGAAAGAAAGCTTTGAAATCCTTTTTCAAAGACATTGCTACGTGATAAGATAAAGGGAAGAGTACAGGAGAGTGTTATTGCAGGTGTTCTTCTGGATTTCTATCAACAATTGAAACTTGGCTTTGAAGCTTGGAGAGAGTTATGACAAGAGCCTTGGATTATTAAATCAAGTGCAGTGTGTCTTTTTTATTTTCTTAAGTTGTGCTACCCCCACTTACCAGCTGTACTGTTCATTTTTTCTTTTTAAAACCTTTATTTTTGTAATATTTCCATCTTTGCTTAATATTTTAAAGAAAAGCCTCAACATTTTCTTTTTTTTTTCCCTTTCTTCTTTGGGATTTTTTGTTTTTTGATCTATTCTTTTGGTTCACTTTTATGCTTTTTTAAATTTGAGAATTCTCAATTGGATTAAGGTGTTGAAGGACCTGAAGAATTATTTTTATTTTCTCAAATTTTTTTTGCTCTTTTTAAACTTTTTTATTTTTCTCCTTCCTTTCTACCTAATTACTGATTGGATTAAGGTTAAGAAGAATCTGAAGAAATTTTTTCTCCTTTTCTTTTTATTATTATTGGGTTTTTCTCTCTACCATTTTTATTTTTCATTTTGGATCATAACTGCCTATTCCACAATTGGATTAGGGTTTAGAAGAACCTGAAGATCCCGAATTGTTTAAAATGAGTAGGAAGTTTATAGCTTTTGGCTACTCAACTTCTACTTCTGCCTCCCCACCATCTGGAGGACAACGTTCAATTCAGACAATGTTAAAGCAAGACAAAGTTCAAAAAAGAGTGACTCTACAAATGATTATGCAAGGAATCCAAGACCTTAAAATAAAATCAGATACCATTGAAAAGAGCATAGAAAATATTGAGCAAAGAACAGAGAATATTGAACAAAGAAAAGGGAAAACTGATGAAAAGGTGGAGAATATTCAACAAATGATGGTGAAGTATGATGAGAGATTCCAAAAAAAATTGAAGAAGATAAACAAAGAGAGAAGAAGATTGGAAATATTGTCAGCAGATTAACAGTGGTTGAACAAGATAAAAGTGGGATGCTGAAATGGGAGATGGACAGATCAGAATTCTATCTCAGATTTTAAAACATAGAGAAAGAAAAAGGACAAAATCAAGCTGAGATAATGATAGAAATATTGGCTGAAGCTTTGGAAATAACAGAAAAGAAGATGATGGATGGAGTAGATGAGGTATCCTGAGTTTTTACAAGATATGTGATGAGAAATAACCTACCAAGAGAACTTCATATCAGATTTATTTAAAAAAGCCATTAAAACACAAATATTACAAGAGGTAAGAAAGAAAACATTGAAATACAAAGGCAAAGAGATTGTGGTTTTAAAGCAAATACCAAGAAATGTGAGAGAGATGAGAAGACAATACCGATTTCTGACTAAAACACTGTTGAAAAAAGAGGTGAATTATAGATGGCTAATTCCAGAAGGGTTAATGTTTATATGCAAGAACAGAGACATTGAATTGACTCAATCAAGAAAGCAGAATTATTTTATGCAGAATTTTTTGGAAGGAGAGAGGAGGAGGCAGAAAAAGAGATTTCACTAATTGAATTCCAAGACAACCAAATGGAGACTGAAAAAGAAGAAGGCGCAGGAGGTGGATCGGTGGAGACTAAAGAACAATGTGAACCAAGATCTATGAGAGCTGCCAAACCTAATTATAAAGCATAATCATGGAGGAGAAAAAACTGATTACAATTAATATAAATGGACTTAATTCAGCTGTTAAAAGAAGGAAATTTTTTCACAAATTAGAAAAACTAAAATTTGATATAATTTGTCTACAAGAAGTACATATTAAAAAACAATATGAGCAACTGTTGATACAGCCAAAATTAGGGAAAATATTTACTTCTTTGACTCAATGTAAGAAAAGAGGAGTGGTTTTATATATTAAAGAGACCATCTTAGCAAAATTGATTTATACTGATGAAGACGGAAGAGTATTAATGGTGGAAATAATGGACAATAATACGAAAACACTCTTGATTACAATTTATGCTCCGACTAATAAACAAGAAGAATTTTATAAAAAATTAAACATGAAAATAATTGAACTGGACTATGTCAATATAGTCATGATGGGAGATTTCAATGGAATTTTAGACAATAAACTGGACTATCTAGCAACAACAATAACAAAGCAAAATAGAAAGATTCTCCCCAAATCCTTTTTTAAAATGATAGATGAAATAAACTTAAAAGATACATGGAGAGAAAGAAATGTTAAAACCAAACAATACACTTTTTACTCAAATAGACATTTAACATGGTCCAGGATAGATATGATTTGGACTTCAACAGAACTAATATCTAATATTCAAGAAACAAATATCGAAACAAGTACTTGGGCAGATCACAATCCTGTGACAATTAAATGGAAAGGACAAAAAAGAAGATCGAGATGGACGTTAAATAATACTATTCTGAAGGAGAAGGATTTTATACAGCAGATGGAGAAAGAATTGGCTTTTTTCTTTAGAGAAAATAAAAAAGAAGACTTCAATCCAGAATGTATGGGACACAATGAAGGCATATGCTAGAGGCTTGACAAAAGACTACACAAGGAAAAGGAATATCAGGAAAAGGCAAGCCACGGAAGCTTTAGAAGATGAGTATAAAAGACTTGAAAAAGAATTACAGAAAACGCCACAGAAAAAAAACATTAAGCTAAAACTGGATACAATTAAACATAAAATGAGTTTAATAGAGAAAGAAGTATTAGCACAGAAAATTAGAAGTGTTAAACATAATTATTTTGAGGATGCAAACAAACCAGATAGATGGTTAGCATACAAACTGAAAAAGAATCAAGAAAAATACCACAGTTAATAGATGATCAAGGTCAAGTTTGCCATGGCAATAAAGAGAAGAAGGAAATCATTCGAGACTTTTATGGGAAATTATATGAGCAAGAATATATTGAGGAGAAAAGAGTTAAACAGTATTTACAGAATGCTAATCTACCTAAGATACCTAAAGAGATTGAAAAAATGTTAGAAAGCAATATAACCATGATGGAGTTAACTGAAGCACTTAAGAAACAAATAATGGGAAGGCACCAGGCCTAGATGGACTTCCGGCAGAATTCTATAAAACATTATAAGAATCGCTGAACCTTCCATTGCTAGAAGTCATGAATGAAATTATGTTAAGAAGAAGATACCTAAAACATGGTAAGAAACCTACATTACGCTCATTCCAAAAGAAGAGACTGATCCATTACAAATTAAGAATTATAGACCCATTTCTTTATTAAATGCAGATTATAAAATCTTCGCTTCAATCTTGGCAGAGAGATTCAAAAAATATTTAAATAATTTTATTCATTCTGGCCAAAATGGATTTCTGCCAAAGAGACAAATTAAAGATAATATGAGAGTAATATTGGACACTTTGGAATATTATGAAGCACACCCTGAAAAACAAATGGCTTTGATATTTTTAGATGCACAAAAGGCATTTGATAATGTGAACTGGAGATTCATGTTATTATTATTGGAATAGATGGGCTTTGCCAGAAAATTTATTCAAGCAGTACAAGCCATATATTACAAGCAAATGCCGAAGGTAATGATAGAGGGAGAATTAACAGACTCTATCAAGATAAGAAAAGGTACAAGATAAGGTTGCCCACTATCACCTTTGCTATTTATACTAACTTTGGAAGTGTTAAATAGAAACATTAGAGACGAAAAGAGGATAAAAGGAATGAAAAATAAAAAGGAAGAATTTAAATTGCAAGCTTTTGCGGATGACTTGGCCTTTATTTTAGAAGACCCTCTAGAAACAGCACCAAAACTTATACTTGGAAAAGATAGAGGCATATGGCAAGGTGGCTGGGTTGAAAATAAAAAAAGATAAGACAAAGATTTTGACAAAGAATATGCGACTAAGACAAAAAGAAGAATTGGCAGATGTATTGAAAATTCAAGTCACAAATAAGGTTAAGTATTTGGGGATACATTTGACAGCAAGATTTAGTACACTAAAAGAGAACAACTACACTAAACTTAAACAACAGATAGCACTAGATTTGATGAAATGGGAGAACCTACAGTTGTCACTAGTAGGGAGAATTTCAACAATCAAAATGAATATTTTACCCACAATTTTATATTTGTTTCAAACAATGCCAATTAGGCTTGGAAAGGACTACTTTGAAGATTTAAACAAAATTGTGTTGAAATATATATGGCAAGGTAAGAAAGCGAGAATAAAGTTAAAACTTTTACAAGATGCTAGAATTAGAAGAGGATTTGGTCTGCCTAACTGGGAGTTGTACTACCAAGCTACAAACTTGACATGGGCTCAGGAATGAATAACATTAAGAAATACTAGATTGTTGACATCTAGAAAGACATGATTTGTTGTTGGGGTGGCATGCCTTTTTATGGTATAAGGGAACTAAAATACAGGGTTATTTTAGTTCATCATATATGGGAATCTCTGTGGTTAAATTGGGAGAAGTTTAAAAGACAATGTTATTTGAAAATTCCAGTCTGGTTATCAACTATTGAAGCATTTTCTTATCCTATAACATATAAGAAGGAACAGTTAGATATGGGGAAATTTTGAATGAAAAGGGTGAACTTAAATCTATGCAAAAACTATAGGAACAAGGTATAAAGATGAATTGGTTTTCTTATGCGCAAATATATTCAAGGTATGAAAAAGATTTTAAAACAGAAGGTTTCTTTAATAAATTGATTTAGACAAGATTTTGACAGGTACTGATGAAAAGGTGATCAAAAAACTGTATGGATATTTATTAGAAATTAAACTAGAAGAAGAACAAATTAAAGAAACTATGATTGCTTGGGGGAAGAATTTTGGATATGGGATTGATCTAGAGAAATGGCAAAAACTGTGGTCTCAAAATTATAAAATGACAATGTCAACAGCATTTAAAGAAAATTTGTATTAGATGTTTTACAGGTGGCATTTCCCTCCGACAAGAATAGCAAGAATGTTCAAGAATAAATCTGAAAGATGTTGGAAATGTCATCAAATACCTGGCTCATATTACCATATGTGGTGGATTTGTGCGGATGCAAAAAAATATTGGACTGGTTGGAAAAAAATGACTAAAAAGCATATAGATTAAAACCAGAGATATTTTTATTGGGAATTCTACCTGAATTCTCAGGTAGAATACATACAGCAAAGATTTAAAATATTTGATTGTAAATGTATTAACAGCAGCTAGGATTGTATTTGCTAAAAATTGGAAAAAATGAGAAAATATCATCGCAGGAGGAAACTATCAAGAAAATACTAGAATGTGCTGAAATGAGTAGATTGACATTTGAAATTAGAGAACAAGAGGATAAACAATTTTATAAAATTTGGGACCTTTTCTATCAATGGCTAGATAACAAAATATAATGATAGAATATGTAGAATTTTAGAAAATAATGAATACATGAAGATGTATTTCTTTTCTTTTTTTTATTATTATATGTATAAAATGTTTTTCGGATAGATTTGGGAGGACTACATGAATTGTGAGAAAATCAACTAAGTAAAGTATTAGCTATCTCACAAAGTATGAATGAACAAAATTATAGTCAAATGACTGCTTAATAATCATACTAGGATATTTAATTTTTGATTGATAATATGAGTTATTATGTAATGTAACTGTAATTGAGACTATGAAATCGAAGCACAAAAGAATTGTAAACAAACTGATACACTGCTTGTATATTTGTGGAAGAAAGTTGGATGTTTTTGTTTTGTTTGTTTTTTGTTTGTTTTTAAAAATCAATAAAACTTAACAAAAAAAAAAAGAAATTAATTTTGAAGGAACCAAAATAATATCCAACACTGAACACTACAGTAAGGGAATAATCGGGAAACCATCGAGACAGAGAAACACCCCCATAACATGAATAGATGGGATGATACCTCCCACCTACCAGATATCTGGAAGCTAGCCCTCACCAACAAATGAGTCCCAGCCATGAAAACCAACACTAGACTATGGAGAAATATTACTGCAATAATCAGATAGTTTTGCCTTGCATTAGCCATATAATCTTTTGAATAAGCTATAGCTATATTGTTTGTCCATATCCTGTTCCAACCACAAACTACCCCGCTGCATATAACATTCTGCAACAGAAAAGCTTTGTAGAAATATGACCACACTTGCCGTTGCAAACTGCTCAGAAACGCTAACCACAGGGCCTGTCCGAAAAATACTGGACATGATGTAGAAACTGCTTTTTACACATAGAAGACATCTACTGACACCCAAATATGGATATCCATCCCACTCAACTGTGTTTGCAAAACATAGTTGCCATATATGTGTATTCAACCCAATATGTGTATTCAACCCAATGTCAGTTTGAGTATGGTCAATCAGGATCACATGCTTGCCTTCTGACATTTTGTAACCCACCCAAACTTTAATAAAAGAGCTTGTCTCGAGCTAGTTCGGGGCTTACTCACCCCAAGGAGAAAACGTGTGTCATGTCTTTCCTCAAACCCATTTGGCAGTTTGTGGGGAGCCCTCCGGGAGAGCGACGCCTCAACTGGTGACCCCAACGTGATTCACAGACCCGGGCTCCGTTCCTTGATTCGTTGAACCCACGGACGAAGTTCGGGTGCCGTGTTATGCTGCCTGACACCCCATCTACTTAGTCTCTGGAACGGACATCACGCAACCTCACGTGAGTTATGGGGCAGGACCTATCCAAAAGGCAGACTGTGCATTTGCAAGAATTTGAGAAGTTAGTCAGGAAAACTAATAAAATTCAAAAATCAAAAGGTAGTACGATTTACCCTGTCTCCCAATCAAACGTTAAAATCCTTCTGAAGTATCTGGGAGACCATTGCCCTGCCTATCAGGAGGAAGGGTCGCTGAAAAAATCAACATGGGTGCGTGTGGGGAAATGGCTCCCCATGAGCCCCCATGAGCCCCTCCACCATTATTAACAACGTAGCAGGCCCTTATGGCCATGATTGATTTGCTGTATCCGAAAAAAGGAGAACAAACCTTTGACTCAAAGCCTCCTGCTTACGACCCAGTGGCAGTTGCTACTGCCTGTCAGTCCCCTGTCACTCCCCCATATCCCCCTTCCTCTGTCCCTGGCCCTAATCCTTCTGTTGCCAATCTTAATCACCCCCCCTCTGCCTCTTCCTCTTTCTCTTAGAACAGATATCCCTGTGTGGGTGGATCAGTGGCCTCTCACACAGGAAAAGCTAGCTGCTTTGCACTCCTTGGTGCAAGAACAGCTTGCCAAAGGGCACATTGAACCTTCTTTTAGTCCCTATAATACCCCAGTTTTGTTATAAAAAAGAAATCAGGAAAATGGAGATTTTTGTCTGATCTCAGGCAAATTAATGCCATTATTTGACCTATGGTCCCTTTACAGTGTAGTCTTCCAAACCCAAACATCATCCCCAGGGACTATGATCTAGCTGTCATAGATCTAAAAGATTGTTTCTTCTCTATCTTGTTGCATCCAAAAGATAGGCAGTTATTTGCCTTCACTGTCCCTGAATTCAACAATGCAAAGCCTACTTCTCACTATCAGTGGAAAGTTTTACCCCAGGGAATGCTCAATAGTCCTACTATGTGTCAATATTATGTGGATAAAATCCTTCAAACTTTCTGTACTCTTTTTCCTTCCTTTCTGGTCTATCATTACATGGATGATATCTTAATTGCTGCCTCAGGACCTCCTGGGATGGTCAAACCTCATTTACCTACTCTTCTAACAATCTTACAGAAGGGGGGCCTCACTGTAGCCCCTGAAAAAATTCAGTTTACACCTCCCTTTTCTTACCTGGGTCATGTTGTCCTTTGCTCAGCTGTAGCTCCAAGCATGCCTCTCTTACATCTCTCTAAAAATCCGCTCAGAGAGCAGAACTCTTTGCATCTATACTTGCTTTTCAGATGTTTCCTTCTCAACCTTTCAATCTAATTCTTGACAGCTTGTATGTAACTCAAATCGTATCCTCCATCTATGAATCATACCTTTCTCCGTCTCTTGACTCTGAACTACTTACTCTCTTTATTAAATTGCAAACACTCATTTCTACTCGCCACTCTCCTTTTCATGTTTCTCACATTCGAAGTCATCAACCCTTCCCTGGAATACTACAGGAAGGAAATGACCGAGCCGACGCTGCAGCATTGGCTACTTATCTGAAATCTTCTATGACAGCACTTTCTATTTCCTCCCAAACTCCTTGGGAAAGTCATTCTTATTTTCATCAAAACAAAAAAGCGCTCATGAAACAATTTGGCTTATCGGCTACTGAAGCATCTGCTATTTTACAGCAATGCCCTACTTGTAGCCAACAAGCATATTCTCTTCCTATGGGAGTTAACCCCAGAGGAACTCAAGCTTGTCAAATCTGGCAAATGGATGTAACTCAATATCCATCCTTTGCCCATGGAAATATCTCCATGTTTCCATCGATACTTATTCAGGCTTCATCATGGCAACCCCTCAAAGGGGTGAAGCCACAAAACATGTAATTAATCACTGCATTTGTACCTTTGCACCACTGGGATGCCCAAAAGAGATTAAAACAGACAATGGTCCTGCTTACATTAGTACAGCCTTTGTAACAAATGGGGAATCACACACAAGTTTGGTATTCCCTACAATAGTCAAGGTCAAGCCCTGGTAGAGCGCGCCAATCTAACTTTAAAAACAGCTCTTGACCGATATACGAAAACACAGGGGAAAACAGCCCCTGGCTTCCCAGCAGTGCAAAACACATTGAATCTATGTCTTCATGTCTTAAACTTTGTCAACCTGACTTGGCAAGGACCTGCTGATCTCATCACCTGGGGTAGAGGCTATGCAGCCATCCAGCTGCCAGACCAAGTGCTTTGGGTTCCAGCCAGACACACCAGACCTTATTTGGTTAAGTCACATGAAAGACGGTTCCCTTCTCATCTCCCTAAAACCATGCTTCAACCGGGAAGAATGCTGTGGTTTCCTGTTGCCCTTCAGCTACTGAGCATTGCCTTTTATACTTCTAACTGTGTGCAACCCAATCCTCATCAGCCCCAAAACTTAACATGGGTAGTACTGGACGTACATGCAGACATCCTGAACTCCACTTCATCCATGGCAGTGCCGGGATCCTGGTTTCCTGATCTGTACTTTGACTTTGGTATAATGATGGACATCATCATTAGCCACAAGTGGGTCAAGCAATGGCCCCTCTATGTCTGCCCTGGCCATAAGAAGGATACAGCACACCGGAAGAAATGTGGGGAGGAAAGCGTATACTTTTGTGCAGACTGGTGCTGTGTCTCCACGGGAGAAATATCATGGGACCCTCCTCTCAAAGATGATTTTATTACGTTCAAAAGGACTGGCGAGAACATAATATGTAAGTGAAACCAAAGAGGAGTATACCAGAATTGTAATCCGGTAAAAATTTCTTTTACCAATCAGGGAAAAGGGTATAGGGGATGGCAAGCAGGGGTCACTTGGGGAGGTCGTGTTTATGATAACGACGGAGACCCAGGTAACATTTTCACCATAAAACTAATACAAACTCCCATAGAACCCCCTGTGCTGGTAGCCCCCAAGAATATACTAACCAACCGTAAGATGCCATCCCCACAACCCACCGGTACTCCAGAGAAAAGTTCACCTGCTACCATTAATTTTGCTTGTATTAATATGTACAATTGGCCCATGTTTGTTTAAACGCTTCTCTAAATTTATCACAAGTAGAATGGATTCATTGCAGACCCTGTTGTTGCAATCCCAGAATACCCTCTGGGACCAGGAAAGCGGTGACACCTATCAATCCGTGCCACAGAATAATATGTCAGCAAAAAATCTCTTCATCTTGAATGGGGAGAATGTGGACGACTCAGTCCTCTAAACAAATAAACATCTCCTCAGACTATGATAGGGTAAGGTCAAACGATACAGGCCGAGTTGGAGGACTTGACTCTGTGTCCAGTGGTTGGTGAGTGGAAGTGACTCTCTGGTTTGGAGGAGTCCAGGCTACACTCCGGCTTAACCTGCCACAACCTTTTCCTTGAAATAAAAAATGAAAGGAGGAGATGTGGAGAAATATTACTGCAATGATCAGATAATTTTGCCTTGCATTAACCATATAATCTTTTGAATAAGCTATAGCTATATCGTTTGTCCATATCATGTTCCAACCACGAACTACCCCGCTGCATATAACATTCTGCAACAGAAAAGCTCTGTAGAAATATGACCACACCTGCCGTTGCAAACTGCTCAGAAACGCTAACCACAGGGCCTGTCCGAAAAATACTGGACATGATGTAGAAACTGCTTTTTACACATAGAAGACATCTACTGACACCCAAATATGGATATCCATCCCACTCAACTGTGTTTGCAAAACATAGTTGCCATATATGTGTATTCAACCCAATGTGTCAGTTTGAGTATGGTCAATCAGGATCACATGCTTGCCTTCTGACATTTTGTAACCCACCCAAACCTCAATAAAAGAGCTTGTCTTGAGCTAGTTCGGGGCTCGCTCACCCCTAGGAGAAAATGTGTGTCATGTCTTTCCTCAAACCCATTCGGCAGTTCGTGGGGAGCCCTCCGGGAGAGCGATGCCTCACCAGACCCAAAACAACATGGGATACCACTGCCAATCCCCCTCATCAGATCCAGGCCCAAGCCCATCCTATAAACGAAGGACAGCAACCATCCAGCAAACAGATCAAGCTGCTTCGCCAGCTGTTGCATCCCCGATCCCAAAACTAAACAAGCTGACACACGCTAAGAACATAGACCCAGACCCCAAACTCGAAGCCAGACTAAAACCCAGAATGCTACATCACAGCCACCCACTCAGGACATCACAGAAAACTCAGGAAATTACACCACAGGAACTCAAGAAGTTGCAACACAGCAAATGACCCAGGATATCACAGCAATAAATCTCACAAGGTCATCCCACAACCCATTGCCCAAGCCGTTACTACACAGGAGGCAGCGCAGCCAACCAGCCCAGCACACCATCCCCCACCACCAGTATTTATAGAGACGGTAGCTCTGATCACACACTGCTTGCACTGGCATGAAGCGGAAAGCATCAGCTTGAGGGTGGTGAGTAGGACCTCACTGAAATGATGCCAAGATATTCTTAATCTTACATGGGAAAAGACCCGAACACACCTAGACCTACATACCTGTACCTGTGAAAATCTATGAAAACAAATATCGTACCTCTATGGGGAGGAAACATTCCAGCTAACCAGGACCAACAAGAAACTCGAAGTCTGAAGAGCCACCATCTTGTGTGATCTCACATTCCTACGCAATTGCCGAGAAAAAATGTGATTCCCCACATGCTTCCAACTCAAATTCCATTCCAAAACTTCAGCCACTGAAAGGATCCTGAAAAGAACGTAATTAGCCCTAATCAGAAATGAATTCCACTAAGAAAAGATTCCTACTGGACCAAACCAACAGAGACCTACTCACACTCCATTCAAACTCAGCAACAAAATCCACCCAGCACTCTGGGACAAATCCAAACAATTAGCCTTCTGGAGAGCCGAAACAGAAACCTCCCACAAGACAGACACACACACCAAGAAATTCCACAGACTAGAGAAATGTCAGAAACCCAACCCTTCCCCACAACAACACATGAAACAAACAGTACACAACATATCAGACAGAATCCTCACCATAGCAGAAACAATGTCCTTTCCAAAGAATTCAACTTTGCAGTCACCCCCAAACACATCCCCACTGAAAACATGAAATGTGGAGTTGAAGCTAGCCTAATCAAAATCAATCCAGATGCAGCCAACAAAATCAGACTTGAAGTCACCAGCATCCTCTGCTCCAGCAACCCACCCAGAAGCAACCTACACAGAGAAGAACAAAAAGCACTCACCAACCTGAGGAAAGACAGCAACATAGTCATTCTCCCAGCAGACAAAGGCAACACCACAGTTGTAATGAACACATCAAACTACCACTCCAAACTATCCAGCCTACTCCAAGACCCCGCTTACAAGCCTCTGAATACTGACCCCACCACCTACCTAGAAAAAAAACATCAAATCCAAAATAAAAGCATCTCCCATCAGTGAAGAGATCCAGAAGAGAATCATCCCCAGATAAAAATCATCCAGATGGCCTCCCCAAGATACACAAAGAAGAAATACCACTCAGACCCATAGTCAGTACAATGGGCTCACTTCTACAGAATCTTGCCAAATTTCTCGCCAAAAAATTCCAACCCTACACAGACTCCATCACCTCACATGTACAAAACTCCTTCCACTTCATAGAAAAAATAAAGAAACAAAACCTACAACCCAGCGACCTACTTGTGATCTTCGATGTCATATCCCTCTTCACCCAAGTACCCATCAAAGAAGCCTTGACAGCCATCCAAAAAAAATACAACCCCCTCCCCCCTAGATTTGACCAACCACTGCCTAACCAACACATACTTTATCCACAATTGACAAAGATACAAACAGATAGAAGGAGCACCCATGGGATCACCCCCTCACCATCATCGCTAATCTATACATGAAACACTTTGAAACCAATGCTCTAGACAAATCTGAACACGAACCGAAACTCTAGATATGTCAATGACACTTTCATAATTTGGCCACATGGGAAAGAAAAACTGGACAACTTCCTTACATCTTAACAACCTACACCCCAAAATACAATTCACCATGGAAACAGAAACCAACAACCAACTTCCCTTCCTGGATGTCCCAATTTACAAAAAACCCAATGGCTCCCTAGGACACACCATCTACCGGAAAAAAAACAAAAAACCACAGCAACTGCTACCTAAATGCACAATCCCATCATCACAGATCAACTCCGTAGCTAAGATTCTCACCTCCAGAACCAAATGTCAAGCTGACAAAGACCACCTGAGAACAGAACTACACACCCTCACTAATGTATTAATTTCCAATGGATTCTAAAAAAACACTATCACCAATCTAACACAAAAAGAGATACCCCAAAAAACCAAGGCACAGAACAAGACAACAGTATCACATTCCTCCCCTACATCAAAGGCACCACAGACAAAATCAGCAAAATTCTCCACAAACAAAATATCAGGACAGCCTTCGGCACTGACCAAAAAATAGCCAAAATCCTAAGAAACCCCAAAAACAAGATCCAGCTAGAAAACCAAGGGGTTTATGAAATACCATGCAACAATTGCTCAGCCACATACATTGGACAAACCAACAAGAGAATAAATGCATGCATCGCAGAACACAAAAAAGCAGTCAGAAGAGAAGAAAGTACTTCCTCCCTCTTCCAGCACCTTAAAGCCATGGGGCATGAAATTAATTTCAAAGGAACCAAATTAATATCCAACACTGAACACTCCAGCAAGAGAATAATCTGGGAAGCCATTGAGATAGAGAAACACACCCATAACAAGAATAGATGGGATGACACCTCCCTCCTACCAGACATCTGGAAGCTAGCCCTTACCAACAAACAAGTCCCAGCCACGAAAACCAACACCAGACCCAAAACAACATGTGAGACCACCGCCAATCCCCCTCATCAGATCCAGGCCCAAGCCCATCCTATACAAAACAAAGGACAACCACCATCCAGAAAACAGACCATGGCTGCTTCACCAGCTGTCACACACTCCAACCCCAAAACTAAACAAGCTGACATACACGAAGAACACAGACCCCTTTGGTCGAAGCCAGGCCAAAATCCAGAATGCTACATCACAGCCACTCTCTCAGGACATCACAACACAAAACTCAGGAAATTACACCACAAGAACTCAAGAAGTTGCAACACAGCAAATGACCTAGGATATCACAGCACAAGACCAAGGATACCACAGCAATAAATCTCACAAGGTCATCACACAACCCATTGCCCAAGCCGTTACTACACAGGAGGCTAATGGAAAAGAGATCAAAACACAAACAACCCAGGAGATTACAATGCAGGACCCAGGATATCACAAAAAAAGAACTTGCAAGCCCATCACCCAAGCCGTGAGAACACAAGTGGCTAATGGAAAAAAGATCACTACAAAACAAACAACCCAAGATATTACAGCACAATATTCAGGATATTTCCACAACAAAACTCACAAGGCCATCACACAGCCCATTATACCAACATCAACTCCATCAACCAATCAAGAGGCAGCAGCGCAACCAACCAGCCCAGCACACCAGCCCCCAACACCAGTATTTATAGAGAGATGGCAGCTCCAATCACACACTGCTTGCACTGGCACGAAGGCAAAAGCACCAGCCTGAGGATGGCAAGTGGGACTCAAACCCATACCATTGATGAAAGACAACTACCATCCAGAAACCAGACCACAGCTGCATCACTAGCTGCCACACACCCCCACTCCCAAACCAAGCAAATGGACACATGCCATGAACACATATCCAGGCCTAAAACTCGGAGCCAAACCAAAACTTGGAACATCACATCACAGTCACCCACCCAGGATATCACATCACGAAACTCAGGAGGTTACACCACAAAACCTCAGGTTGTTGCAACACAGCCAATGACCCTGCACAAGATTACAGCACAAGACCTAGGATGTCACAATAATAGAACTCAGAAGGTCATCACACAGTCCATAACCCAGGTCATTATGACCCAGGAGATTACAGCACAAGATCCAGGATGTCACAACAATAGAACTCAGAAGGTCATCACACAGCCAATTACCCAGGTAGTTACAACACAGGAGGCTGATCGACACACAGCCAATACCTCAGCCACACATGTTCTTATGAAAAAAGCCAGTCAAGCTGCAAACATCAACTCCATCAATCAATTAAGAAATGACAACAAGCCAACCTCCCAACTAGTATATATAGGGAGACAGCAGCTCTGATCATGCTTTGCTTGCACAAGCATGAAGCCAAAAGTCGAAACATTGGCAAGATACTCTCAATCTTACATGGGAAAAGACCTGAACACGCCAAGACCTACAAAATATATCTATATCATCTATACCTATATCTATATCTATATCTATATCTATACCTATACCTATACCTATACCTATACCTATACCTATACCTATATCTATATCTATATCTATATCTATATCTATATCTATATCTATATCTATATCTATATCTATATCTATATCTATATCTATCTATCTATCTATCTATCTATCTATCTATCTATTTATCTATCTATATGTGCTGTTCAGCTTCCTTCAGATATTATCCCACGTGATTGTAGTGCTGTTAAAGTTGTAGCAACGTTTCAGCAGAAATGAGATTCTGCTGAAGTACCCGCGAAAGCTTAAAAAAACATATATATAACATATATATAAAATGGTTTTTTTTTTTTTTTAGGCTTTCGTGGGTACTTACATGTGTGCTGTTTAGCTTCCTTTGGGTATTATCCCACGTCATTGTAGTTTTGTTAAAGTTGTTAAATTTTGTTAAAAATGCAGTAAAAAAGCTGGAACACACCTCCTTGCTAGTCCAACACATGAAAACCACAGGTCACAGCATCAACTTCAATGGCACTAAAACCCTGGCCACTATAGAAAACCCCAGCCACAGAATCATCAGAGAAGCCATAGAGATTGAAAAAAGACCTGAGAGCATGAATAGAAGAGATGATTCCAGCAGACTGTCAATCATTTGGAAGCCTGCACTCTCAAATAGAAAGATCTCCATGCCACAAGCCAGGCAAACACCTGGGCAAAATAAGACTCCCTCTGATAGCTTCAACCTAACCCCCCCACCAGGCACCCAGGTGAAACCCAGCTTGCTAATGAATAGCAGCTTGCTAATGAAGAGCAGCCGTCCCTTCACACGAAGCCAAGCTGCACTAAAAGCCTCCAACACAAGAACAGCGTGTTGC
>BLBF01000006.1:43619309-43640083 GCA_015471245.1 Laticauda colubrina | reverse complement strand
TCAATCATTTGGAAGCCTGCACTCTCAAATAGAAAGATCTCCATGCCACAAGCCAGGCAAACACCTGGGCAAAAACAGACTCTCTCTGAAAGCTCCAACCTAACCCCCCCCACCATGCACCCAGGTGAAACCCAGCTTGCTAATAAAGAGCAGCCGTCCCTTCACACGCAGCCAAGCTGCACTGAAAGCCTCCAACACAAGAACAGACTGTTGCCAGCCAATCAAAGCCACAAAACAGACAGAAGAAACCAGGAACACCAATCAATCAAACTCCAAGTCCAATGAAATAGGTCCAGGCTCCCAGCCAATCAGAATGAACCAGCCTCAAATTTAAAAACCAGGAGCTGTAAGACCCACATCCATACAGAAGCCTGATGATGGCAGATGAGATTCTGCTGAAACGTTGCTACAACTTTAACAGAACTACAATGACGTGGGATAATACCCGAAGGAAGCTGAACAGCATATATATATATATATATATATGTTTTTTTAAGTTATCGCGGGTACTTACATGTGTGTTGTTCAGCTTCCTTCGGGTATTATCCCACGTCATTGTAGTTCTGTTAAAGTTGTAGCAACGTTTCAGCAGAATCTCATCTGCCATCATCAGGCTTCTGTATTGAGTTTGTATGTGAGCCAGGCTATCACAGCCATTTCAGTTTTAAATTTGAGGGTAGCCTACTGTTGAACCAGAATGGTTGTTTTTTTTTCCTTCATCCTGATTGGTTGGGAGTCTTGGTCTGTGTTTATTGGTCTTGGAGTTTGCTTCATTGGTGTTTCTGGTTTCTTCTGTCTGTTTTGTGGCTTTGATTGGCTGGCAACACTCTGTTCCTGTGTTGGAGGCTTTCAGTGCAGCTTGGCTTCGAGTAAAAGGACGGCTATCATCTATTAGGAAGCTAGGTTTAATCTGGGTGCCTGGTTGGGGTATGTTTGAGCTGGTGGTATTAGAGGAAGTCTGTTTGTGCCCAGGTGTTTGCCTGGTTTGTGGTGTGGATCTCCAACCCTAGCCCCCAACCAATGAGAACACACCCCCAGCCAATCAGAACACAGCGAAACCCCCACCCAGTCAAGTCGCACCCCCACTGGCAGTTAAAAAGAAAAAACAGCTGCAAGCTCACATTACTCCGAGAAGCACAAAACCGAAGACAGAAGCCTGAAGATGACAAATGAGATATACATATATACAGAGAGAGAGAGAGAGAGAGAGAGAGAGGGAGAGAGAAAGTGTTGTTAAGCAAGAAGAATGCTGCAACTTTGAAATCCTGTAAATATTATTGAATAAAAAAATCCCTTTTTATGATCCTGTAATCCCTTAATTCAGGGTACAATGGAGATGACTAAATGGAGCTGAGCATTTACTGGCCAGATGCCCTTCCTGACACCACACAGAATTCTTAGCAGCTATTTTTTCTTTAGGAGAGAAACATCTGCTGCTACCTAGGACCTAACTCTAGATATTGACTCATGGTATTATTTACCTATGCACCAAAGAATAATTTGCAAAAATAATAGTTCCCAATCAGTGAGCTTCAATTCATCGAAGACTGTTCCTATTACCAGTACAGGGAGGAAAAAGAGTCAAAATCTTGGGAAAGTCTTTTTTTTTTTTTTGTAATATCACTTTAAATGTCATGAGATTTTGGCAAAGAAATAAAACATATGACAGCCTTGTGGGTTTTGGGGTCCTATGTATAAAACTGAAAAGTTTTTTTTTAAGTAGATTGTTTTTTTTTAAAATGAAGGTTTTATGTTTAAATTATGTTTCTTGGGTTGGCAGTAAGAAGTATACTTATTTAGAAGGAAAAAAGTGGTTGGGATTCAGAATACCTTTTGGTATTGTAATTGAGATGAAAGTAATCTTGAGGAAGGAAAAAGATAATAAGATGCAGGCTTGTATTTCCAGAAAATGCAATGTGAAAAATCATCTTCTAATCTTATAACAAATAATAATAGGATACCTATCGTATGTTTTAAGAAATACATATCAGAATTGATATCAAGATTGAGAAACCAATTTTAAGTCTTATTTTATTGACAATACAAGTTCTTCTGACTTAACGATCACAGTTGTGATAGGCAACTCTGTCACAAGGCACCATGGCAGTTAAACAAAACATTATGCAACTGTGATGGGATAATGCCACTTTCCATTCAGTTGTTAAGTGAATGATCATAGACATTTAGCAGAATATTCTCTAAAGCAAAGCCTGAAGACAGGGTTTTGCCCTTATTTCAGTCTTTGAAGGGAGCACAATCACCAGGAGATCTAGTTGTATTAACTGATCTTCAAAGAACATGCCTTCAAGAAATACTGAATAAGTTTAAGCATTGATATGTGGACAGGATCTCATTAGCATAGCTTTCACTGGTACAAAAGTGGAACACGAGCATTTGATGATGATTTCAGAATCATATCAGATAGCCTTTTCTCAATATGTGGGAAACTTGTTGTATTCTTTACCCAAGGATCCTAGAATAGTGGTTACTACTACTTTAAATCCAGCCTTTTCTTCATTTTTGTGCGAAATCCTATTTCTAAAGCTCTTACAGTCTTTATTGATGGAACACCTGGGGTCATGGTTATGCCGCCGTAGAAGATCCTTCTACTGGACAAGCAGTGTAGGTTCCAGTGCACTGTGTTCATCCATATCTTGGCATGGCATCAAGGCCTTCATAATCCGATTCTGGATTTCAATCTTCACCTGAACACGGAAGTCCATCTTCCAAGGTCCATGCGCCCACAACCCATCACTTGGGGCCAGGTTAAATCTACTACATATCAAGCTCAACAACAACTGCAGCAGGCCTCATGACCTCAAACTCCTGAAAATCTTGTTGCTGCTGTTTTTGCTATTATTACTGCTAACTCTGTTATCATTTTACTTTGTATTTTCTTGTTTATGGTTAATGGTCTTTCTGCTCAAAATGACATTCTGTGGTTCATCTGAACCCTAATTTGAGGGTTCATCATGCCCAATACATGTTTATGACCCATGGCACAATACTATGTGGTCTATACGTCTATACATCTATGTGGTCTACAATACATGGCATTATACTATGAGCCCCCAATGGCATTTGGTCAAATTTCTTTTACCCCTACTTGATCATGTCTTCTACATTTATTGTCTCACAACTACAATCTATTTCACACTCCTGGCTATTTTCTAACCCCCCTATGAAATTGAATTCTCTCCATTGGTGTTACTTGAAAGTTAGTCAGTTTACAAGGGGTCTGTGTTTCTGTTGTCATGCTAAACACACTTGGCTTCATAATTGGTCTGATTATGATGCTGCCCAGCACATATTAAAAAAGCTAGGGAATTATAGTTATTGTTCTGACTACTATTGGTTTTCAGGTACCTTTAATTCTTCTTTGCATGGAATTAATATAGCTCCTGATATGTATCCTGACAATTTTCCTATTTTTAATGCCTCTGATCAATCTAATACAGGATCAATATGCACTGGTTGGCAGCTTAAGGATCCTATCTGTGGTTCTTTTTTGATAAATATGCTACTAATGTTCATCCTCAGAATTATTAATGTGCAACTATAGGTTATTTTACTCTACCTGTTCAAATAGATATGCTTCCATCAACTCGACAGCGGTGTTCCTCTCCAGGGCCTATATGTAATGATGAAGTCATTATTAACACACAATTGTCTTCTGGTTCTCCATTTGGCTATGCATCGGCAGAGGCCATTAAAGGAGTTCTTACTTTAGACTCTTATCCTGGCATAATTGCTCAAGAAAATAGATGATCTATTCTTGGTCTCACCTGCAGACTTGAAAAATCCATCAATGCTACTGCTGCTATTATTCGTGATTTGCAGCATGAAATAGAAGATTTAAATCAAGATGTCTTACAGCAGCGTTTTGCCATAGTCTATCTTATAGCCCATCAGGGAGGGTTCTGTATGTTAGTTGGACGCTGTGGATGTGCTGTGCATTTTCATTCTTTGAATAAAACTATTGAGGATGAACTTGCCAATTTACAATCATACATTCAAAATAATATCCATGCTCATTACTCACCTTTTGAGTGGCTAACCAACTGGCTCCCTGATTGGTCTTGGCTCAGACAGTTTTTTGTTTTATGTTATAATTATTATTATTGTACTAATTGCAACCTGTTGTTTTATTCAATGTATTCCAAATTTATTCACATTGTTTCATCCTGCTTCCCCCTCTCTTAATCCTCTACAATTGCGATACATTCATAAATCTTTGAATCCTCCATTTAAAATAAAAAATGGGGATATGTAGAGTTGTAATTGCAGGAATGTTCTTATCTCGGATGGCAAACCTCAGATAAAGAATGTTTACAAGCAAATACAACTCAGGCAAACAAAGTCACTAATCTAAAGGAGGATTAGAGAGAGGAAGTAAACATATGTTAGACTTTAGCTAGAGATAATTAATTGTGTTAATTACTATTATGCTAAACAGTAATGAAAGTCAAGCAGTAACCAAAGTTAACCAATGATGGAGGATAACTAAAAATGTGTATAAATACAAGACTAGACTCCAATAAAGTTCATTATGATTCAGTTGATCATGGTCAAACACTTCGACTGCCTCGTCATTACAACAGCAGGAAAAGATGAAATGGATAGAAACTGATCAAGAGAAAACCAACTAGAACTAAGGAGAAATTCCCTGACAATTTATCAATTATTCAGTGGAATGATTTGCCTCCAGAAATGAGTGCTTCAACAGTGGAGGTTTTTAAAAAGAGATTGTACAAAAGATTGTATTAAATGGTATAGGATTTCCTGCTTTAGAAAGGGGTTGGATTAGTCCTTCCAACTCTGTTATTCTGTTATTTGTACAAATATATATTTATATATTTAACACACATAAAACATATGTGTTTTATGTCCACATTTTCCATTAACTTTCTTTGTCAGAAACTGGTTCTGAAACAAAACAAATGGTGATAATGTGACTTTGGGACTCTGCTATAATTATAAGATGCAAGGATCACTTGCAAAGCTGTTTTTGCCCCCACTATAATATCTATGACTGGTCATTCAAGGATGCAGTAAACAAGGTCTAATTTTACAAAGTTTTCCTATCTATGTAATATAATTAATTTGTCATGACAGTTGATGTACTTTTTTACGTCCTTTATAATTCTCTGCCAATCTATGCCAGGGCTGTGATCACTGTTGTGGGTCATTTTAAAGACACCTTATTTACATTGTTTTGTTTCATATGTTAGTGAATCATTAGTATCCCACAATACATTGACTTCATTTTGGGGAAGAATATCCACAGAATATTTTACAAGTGCTGCTTTTAGTAGATACACATTTGGTGTCTCAATATAAAGCACCATGTTGCTTATGCAAAGTAAGGATAGTGCTAGTTAAGAAATTAAATGCTCTGAGGTAATAAAGCAATAGCTCATGTGTTTTGACATGTGAATATATCTATAGTTTACCTAGCAAACTTTCATCCTTATCATTCCAAGGAGCAGATGCTAGATACTAGTTTTGTGAAAATAGAAGATGCTCTTAAGACCCAATCTAAGCCTGCTGGTGATCTTGCTGATTTCCCATCTGTTGATTTTGCAACAAATTCAACTCTATTCTTGGTTCTTGTTCACATTCTTGGATATTATTAGTTCAGGGTCCACAATTCAGGATTTTCCACATGATGGAAAATGAAATCTTGTAAGCCAATAATAATGGCAACTTTCAAACAAATGTCACCTTTTAGTGTTCTTTTAATATATCATAACTAAAATGGCACAACCAGGATATAACTCAATTGGACTAGTTGTCAGATCTTTATTGTGTAAATTATTTAAAAAAATATTGAAATCTCAAACTACTTCCCAAAATTGCAGTTTTCCAATGATTGTTTTGTTCTGCCCAACTTCATCATAAACACTATTAATATAATAGATGTGCATAGGTTTTCATAGCCTTATAGAGACTTCTCAGATGTGATTTCATTAAAAAGGTTTAAAGTCTACTTTTGATATAACAATGAGTATTTATGTCAGAGGTGCATTTTTTTTTTATTGGGCAAAGACTACACTCCTAAAGCTGTATTCAAAAAGTACATATAAAAATGAAATACATTTCATATAAATTTTATTTACATGTAATTAAAATTAAACATTTAAGGTACTATATGTTAGCCAATCCCTTAGTAATTTTCTCTCAAACTAAACATTACAACTTGATAAGAAGATATGAGGTTAAGGGATAGAAGTTACAGAAGGGAACAAAATATAGATCTCACTCATGGTGTTGCTCCTATCTGAAGACTTCTATTGTAGATCAGTTCAGTAGGAACTTAGGCTTCACACCACAGCTGTTCATATTAAGTCTGACCAATTTCGTGCATCCTTGTTATTTTGGTAAAGATCATCAGGCAGTGCTAATATCTATAACTGATATATGGTTGACCATTGATAGGATGTAGCCTGGCTAGATTTCATTGCCTTTCTGAATATCAAGATCTGCAGCAGCATGGATGCAAAATGCAGTGATTATTGTGTTGAATTATGTTTATCGACATAGAAATAAAGGGAGGCTAGTGTAGATAGATTTCAAGCTATTCAGCTCTTATCAGCTAGCCATACCCTTCTGGGATTTGTATCTGGTCTACGGAAGCAGTATGTTCTGTCCCATAATTATCTGCCTTGATAAACTGGTCTCACTGGAAAAAAAAACTTGCAATGATTATTCTTGATACCTTTGCACAGATAAGATATCCTATTCGAAAAGAGCCTCTATCTGATATTTGACTATAGGAATACATTCATACATAATTCTTGTACAATCATAGAGTCACTGGTATTATAGCTTACAAATAACACTAAATCAGAATCAGTTTATCTGAATAATTTATTTATATGTCCAGACTCTTTTTGATGACTAACCTAAGATTATCGCATAGTATTTGAACAACCAGTAGTTCACAGTAATGCTTTCTGTTCCTCTTTCCTGAAATCTAATAATCATATATAGCGTATATATGTTTGCAAACTACATATCATAATTCAATATGATATTATTTCACACAAAATATATTGCATTTGATAAGTATATATAATAGGAATATATCTAATAAGAGATCTAGTAGAATAATAAATCCTAGTCAAGTTTTTTCTTGTAGTTTTTTTATACTTTGAACTAAGATAAGACCAAACTGTGTTTGTTAGGTGAGGAACTTGAGAAGAGAGAACAGATATATTCTTGAAAATTAGGATACAACCTTTAATGATTTTTTAAAAGGGGGATATGATAATAAGGAGGAGGAGGACTGTACAATATAAAATCTATAGGATATACAGCTGAGCCTTTTTCTCCACACACCTATTGAAGGGGTTCATTAATTTTATAAAATCCCATTGGATCGTTGGGGTAGAGGTGTAACTAAAAAGGGACTAATTAATTCTGAAATTAATGAGGGACATGATGGCTATTTGGGAAGGGGGTGGCTGAAGTTCATGGTATGCTGCTGCAGGCAGACAATTAACTCCAAAGAAAATTTTCCATCCTATTTGGGCATGACTTAATGATATTGAACATGACTTAATAATATAGTGAAGTTGTGCTGACTGATTTTTCCCTTCAGTCTTACAACAGATTTATGAAAATCCTCTCTCAGTACAAATTGTAATATTGGATATTGGGCTTTACGTAATGATTATTGTGAGCAAAGAAAAAAATGAAAAGGGATCTGACATTTATTGTTCTATCTTAGTCATTTGATAAATGCTTTAGTTAAGCCAATGTTGGATCAAGGGCATGCCAGTTATGATGCTCATTGGATAGTAATCTTATTTTTCTTCTTAAATTATTTTAGTTCTTCCTCATATGCCAGCCTGAAAGATCAAGAATCAACTTATAAATATTTTTTAAAAGTTATTATATAGGGATATAATAATTACACTACCTACTACCCCTCCCTTGAGTGTATAGTTTCTGGAAATGGTTTGAAATCTGAAAATATTTCTGGCAGAAATAGTTGCACCAGACGTCTTAATTATTATGTTTCCAAGGAAATGACAGCCTGCCTAAAAGAAACTGACAAAACTTCCCTGCAGCTATGCACTTTTTATATTGGAACTTTAACTTATTATAAATTACTCAGGACTGAAACTGGCTTGAACACAATACATCAGATTTAAAACAGCGGGCAGGTTATTCCTTAGGTCCATTAACTCTTCCTTGCCCACAGTCCATCTGCCTCCACTCCACATGCCTGTGTAAGAAAAACTAAGCTAGAAATTTCAAGGCTTTCAAAGGAAATGGTGAAAGGTTGCCTGCAGCCCCTCCCTTTGCTAGCCTATACCTATTCATTTCAAGTTATCAAAATGAACATGAAAGCTCAGTACGCCATTTGGCTGGGGCACTCCCCTGCTTGCTGTTCTCAACAGCCGTTGTTTGATTTGAGGCATGGCTTGATATGTTGACTGCCAGATCTACACATCAAAAGAGGCATTCAATCTCCAAGCCTGCTAGCTCCTAGCTAGAGGTGAAAAGAAAAGGCAGGAAAGTGCTCTGGCATTTGCTGTGCATATTATAACAATGTACAAAGTCAAATAAACATTCTGAACTAGATCCTGCTGAGCTTTGGGGACTGCAATGTCACACCAAGACTTTTGGCCTCCCAAATTAGTTTATATAATCTACAGGAATAAGAAAAGGAATCAAATACATTTGCAAAAGAATTGTTTTTGGAAGCTTCCAGTGAGTATTCATGACAAACTCGATATCCTCGAAAAAGGCATTGTGATGGAGATCAGCAGCCAGTACTCTATCAATCTGCATGACAAATCTGTAAAAAAAAGAGAGAGACTGTGAAATTGCCCACTTGCACTCTGCTTCTTATAAGTAGACTCCAAAGTTTTTGCAGTTAGCTCATGTGTTGAGGGATTTAAATTAAATTCATAGCTATAATGCAGTTTATATGGACATAGGGTTAAGGAGAGCCACATTTCTTAACCACTTTCAGATTAATTAATTGAACTCAACAGGGATTTTTTTGAAGCAGCAGGATAAGAAAATTATATGAAAGGATGATTCACCATCATGTTGGCCTAATTACATGCCAATATCTTAACCAATTGGGTGGGACATGTACCTAATATGTTTACCACCTTGAATTATAGTATTTGTAAAGGTAATAAACATGGGATAAAAAAAATCATAAAGCAAATTCCTCCACTGCTATCTCAGTCACAAAATCAAGCAAGTCAGGTAGGGAAGCTGTGATGCAGTAGGCCAGATGGTTCAGTGGAGGCAATTCCATCTGATTCTTTGGTAGTGCTAGACTCTATTCTCCACTCAATTTTTAAAGATCTTTAGAACATTGATTTATTTTTAAAAGGATAGATATGTGGCATATTGCAAAGCAACCTGTAGCATGTTATTTATCACAAAATACTTTTGTATGCCAAATAGGATCCAAGGGAGGGAGGGAGGGAGAAAGAACCTTACCAAGAATACAGGGACAGCAAAGTATTAAGAACTATTTTGCAAGAAATATGCTATATGGTAAGAGATGAGGCACTTTGATTGATGAGTAACAATTTTATAATTATGGAAACTATGAATCCATTTTTTGAAAGAACCTACAACATATATTAAATATACTGAATGTGCTTAACAACTCTAAAAGAATGAAAAATATGGTAAAGTCTGTCAAGACCCTTTTGAATCCTGAGTCTGTTAAAATGTTGGCAAGACTTCTCAGCATGATGTCATCTGAAAATGTGATGAGTTCCTTTCTATCCCTCATCTAAATCATAGATAGATATAATCAACTTTTTGCACACTTCTATTATAAGAAGTGGCATCGGTTGAATAGGAAGTTAATATTTTCCTGGTGTCACAAAACTGCTGTGGACATATTTGAGAAATAAGGCCACTGGTTGTGTAACAACACCCTAAGAATACCATGGGAGGGAAGGGTCAAACTTTTTCTCAGATGTAACCAATCCAAATGAAAGTCACATCTATATCTCTATCTATCTATCTATCTATCTATCTATCTATCTATCTGTCTGTCTATCTATCTATCTATCTGTTCAGCTTTCTTCGGGTATTATCCCACGTCATTGTAGTGCTTTTAAAGTTGTAGCAATGTTTCAGCAGAATCTCATCTGCCATCATCAGGCTTCTGTATTGAGTTTGTATGTGGGTCAGGGTCTCACAGCCGTTGGTTTTAAATTTGAGG
The DNA here is from genome assembly GCA_015471245.1 of Laticauda colubrina. Lineage (NCBI taxonomy): Eukaryota > Metazoa > Chordata > Lepidosauria > Squamata > Elapidae > Laticauda > Laticauda colubrina. Next base: position 43,629,873 of record BLBF01000006.1, on the reverse strand, counting down.
CTAGCCTATTATTGTGGCAGGATGTTTTTTTTTCTACATCCTAATTGGTTGGGAGTCTTGGTCTGTGTTTATTGGACTTGGAGTTTGTTTGATTGGTGTTTCTAGTTTCTTCTGTCTGTTTTGTGGCTTTGATTGGCTAGCAACACTCTGTTCCTGTATTGGAGACTTTCAGTGCAGCTTGATGTCGCGTGAAAGGACAGCTATTATCTATTAGGAAGCTAGGTTTCATCTAGGTGCCTGGTGGGGGTGTGTTTGAGCTGGCGGTATCAGAGGGAGTCTATTTGTGCCCAGGTGTTTGCCTGGCTTGTGGTGTGGAGATCTTTCTATTTGAAAGTGCAGGCTTCCAAATGATTGACAGTCTGGTGGGATCATCTCTTCTATTCATGCTTTCAGGTCTTTTTTCAATCTCTATGGCTTCTCTAATGATTCTGTGGCTGGGGTTTTCTATAGTGGCTAGGGTTTTAGTGCCATTGAAGTTGATGTTGTGACCTGTGGTTTTCATGTGTTGGACAAGTGAGGAGGTGTGTTCCAGCTTTTTTACTGCATATTTGTGTTCATCCAGGCGGGTACTTATTCTTGTATTGGTCTGGTTCAATGTATGTGGCCAGGCATGATGTACAGGGAACTTCGTATATGCCTTGGTTTTCCAGGTCAATTTTGTCTTTGGGGTTTTTAAGGATGGCTGCTATTTTTTTGTCTGTTTTGAAGGCAGTCTTGATGTGATGTCTGTGAAGTATCTTCCTGATTTTGTCTGTAGTACCTCTTATGTAGGGCAGGACCGCTGTTCCACAGGTCTGTTGATCTTCTAGGTCTCTGTTATGTCTTGGTGTGTTTTTGTGGATCAAGCTGGTGATTTTGTTTTTGTGGAAGCCGTTGGCTGTCAATACTTTAGTCAGGGTGCATAGTTCAGTCTTTATATGTGTCTTGTCTGCCAGGCGTTTAGTTCTGGTAATTAGTGTTTTGGCCATGGAATTTATCTGTGCTGGGTGGTGGTGGGATTGGGCATTGAGGTAGCGGTTAGTGTGTGTTTGCTTCTGGCATACGGTGTGTCCCAGTGTGCCATCTGTTCTTTTGTAGATTAGTACATCTAGGAATGGTAGTTGTTTGTTTATTTCCATTTCCATGGTGAACTTGATTTTGGGGTGTGTGCTATTTAGGTGTGTTAGGAAATTGTTTAGGTTTTCTTTTCCATGGGGCCAAATCACAAATGTGTCATCGATGTATCTTAGCCATAGTTTGGGTTTGTGGGTGGCATTAGCCAGGGCTCTGGATTTGAATTCTTCCATGAACAGGTTTGCAATGACGGGTGACAGTGGTGATCCCATAGGGGCTCCTTCAATTTGCTTGTATCTTTGTCCTTTGTATATGAAATATGTGTTGGTTAGGCAGTGTTCTGTTAGTTCCATGAGGTGTTTAGCTGGTTGGTATTTATTTTTGATGATTTCAAGAGTTTCTTTTATCGGGACTTGAGCGAATAGTGAAACCACGTCGAAACTTACAAGCAGATCTTCTTATTCCACGTGTAGATCTTTGATCATTTCTAAGAAGTGGTATGAGTTTTGTACATATGAAGCTGCGGTTTCAGCATGGGGCTGTAGTTGTTTTGCTAAGTGTTTAGCTAGGTTTTGTAATGGTGTTCCTTTGGAGCTGACTATGGGTCTGAGAGGTATGCCTTCTTTGTGTATTTTTGGGAGGCCGTATAATTTGGGGCATCTAGAAGATTTTTCTCTTGGGATGATCGTGTGTTGGATTTCTTTGCTTATGTGGCTGGTTATAATTTTCTTCTTGGTTAATTTTTCCAGATATGTGGTTGGGTCTGTGTTTATAGGTTTTATGTGGAGTCTTGGAGTAGGTCTGTCAATTTTGTTTCGTAGTCTTTTCTATCCATTACTACTGTGGCATTCCCTTTGTCTGCTGGGAGTATTATTAATCTGTTCTCATTTTTCACGATTTGTAGCACTCTGATTCTTGAGATATGTTCATAGTTTTTTGAAAGAATCTAAAAATATATTTTAACAAACCCTAAATATTAATTTTAAATGTATTTTTTCCAAAATGATCTTATCATTTTAGAAACTGTAAACATTAAATCTATTTGCATTACATTAAGTAAGAGATATTAATATTTCTCTAACTGAATATTATCCTAAAATAAATCTTTTTCTGTATCAAAATTTCAATCTTAGAAAAATATAATGCATCAGGAAAAAATATAAAAAATAATTGGAATATTGATAATTGCTTGGCATAAAATCACTTTTCATTTGCACACATTTTATCTGTACTTCATTCATTTAAAGTGTGAAAGTAATAGAACATGGAGATACTGCTTTAGTATTTATTAACTATCCTATATTCATAGAACTTAGTGTTTTAAATCACAAGCTCAACAATTCTACATAAATTCTATTATGTAGGCCAACTGATTCCATCTATTCATCCTAATACTTTGAAATGTACTTCAAACTAACTTCCAAAAGAATTTCCCTATGAAGAAACCTAATACCTTTCCCAATATTGTCAAATTATTCAGAGAATAGAACAAAATAACAGAATATTACAAATATTTGAATGTTAAGAATCTTAAATGACAAAGCTGTCTTTTCTATCAGAATGCTTTGATTGCCAAACTCTTGAAATATGGCTTTAAAATGAACTCTGTTGTGCTGTTAATTGTATCTGGTAAATTTGCAACTGTAGATTAGTAAGAATTTTCCTTGGTGAATTCTTTTTTTTAATAAAAACTTAACCATATTTACCATTCATTAAAAAGAAGAAAGGAAAAAAACTGACATTTAAGGAAAAAAATAATTATGGAAGTGTCTTAGATATCATCATGCTTGGATATGTGCAAAAATCCAAATGTGTACATATGTTGCTTCTCTTTTCTGCATTAAGGAAGTGCAAAATATGATGAAATGGTCACCATCTGCTTTTAGTACTACCATTCTGGGTTGTGCTGTGTTGTGATAAAGATACACTTTTTTGACTTAGTTGAAAAGCAAGTAATTGGATCTAAGTGACCTTGATAAGGAGAAGATAGATGTATTCTAAAAGACTCTTTATGGCAGAACTTTTACCTAACAAGCCTTCCCTGTCAAATATTGTAGCTATCAATTAAGTTACTGTGAATTGCATACCATAAGCTGGAAAAGTGGAAACTATGTTTCAGACAAATCAATCTGTGGATTTCTGTTAGAGCAACCTTTCTAGAAGGATCCATAATGAAAATGAACATTAGCTCATATTATCTTCACATATAATGTGCTTCACAATTCTTCAACTTTTCTATGTAGTGACTTTCTTCTTTTTAATCCTTGTCCCGTTTTTGCTTTTGGAAAAAAAACACCAATTTTTGCAACTGGAAAATTCCAATTTTTGCAACAGGAAAATTGAAGCCCTAAAAATGAAAGAAAAGAAAGGGAGAAAAAGCATTCTGAGTGCACTTTTACTTTCTGATAAGATTTAATTTGTGTATGTGACTTGTAATAAATTCAAGGCTCAAAAAAATGTTAAAAAACCATTTTAGTTTATTTTTGATGGCTGTTCTATGTGATTCAATTTGTAAAACAAATTAGTCAAGATAGGAAAATTAATTATAGCTTTAGAGACATTATTTTTTGTCAAGCAATAGTTTTTAGTATTTTTGATACATTTAAGACATCCTGAAGTTAGTTAACTCTAAAACAGTCATGAGAGAAATACTTTCGAATGATGAAATATAATATCTGCTTTTAGACTTTATTTGGTGCAAAAGGCAGATTTGCTAATTAATACATGTTAAAAAATTAAATGTCACTGACTTTTGATTCCTGTAAATTCCCGACATTCTCTTACTGAAATTATTAAGAATAATAATGGCATTTCTGACAATTTGCAACACTTATGTACTTTAAGTTGAAAGTTACTTAATCATAATGTTGTAATAATTCAAATACATTTTTTATAATTCAAGCAACATTTTAGTTACTTCAATATTTATTTCAATTTTACATGTTCCTTTTAACCACAGGCATTAACCTTAGTCATTTAGCCTTAGGCAAGCACCCCTTCAAATTGCAAATTAATTGAGACCTCTTTTTCCATTTATGCACAGATGTTATTTGAGGCAGCTTGGCTATCTGTGTACAGACTATTTTTTAAAAACAGAAATCCTATGTATAATGCATGACTTTACAAAGCAAGCAAATGTCAGGCTTCTCATTAGAAGAGTATGGACCATGTTTCTTTTTTTACTATAATTTAATTCTGTCCATGTCTAGTAAAATAACAAAATCAGAAAAGAAGTCATTTTGCTAAATTTATGAATAAACACCACACCGCCGTTTGAGATTCAGAAATCAGAAAAGAACTTTCAAGGTCTGTGTTCTTTGAGGTTTCATGGGAATAGCTTTGGTTAGAGAATTATATTAAGGTAGATAACAGAATGTAATTCTTATAACTCTCACTCTTTCCTCACCCCCAAAAAAATTCTACATAAACTTCAAACTACAGTGATTACTTAGTGAATTTTTTGGGGGGAGGTTGTTGTTGTTGCATGTGCTAAACACCTTGTCCATTTCTTTCATAGCTATTTTCCCCAGAGCTCAGTCTCCATTTTGGAGGGAACTTTGGTATTTTTCTTATATTTACAGATTCTCTTTTGATTTAAGTGTTTTTATCTAAGCCCAACATCAAAACTATTTGTCTTCCCTCACATATGATTCATTTGGTAGAAGTTATATAGATAATTTTAGTGCCAATTCATGTTTTGGGATTTACAACCAACATAGTTCAGCTAACATAGTTCAGAAGGCCTATTCTTTTGCAAATTAAATAAAGCATCTAGGTTTTAATTGTCCTTGTAATTTTTGATTTGATCAAAGGAGAATATATTTTCCTTCTTTTGACTTTGCTCCTATACTAGTTTTTGGAGTTATGAAAACAAGGTCATGATGGTGAAAGCAATGAAAGTGACCAGTGCTGAACTGCTCTGTGTAGTCCTGGATAAATAGTGCTGGTTTAGTGGGTTTAATTCTTACATTATGATTGCTTCAAGAATGGTATCATGCATTCAGATGGAAGATTAAAAATTTGATTATATTGCTGCTTTGAAGACAAGTGTTAAAGTCATCTATACAAAGGAACATTGGGGGCTAGAGAACTCTATTGTTTAAAAAAGAAAAGGGTAACCAAGCATTTCTTTAAGTTTACAATCGCAAATATAAAAACTAACACAAACTACATAAAAAGAAGCAAAAAGTAGAAGGATAAAATATAAGAAAAGGAAAAGAAGATATATAAACAAATTTAGTAAATTTCATACCTGTAGTATTTCAATAAAAAGTCTCTCATTTCCATATCTCTTTTTTTTTTTTTTTGCCACAGGATGGCGGCATGCATGGTCACAGAGGCTCAATGCTCCCGACATCTGTTCTGCCTTTTGTGTTTTTACTTCTTTTTGTTCCTGCATTTTACTCCATCCTGCAACGCACTAACGTACTGTGGAGAAGACCTGATAAGTATAGGACAGCAACTCAAAACTGAAGTCACCTATGGTTATACAGAATCCCACAATATCCCATTGGAGCTAGCAAGATTGCCAGGAGCTCTGTGGTTTGTTGTTGGATCAAGCAAGCGTAGAAGACAGAGTAGGAAGAGAAAACAGAAGCAGAGATGAGGAGCAGGCCCGCTAATTCAATTGAGGAAGAGACCGCAGAAGCCCCCATTACCATCTATGTTCCTCACAAATGCCAGATCCCTCATAAGCAAAGTGGATGAACTACAGCTGCAGATCTCCCACAATCACACAATTCACAAGTACTGTCTGCTTATCGTCACAGAATCCTGGCTGCACCCGCAAATCCCTGATGCTACAGTGGATACTAACAGACCAGACTTTGCACCATCAAGATAGCAATATAGCCACTGGTAAGAGAAGGGGAGGGAGCCTGATTATTTATGTACATAAAGACTGGTGCACAAACAGCAAAATAACAAACAGCCATTGCTCACCAGATTTAGAGGCCATGACTGTTCAGTGTAGACTGTTTTATCTTCCACGGGAGCTAACGGAAGTTACCATCACTGCTGTATATTTACCTCCAGATGTTAATATTAGCGTGATGCTCAGTCACCTTCAAGGCATAATTACCATGCAACCGAGAGCTCATCCTGAGGGCGTTCACATCATTGCTGGGGATTTCAATAGAGCATGCCTAAAAACTGTGCTCCCCAAACTTTACCAACATGTTAAGTGCCCAACCAAGGGAAAAAACACACTTGATCATGTGTACTCAAATATTAATCATGCTTATAGAACAAAACCTCTTCTCCACTGAGGACAATCAGATCATCTCACCCTACTTTTACTACCAGCCTACACTCCCCTTCGGAAGAGAACTAAACCTAGCAGTCAAACTATTAGATGCTTGCCTGAAAATGCCCTCTCCCAGATTCAGGACTGTTTTTCCCGCACAGATTGGAGCATTTTCAAACAACAGGACTCCGAGTTATACACATAGACTGTGCTTTTCTACATGAAGACTTGTGTTGAAAATGTCACTATGGACAAATGCATACAGACCTTCCCAAACAGGAAACCCTGGATGACCAGCAAAGTCCAGACTCTGATCAGGCCCTGTAACCTGGCTTTCAGAGGAGGTGACACCTCATAGTACAGCACTGCCAAAGCTGAGCTGAGAAGGGGCATCAAACATGCTAAAGAAATGTACAGGAGGAAGGTCGAGGGCCACTTTACTGACAGTGACCCACAGCAGATGTGGAAGGGGATACAGGCCCTGACCAACTATAAAGGCCGGGGCCCAACAAACAGCGAGAGCAATAGAACTCTGGCAGAGGAGCTAAACAGCTTTTTTGCACGCTTCGAGACCACCAAGAACCTTGACATACTGCCTCATGAGGACCATGATGCTACATCTCTTTCTCTTCAAGTGCATGAGGTGAGAAAAACACTAAGAGCAGTAAATCCCAGGAAAGCTGCTGGGCCTGATGGCATTCCTGGTGCAGTAGTTAAAGCGTGTGCTGACCAGTTGGCAGAAATACTTACAGAGCTGTTCAATCTATCTTTAACACATGCCATCATCCCACAATGCCTGAAGGCGGCAACCATCATCCCCGTTCCCCCCCCCCCCAAAAAATATAAACACTCTCAATGACTAAAGGCCCATAGTGTTAACAAGCTCCATTATGAAGGTTTTGAGCGATTAGTTTCACTGCGCATCAGAGACTGCCTCCCGCCCTCCTTTGATCAACATCAGTTTGCTTATAGAGCAAACTGATTTACAGAGGATGCTGTGGCCGTCACACTTCATAAGGAGCTGAGTCATCTGGAGAACAAACAGAGCTATGTGATGATGCTCTTTGTGGACTACAGTCTGTGTTTAACACTATCATCCCAGATATACTAGTAACCAAACTGTATAATCTGCAGGTCCGCATCCCCACATGCTCCTGGATTAAGAACTTGTTGACAGACCACAGTCTGTTAGACTTGGACCTCACCTTTCTTCCACTATTACACTCAGTACTGGTACCCCGCAGGATTTTGTCTTGAGCCCCCTGCTATATTCCTTGTACACCTTTGACTGCTCACCAAGCCACACAACAAACATCATCATAAAGTTTGCAGATGACATGACTGTGATTGGTCCCATCTCTGGAGAGGATGAGATGGCATATTGGTCAGAAGTCTATCTGGTGTTCACAGAACAATCTGTCTCTGAATGTCTATAAAACCAAAGAACTGATTATGAACTTCAGGAAACATGGACAGGACCACACCCCACTCATCATCAATGGAGAAGGAGTGGAAACTGTCCCTATGATCAGATTCTTTGGCATCCATATTTCAGCTGATATCTCCTGGTCCCCGAATACCAAGGCCATAGTGAAGAAGGCTCAGCAGTGGCTGCACTTCCTGCGGGTTCTCGGGAAGAACAACCTGGATAAGAAGCTGTTGCTGGCTTTCTATAAAGCCTCTTTGGAGAGCACTCTGACATGTTGTCTGGGTGTGTGGTATGCAGGCTCCACAGTTGAGGACAGGAAAACTGTACAGAGGGTATAATACAGCTCAAAAGATCATTGGTTGCCCTCTTCCCTCCCTGGAAGACTTAGCCAGGTCCCACTGCCAAAGCAGAATCAAGGCCATTATAGCAGACCCCTCATATCCTGGCAATTATCTTTTTGATTTGCTGCTGTCTGGATGGCGTTTTAGGTCAAGAAAATCCCATACCACTAGACTAACAGATAATTTCTTTTCCTGGGCCATCCAAACCACAAATAAACACAAAGTCACTACCTTATAAAGATGTGAAAAGATGTGAAATCTCAATACCCCATGCAGATGTATAATAACATATTACAGTACAATCCAACTCTTGCATATTATACTTGGCAAAGCATTACAGTTAGTGTTGGATGTATATTTTGTGTATATTCGTAGATATTGTACTCTCAAATTGCAAATGGATATGTGGGCACTCTATTTTTTTTATCTTCATTTTTAAATGCTTTGGTTTTATTGAACAGTTGCTGGGGTGCGTCCACAGTTTCGTTGTATTTGTACAATAACAATTCTAATTCTAATTTCTCAACAATCAAATTGTAAAAACTAATCAATCAGCAAAAGTCTATCAAAAATCACAGAAATATTAACATATATTTTGTAATCCAAATTTACCACTTTAAGAAATAAAAGAAAAATCTCTCCTCATCATGTATAGAATGTCCTGCTTGAGCATGCGCTTGGACTAGAAGCCCTCCAAGATCCTTTCCAATGCTGTTATTTTGTTATTCTGTTATCATTCAGTCATTGTCAAAACCACATCCCATTAACAGCTGTCAGAAACCACAACATATTTTAGATCAGATTTACTTTCTAAACTTTTGGTTTAGTTTTTAAAAGTGTACTCTTTAAATCAAGCAATGTCTTACAAGTTCATTTCCTCTCTGTCTCATTCCTGGAATACTTTCAGTAATTTCTGTTTGTCTCTTCACAGAAACAGTTTCTTTGGTTTCACACTTTCATTTTATAAATCTAAGAAAACAAGGCTTTCTAAGTCACTCTTCTGACCTTATTATTTCTATATCCCTTTTAATTAAAACATAGCTGGTTTCGTTTGCAATTCCCTTTTAGCATTTTTTTCTATGTCATGTTTCTAATCCAGCATTTTTTCTCTCCAAATTCTCATTGAAATCAGTCTCAGTTTCTGTTGTACTCAGTAAAATCTGTTGTTCCTCTATATCATGGGTGTCAAACTCGCTGCGTCACATTGCTGTCACGTGATGTTTTGCAAAGTTTTTCCCTTCACAGAGCTGGGGTGGGCATGGCCTTCATGTGACAAATCTGGCCTGTGGACCACCAGTTTGACAGCCTTGCTCTTTATCAGGGATGGGATTCAAATTTTTTAACAACCAATTCTGTGGGAATGGCTTAGTTGGTGGGTGTGGCTTAGTTGAGGCATGTGGCTAAATTAGTGGGCATGTCTTGATGGTCATTTGACTGGCTGGGTATGGTTAGGTTATCATGTGACTGGGGTGGGTGTGGCTAGGTGGCCATGTGACAGGCAAACCAAATATAAGTGGTTCTCGTTAATGGCTAGTTGCATAGCAAGTGTTCTAATTTATGATTGACCTCCTCAAAGATACTTGACCTGTTTTTGGATTTTTGACAGCCGTGCACATGCACACACATGCACACATACATACACTGTCCCTTCTTACCTTGCTATTCTATTATTTTGTAAGGATCTCATACTGGAACAGGGGGGTTGGACAAGAAGATGACCTCTCTTTCTCCCTCTCTCCCTCTCTCTTTCTCTCTCTCTCCCTCTTTCCCTCTTGCTTTCTCTTTCTTTCTCTTTCTATCCTATCCCTCCCTCCTTCTCTCTCTCCTAAAACTAGGAGACCCACTTGAAACACATACACACACAAAAAAATGCATGCTTCCAACCAGCTCTCACACCTCATTGTTTGCTTTTAGCAGTGGGCTGGTCACTGAAATACTTTCCAAGTGCCCAGCAACATTGCTCACCTCCCAGGAAACCCTGGTGATTGACTGACTGGGGCACATGCACTTTTTTGGTAGGGTGCTTGGATCGGTGCGGCTTCTGCGCAAGCAAGCATCTCTCTCCAGAGCAGCTGTGGGGAGGAGGTGGACTTGCAGGTAGTTGGAAGAGGTGAGGGGCAGGCAGGCACATGTTTACACTGACATGCGTTGGAATTCCCTGCAGTGATTAAGATCCTTCCTTGCGGCCGCAGCTGGTACATCTGAGACACAGAGATTGCCACTCACTCACCTGATTCTCCAAGAGCAAGATGCCTGGGTTCTCACTCCAACCCCCCCAGGGCAAGTTGTTTGGACATAGCATTTGGGGTGAGTTTGCTCCTTATTTCTCCTTCTCCTTCCCTATTTCTTGGGTGTCTCTTTTGTTTCATGCCCCTTCTGCCTGCCTGGGAGGCTTCTGCAGTTGCAAAGAAAAGAAAAAGACAATCAGGAGGAGGAAAAAGAAAAAGAAAAAGAAAGAAAGAAAGAAAGAAAGAAAGAAAGAAAGAAAGAAAGAAA
>BLBF01000006.1:43591927-43604737 GCA_015471245.1 Laticauda colubrina | reverse complement strand
CCTTGGTTTTCCTGGTCAATTTTGTCTTTGGGGTTCCTCAGGATGGCTGCTATTTTTTTGTCTGTTTTGAAGGCAGTCTTGTTTTTTTTTTTTTGAAAAAAAATTTTTTTTTTTATTAATTTTTTAACAAACAAACATATACCAACAAAACACAAAACATGCTTACTTTTATATAGCAATTCCATTTCTTATTTACTATTTTACATTTTCTATATAGCTTCTCCCCTCTTTTCACTCTCTTAATTCTATTATATTTATTTCATCTCAATTTAAATCATTATACTTATATCTTTTGTCTGTCCTGTTTCAGCTGTCTGTTATTTTTTCTCATTAACACAAAATTTCTTCTGTAATGACTGATTGGAGTATAATGCCTTGTCATACTTATCCTTCCCCTAATTTTAAAGCTTAACATAACACATAATTTTCATTTGGATTCTGCGTAATACATTCTAAAAATAAACTCAATATTTTAAAACAGAAAGAAAAAAGTTTTTTTTTTATATATAATATAATTAAAACAACAATCCATAGCAATTGAAATTATATCATTAAAATTAACATTCATTTAAGTCTTAAACATTTTACACAATCCTTTCTAAACAAATATCATACTTCTGTGGGAACACTTATAGATTTTGCTTAGTTACTTTCTTTAATTCAATTCTCTCATATTTAATTTCATTTATTTTATTTTATTTTAAAAATTTTTTGCTAAATTACATTAAATATTTTGTCCCATTTTATAATCATATATTATTCCAATTTTCTAACATTATTTCAAATACAGATACAACAACACAATCTTATGTACCTTTGCAGAATCTCTTTTTCAGTTATATGTTTACCCATTATCTCTAAATAAAATCTGTTTCTTTACATCTAGTTTCAAACCTTTGTAGCTTCTCTTCCCTTCTTTCCTCCCTTGTTTCTCCCCTCTACCCTTTTTACCCCCTTGTCTCTTAATCTCCACCCTCTTGTGTATTCCTCTTTTCTGTTGCTTTCTGGTATTGTGTCCACTTTTCACCTTGTTTTTCCCTTTTTTGGTTGTTTTTTTAAGTCTTAAATTCTCCATTCTCTTTCTCCTCTTTCCCCTTTCTTCCCCAAATAAAGTTGCTTGTTCATTAAGGATGGTTTCTTCTTCATCCCAATCTTCTTGTTCTTGTAGTTTCTCATATGTAGAAATTGCCATTTCTAAAAAATGAAAAACAGAGCCAAAAGAATCCTTCCCTTCTTGTTTCTCTTGATTATATTTTATAAATTCCATTTTCAGTTCATCCATAAGTAATGCCATTGTAAAAAAAAGAAAAAATTTAAACGACCCAAATGATTTTAATCATTCAAATAAGAATTTCCAAGAGTCCCAAAGTCACCAAGCAATCCAAATACACACAGTCTATTTCATTTAACGCTTTCTTCTTTTTCTCACTTTTTTTTTCATTTTAATGCTTCAAAAAACTTCAAATTCTTTTAGACCTTCAATCCATCTGATAGAGTAGTCAATTATGATCCAAAATGGAAAAATCCAATAATAAAAAGGCCCAAAAAACCAAAGAAGAAAAAGGATATATATGGACTGCACACTGCACTTTATTTATTTATCCAAGGCTCTTATTATGACTCTCTTCTCCAGCAGCTTCAAAGCCAAGCCTCAAGTGTTGAGATATTGATAAGAGTCCAGGAAAACACCTGTAATAATATTTTTCTGTGCTCTCCCTCCATCTTATCACATTAAAATGTCCTTGAGAAGGAGTGTTTATACATTTCTCCCCAATTCAAATAAAGTACTTTCAAGCCTCTAGTTGGCAGTGTTGCAAGATCTCTTAATACTTTTTCCCCCCTCAGCCAGAAAAAAGAGTAATGTATACAAAACTCAGAAGAAACAAAGGGGGCCTCTATCCTAAAAAAAATTAAAAAATCAAAAGAAGCATAAAAATATATATAAGAAAAAATTCAATCTGGTTACCTACAAAGTCACATTAAAGTCCTCAGAAAAAAAAAATAGTAAGGAAAGAATCCAAGCCTCAATTTGACATCACTTAAAAAACGCTGCTCAACCAGATTCCAGTCAAACAAAAATAAAGCCACAGGTTTCTTCTTTGTTCAGGATATCCTTTCAGGTCTCAGCCAATTTGCAGTACAAAAGAAGTTTCTCACCCAGCCGACACACCTCTCTCCAGCCACTTTCTTTCTTTCTTTTTTTTTTTAAAGTTTTTATTAATTTTCTACAAAGAGACAAACATACAAAAAATTAAAAACATCTACTCTCATATATACTTCCGGTGTATCGGTTGGTTCATCAGTTTTGTGCATTCATTTTATAGTGTCAATTACAATTATATTGCATAACCACTCATATTGTCAATCCATATTCTAATATTACTAAAAAAAAATAAAAATAAAAAAATCTTTTTCTGACTATACCTTTAATCATTCATGCTTTGCGAGATAACAATACTTCAAACAGTTTATTCTATAATTTATCATATAATCATAACAAATCAATCCTAAAAACTCTTCATATATATAATATTAATGCTCTATTATTGTATTTTATCATCTAACCATTGATAAAAAAAACCCCAAATTGCATAAAATTGTTTATCTTCTTGTTCTCTAATTTCAAATGTCAATCTACTCATCTCAGCACATTCCAATATTTTCTCAATAATTTCTTCCTGCAATGGCATTTTCTCATTCTTCCAGTTTTTAGCAAATACAATCCTAGCCGCTGTTAATACATTTACAATCAAATATTTCAAGTCTTTATTATATATATCAGGTAAAATTCCCAATAAAAAAATCTCTGGTTTCAAGTCTATGTGTTTCTTTGTCATTTTTTCCAACCACATGTGAATTTTAGTCCAATATTTTCTAGCATTCTCACAAGTCCACCACATATGATAGTATGAGCCAGGTATCTGATGACATTTCCAACATTTTTCAGATTTATCCTTGAACATTCTTGCTATTCTTGTCGGGGGAAGGTGCCACCTGTAAAACATCTTATACAAGTTTTCTTTATATGCTATTGACATTGTCATTTTATAATTTTGAGACCACAATTTTTGCCATTGCTCTAAATCAATTCCATATCCAAAATTCTTCCCCCATGCAATCATAGTTTCTTTAACTTGTTCTTCCTCTAGCTTAATTCCCAATAAATAACCATATAACTTTTTAATCACTTTCTCATCAGTACCCATCAATATCTTATCTAAATCAGTCTGTTTATCATAGAATCCTTCCGTTTTAAAATCTTCAAGATATCTTGAGTGTATTTGCGCATATGAAAACCAATTCATCCTTATACCTTGTTCCTCTAAATTTTGGATCGTCTCCAGCCACTTTCTTTTCGGAGCTGTCCCGACTTCAGCAGCTTTGGAGGCTGCCTTTCCACCGCCAGCAAAAGGGCTTCTCCCGGATCAAACCAGAGATTTGCGATATCTCTGGGATCCTGGGACTGTGCCCTTCAAAATCCCCGTCTCTACGGGACGGTTTAGGTCCGTTAGGACCAACCAGGGGTGAAAATATCAGCTGAGATCTCAGAGCCCCGAGATCTCAGCTGTAGCACCGAGACGAAGCTCCGCCTTCTCCTGAAGGCAGTCTTGATGTGATGCCTGTGTAGTATCTTACTGATTTTGTCTGTAGTACCTCTTATGTAGGGCAAGACAGCTGTTCCATAGGTCTGTTGGTCTTCTAGGTCTCTGTTATGTCTTGGTGTGTTTTTGTGGATCAGGTTGGTGATTTTGTTTTTTGGGAAGCCATTGGCTGTCAATATTTCAGTCAGGGTGCATAGTTCAGTCTTTATATGTGTCTTATGTGCCAGGCGTTTGGTTCTGGTAATTAGTGTTTTTGCTACAGAATTTATCTGTGCTGGGTGGTGGTGGGATTGGGCATTGAGGTAGTGGTTGGTGTGTGTTTTCTTTTGGTATATGGTGTGTCCCAGTGTGCCATCTGTTCTTTTGTAGATTAGTACATCTAGGAATGGTAGTTGTTTGTTTATTTCCGTTTCCATGGTGAACTTGATTTTGGGGTTTGTGTTGTTTAGGTGTGTGAGGAAATTGTTTAGGTTTTCTTTTCCATGGGGCCAAATCACAAATGTGTCATCAATGTATCTTAGCCATAGTTTGGGTTTGTGGGTGGCATTAGCCAGGGCTCTGGATTCAAATTCTTCCATGAACAGGTTTGCAATGACAGGTAACAGTGGTGATCCCATAGGGGCTCCTTCAATTTGCTTGTATCTTTGTCCTTTGTAAATGAAATATGTGTTGGTTAGGCAGTGTTCTGTTAGTTCCATGAGGTCTTTAGCTGGTTGGTATTTATTTTTGATGATTTCAAGAGTTTCTTTTATTGGGACTTGAGTGAATAGTGAAACAACATCGAAACTTACAAGCAGATCTTCTTGTTCTACATGTAGATCTTTGATCATTTCTAAGAAGTGGTATGAGTTTTGTACATATGAAGCTGCGGTTTCAGCATGGGGCTGTAGTTGTTTTGCTAAGTATTTAGCTAGGTTTTGTAATGGTGCTCCTATGGAGCTGACTATGGGTCTGAGGGGTATGCCTTCTTTGTGTATTTTTGGGAGGCCGTATAATTTGGGGCATCTAGAAGATTTTTCTCTTGGGATGATCGTCTGTTGGATTTCTTTGCTTATGTGGCTGGTTATAATTTTCTTCTTGGTTAATTTTTCTAGATATGTGGTTGGGTCTGTGTTTATAGGTTTGTATGTGGAGTCTTGGAGTAGGTCTGTCAATTTTGTTTCATAGTCTTTTCTGTCCATTACTACTGTGGCATTTCCTTTGTCTGCTGGGAGTATTATTGTGCTGTTATCATTTTTCAGGGTTTGAATGGTCTGAATTCATCTTTTTGCAAATTATTTTTTGGTGGTTTCATTGTGCATAAGATGTGAGTAACCTGGTGTCTTATTCTGTCAGCTTCATCTGTATTTAATTTGGTTAGGCTGGATTCTACTGCACATATGATGGATTCTGTGGGGATTTTTTGGGGTGCTATGGCATAATTGAATCCTTTGGATAGGACATCTGTTTCTGTTTTGTTGAGTTCTCTGTTGGAAACTTTTGCGGGTACTTACATGTGTGCTGTTTAGCTTCCTTCGGGTATTATCCCACGTCATTGTAGTTCTATTAAAGTTGTTGCAACATTTCAGCAGAATCTCATCTGCCATCTTCAGGCTTCTGTATAGAGTTTGTTCCTGGTTTCAAATTTGAGGCTGGTCCATTCTGATTGGCTAGGAGCTTGGGTCTGTGTTCATTGGACTTGGAGTTTGATTGATTGGTGTTTTTGGTTTCTTCTGTCTGTTTTGTGGCTTTGATTGGCTGGCAACACTCTGTTCTTGTGTTGGAGGCTTTCAGTGCAGCTTGGCTCCGTGTGAAAGGATGGTTGCTCTTCATTAGCAAGCAGCTATTCATTAGCAAGCTGGGTTTCACCTGGGTGCCTGGTGGGGAGTGTGTTTGAGTTGGAGCTATCAGAGGGAGTCTGTTTTTGCCCAGGTGTTTGCCTGGCTTGTGGTGTGGGGATCTTTCTATTTGAGAGTGCAGGCTTCCAAATGATTGACAGTCTGGTGGAATCATCTCTTCTATTCATGCTGTCAGGTCTTTTTTCAATCTCTATGGCTTCTCTAATGATTCTGTGGTTGGGGTTTTCTATAGTGGCCATTGAAGTTGATGTTGTGACCTGTGGTTTTCATGTGTTGGACTAGTGAGGAGGTGTGTTATAGCTTTTTTACTGCATTTTTGTGTTCATCTAGGCGGGTACTTATTCTTCTATTGCTCTGTCCAATGTATGTGGCCGGGCATGATGTACAGGGAATTTCGTATATGCCTTGGTTTTCCTGGTCAATTTTGTCTTTGGGGTTCCTCAGGATGGCAGCTATTTTTTTGTCTGTTTTGAAGGCAGTCTTGATGTGATGCCTGTGTAGTATCTTACTGTTTTTATCTGTAGTACCTCTTATGTAGGGCAAGACAGCTGTTCCATAGGTCTGTTGAACTATTCAAACTCTTGAAATCATCAAAAATAAATACCAACCAGCTAAAGACCTCATGGAACTAACAGAACACTGCCTAACCAACACATATTTCATATACAAAGGACAAAGATACAAGCAAATTGAAGGAGCCCCTATGGGATCACCACTGCCACCCGTCATTGCAAATCTGTTCATGGAAGAATTTGAATCCAGAGCCCTGGCTAATGCCACCCACAAACCCAAACTATGGCTAAGATACATCGATGACACATTTGTGATTTGGCCCCATGGAAAAGAAAACCTAAACAATTTCCTAACACACCTAAACAACACACACCCCAAAATCAAGTTCACCATGGAAACGTTAATAAACAAACAACTACCATTCCTAGATGTACTAATCTACAAAAGAACAGATGGCACACTGGGACACACCATATACCAAAAGAAAACACACACCAACCGCTACCTCAACGCCCAATCCCACCACCACCCAGCACAGATATATATATATATGGATAGGCAGATAATTGTCCAGAGTTCCACTTGTTTGTTTGATTGTTTTTTTCATTATGCATTGCTTTTATAGAAGTAGCAGAATAAATAATTATTATAGTTGGTCACACAGCCAGACTTGGCATTTTTATCTGTCTACCTAGTGTTTCCCCTCGGATAGGCAGATGTTTTTTGATGAAGTTGTTGCAGAATGTAAGGTGTTCCAAGTAAAGCTGCTTTTTGCAATTGGCTGGTGGTGATTTTGTCAGTGCTAATGGTGTTTCATATTACCATTGAATCTATCTTTGCTTTTATTTTTCCATATTCTATTCTATTTCTACTTACAGGTTTTTGTCTTTTTCTCTTCTATTCTGCAGTCTCCAGGTACTGCAACATCCAGAATTCATCCTTTTATTATAATTATGTTGTGATCACTTAGCACTAGGTAATTTGAAAAGGCAGCTAACCAACCAGCTAATGAATCATCTCACCTAGAAAGCAGCTTTCTGAATTTTCATAGCAAAAACTTGCTAACATCTGGTTCAAATGATGAGAACAGAAAAACTTCAGTGCCAATAAACCTTGGGTACTTTTAAAGGATTGTTTGCCAAATTACCAACACAGAAAATGAATCCAATATTTATCTTTAAGGAAATAGATTCTGACTTCATAACATATCACTGTCCTTTCTAGAGATTAAACTGTATGTGATGCAAAACAAAACAAAACAAAAATCTAAAGACCTTGAAAACACAGATCAGTCTTGTTAGTGGAACAGTTAAAGCATAGTTGTTATTGATTGGTAGCACATTCCTTAATTGAAATTGCTTTTACACATAATAGTCTTCAATAAGCTTTTTTCTTTGTTTACAATACAACTAATGGCTTTCTAACAACTGTCCCAAATGTCTGAATAAATAAGGCTGCTGCTAATTTAGGGTTACTCCTTGTGTGTCTCTAGAGAAGCATACATTTAGATAATTGTGGACAAGGTCAAAAAGTTGTAGTTCAGAAAATTAGAATTTAACTGTATTGATTTTATTTTTGGAACTATAAACATGAGTGCAAAATAAATATTAAGGACCGATTGTTCATTTTGTGCTACCATTAAAAGCAAAATTATACAGTAATATAAATTGCTAGTCACAAAATTAATTGATAATTGAATGATAATTGATAATGTGAATCAGTTAAATATATAAATCTAAATTAAATATATACTGCAAATTTGTACTTGGTATCATTTTACAGGAGGCATAAATTTGGGTTAAATATATTGGAAACATTCTGTTTACAAAACAAGAATAAAAATGAAATAAAAATTAGTCCAATCTGTGAATAATACTGAAGGTTTGAACTGTCTTAAAGTGGTAACTATCATTGGTACAACAGCTTGCCAAAGCAATCTTTAGATATAAGACAACATCAGAAATATTTAAAAACAGGAATAACCATTCCATGAAAAATGTTGATGTGTGATAGTAGTAACTTCAGTTTAACTTGCAATAATGTTTGTGAAATCTCTTTCAAAAACCTTCCTATGAAACTAATCAGACTTTACCCAAATGGGATCGATTTGATTTTTTATAAGATTTATCATCTTTAATACTATTAAAGATAGGGACAAAGTTAGTTCATTAACGTTTTTAAAAATGCCTCATTCTGATCTCAGATGGTATTTTAATGAAAGAATGAATGAATTTAATGATTTCTTCTTCTTCTTTTAAACTCTACTGGGGCTTACTTTGTTATGGAACTTAACATTCTACTAACTGATATGAATATTACAAAAGTTGAAGCTTCTCAATAGATCAGGTTGCAAATATTGATGAAGGCTGAACTGAGTTTAAAAACTTAATAATTTGTAATTGAAAGACTATTATGGTAGAAGCAATGATTCTGAGCCCTACACAAAGGCAGAATAAACAGAAGTAACTGTCAGGGCTCCAACAAATCCACTCTCATTCAAATAAAAAATCTTTAGCTGCATCTCAGAGAAAAGTAAATTGATTTATTAGGAGTGGCCATGTTGGCGTAAGCTGGATGCAGCCAATACTAAATTGCATCATACATTTTCCCCTTGACCTGGTCTTCCCCCCACCGCCTGGATGTGACTTCTCCAATGGGACACATCCATCTCCAAGAGTCATCCATCATGCTCTCCAATAACCTTCTTATGCACTGACATCTTTGGGCTTCAGGGGTGATTAAGCATTTCAAGAATGACTTGTTTTCCTCCACTCCCTTTTTCTGGCAGCTAAAAAGACCAAAGTAGTATCTTTTTAGTTGACATTCAGCTCCCCTCAGTTCCTGAAGGTGACCTGTACAACACAAAAAGGAAACAAATTTAATACAGGTATAGAACTTAGGGTTGCAACCCCCACCCCCCCAGGTTTGGTTGGGTTTTCTGCATGGAACCTCATCTCAAGGCGATCAGCTTGGACATTCCTACTCTTTACCCAAGATGTCTTTGATAAAGGGTAGCCCTTCCACTTGGTTAGATATTGGAGTTGTTTCCTGTGCCACCTTGAATCAAGGAGTTTGGCCCCCTATGACCATGGGGTCTGGGGGTTCATGTGGTGGTGGCCTGAGGGTTGATCTCACACAGGTTTTAAGAGGCTACTATGGAATCCTGGGTGTATTTTCTTTAACAGTTGGGGTAACTTCAGTTGCACCATGACTGGGTTGATGACCTTTACTGTGGGAAAAGGTGCACCATGACTGGGTTGATGACCTTTACTATGGAAAAAGGTCCCCAACTTCTTACTAGGGAGCCTTAACCTCAAGTACTTGGTGGATAGGTAGAACTTTTTCCCCACCTGGAATGGCCTTTGTGGGGCCTGGTGTTTGTCTGCCTGCTTTTTATAGCTTTGTGCCACTTTTACTGGTGCTTTTTTTTACATTTTCAGCATTGACATCCAATCAGTCAGGCTGACTAAGGAGGGTGGATCCCTTGGATACTTAGGCATTGGGATGAAGTCCATGCTGCCTACTACTTTGAAGGGGTTTAGTCCCATGCTACTGTGAACAGCAGTGGTGGATGCATCCTCTGCAAAAAGCAGGAGGTCTGTCCAATTGGAATGCTGATAAGTCACATAGCATCTCAGATATTGCCCTACCATGGCATTAAATCTCTCTGCCCCCCATTGGTGCTTGGATGAAAAGCTTAGCTAAGACCCTGGGACAACCCAATAGTCCGCAGAAATTCCCTCCAAAATTTAGCTGTGGACTCCTCTGTCTGAGATAATTCTTTGTGGCACTCCATGCAGAGGGTAGATATGTTTCCAAAACAGCTTGGTTAACTGGTGGGCTGAGGATAGCCAGCTGCACAGTATAAAATGTGTCTATATGGAAAATAAGTCTATTACAGTCTAGATCACTTTGTTTCCTCCACTTTTTGGTAAATCTACTATAAAATCCATTGCAATCTCTTCCCATGGCCTTCTTGGTTCCACAACTGTCTGTAGCTATCCTGGGGGGGAGGGGTGTTTCCTGGTCATTTTTTCATTGTGGCATAAATGGTGCAATTCTTCACATAGCTGTCCATGTCTTTCTCTATGCCAGGTCAACAGAATTGCCTCCAAATTAAGGAGTGGCCATGTTGGCATAAGCTGGATGCAACCAATACTAAATTACATCATACATTTCCTCCTTGACCCTGGTTTTTCCCCCACTGCCTGGATGTGATTTCTCCAATGGGACACATCCATCTCCAAGAGTCATCCATCATGCTCTCTAATAAACTTCTTATGCTCCGACAACTTTGGGCTGCCAGGCTGATTATCAAGACATTTCAAGAATGCCTTGTTTTCCCCCACTCCCCTTTTCTGTCAGCTAAAAAGACCAAAGGAGTATCTTTTTAGTTGACAGTAACAATACATTTCATTCAAGGCAGTATAACTATAAGGGTGATTTTGCTTTGTTTGTTTCATACTGTTCCATTTAATGGTCGTGGGTTAAAAATAATTTTAATAGATAATAATAATAATAATACAAATAGGATCCAGTAAGGAGCACTGTCTTTTTTTTTAAAGTAAAAAAGACCGAAGAGCAGACTGTTTCTTTGAGCCTTTTTCTAATTCTACAAATGCTTGTGCCTGTATCCTCAAGAAATGCAGCCATAAAAATATAGTAGAATGTAGTTACTTATCAAGGGTACTTTATTGAATGTTATTTATGTTATGTTATTTTATAAAGACTTAGCTTTCATGAGAAGTGTATAATGGTGGGAAAGTGGAAAGAAAGACCAGAAGACTAGCATTAGTTCTAATAGTGATGGAGGTAGCGTTGGAAGATTTGAAGGCCCAGGTCTTGGGAACAGATTGGAGAGGAAAAAGCTATACAATTGCTAATAGGCAGCATTGACTTGATGGCATATAATAATCCAATCATTTGAATACTCACTTAAAAATCATGTGTTAGAATTTTTAACTGTCAATATTTAGAGAGAATACATTTCACAATCTTTATTTAAAAATGATAAATCTTCATTATAAGTGTTAATTTGTATATGATAGTTTTGTTATTGTTTTTGAAATTAATTCACTTTTCAATTATTTACATTTTCTAAATGAATTTTCCTATTTATTAATTCATTCAGTATTTTTCGGAATCTGGTTTTTTTCCCCTCAATTCAAGTCTGTTTTTGAAATGAACAGTTAAAAACTTGTTGCTAAACAGCAGCAGTGAACATTGTCAAATGCTGTAGATGTTTTTCCTCAAAGTAACAATATTGAAGGTCTGATTATGTTAATTAAAATTACCGAGGAATCCACAATTGAACTTATTTCTGGGAGAAATGATAATATGCCCTTTAAAACAGGAGTCCCTTTTGAGCTGCAGTAAACTTTAGATGCTAATATAACAACCTTACTTGAAAATCTGTGACCTCAGCAAATACCAAATATATTTCTAGCTGGTTTAAAATATGCTTCTTAAATATGTCACTCTATTCAATCTTTTAAAGTTTAACCTGCTGTTCCTGTGGTGCACCTGTGACTACTTTTCATAAACCAAACCTTCAGCCAACATCAATCAACATCTAAAAATTAATTTCCAACTGATTTTCCCCCCATTTCTGGGTTGATATAGCCTGAGTATTCCATCAATGAATATTTAAAAAGGCATTTTCACAGTTAGCCTTTCATTGTTCAGTCACTGTTACTGTAGGTTTTCATATTTTTGAATTGAAGTGGTCTATAAATTAAGACTGAAATTCCGTCTTAACATGCACTCACATATGTCTCATGGTGACCACACACCTTTCTATTGATGTGACTACAAATTTACTAAAAAAAATACAATCTCTTGTTTTTAAAATGGAAAATAATCAGTCTCTCAGAACCATAATTACAGCTTTTTAACATAAGAACTTCACCCAAAAATCAGGGTCAACATTTTTAATGACGTTTAATGTAAGTTCTTTCATTTGTGTTTATATTTGTTAACTTTTATTTTTGCAAGCCAACTATAGTGAAGAAAGAGTGGATGCTTATATCGTAGAATGTTTAAAGAAATAATAAAATATGCATGACAGGTGCATATGATTCAAATGTTTAAATTTAAATATTTTCAGGAAACTGATAAGAATATATTCAAATTTATAAGGTGACATTGCTTTCCACAATGACACCATCGCAAATTGGCATGGTGGTATTGCTATCAGTCTGCTTTCCATTGAGGATGACCTGCACAAGCCAGAAAGTGGGTTGGGAAAATAACTACAGACCCCTCACATCCTGGACATAAACTGTTTCAACTTCTTCCCTCAAGATAATGCTATAGGATATTGTACTCCAAACTAGACACAACAACAGTTTTTCTCCCATGCCATCACTCTGTTAAATAAGTAATTCCCACAACAATGTCAAACTACCCAATAGGGCTGAATTACTACTATCCTTCTCATCTTTCTTATTACCTATTTTCTTATCTTAGTATGACTATAACTTTGTTGCTTGCATCTTTCAGTTTATTTTAATCATTTTATTTAGTATCCTAGTATGATTTTTGTTGATTGCTTATTTAGTATCCTATGACTATCATTGAGTTTTGTATCTTATGATGAATGTAATTATGATGATGACGATGACGATGACGATGATGATGATGATTATTATTATTATTATTATTATTATTATTATTATTATTATTATTATTATTATTATTATTATTATTATTATTATTATTATTTATGATTTGTTGCTTGAATGTACACTGGGAGCTTATGAACTGAAGACAAATTCCTTGTGTGTCCTATCACATTTGGCCAATAAAGAATTCTCTTCTCTTCTCTTCTCTTCTCTTCTCTTCTCTTCTCTTCTCTT
>BLBF01000006.1:43544313-43590710 GCA_015471245.1 Laticauda colubrina | reverse complement strand
GAGAGAGAGAGAGAGAGAGAGAGAGAGAGAGAGAGAGAGAGATGATATTTCTTCCCTTTTCTCTCTCTCATCTCTCTTTCCCTAGCAGGAGGTGAGGACTGCCTTGAGTGAAAATGTGGCATGTAGGCAAGTGCAGGACCACTTTGCTTCTGCACTAAGGCTCTGGCCATGTCCCCCCTGCAGCTCTTTAGATGAGTACAGAAGGCACAAGTTTCAGCCTGAAGTGGTGGGAATAGAAAGCTGCTTATGCACAAACATGGCACAAAGGAAGATACAGGGCTGCTTCATTCCTGCACTAAGGCTCTGGCAACAGATATGGGGCGGGGTAGGGCTGGGGGATTATCCCCCTTAGCTGGGGGATCGCCCGAGCCCCTGCGAGCCCCCAGCAGCCCACCCCAGATACTGAGCAGGTCACATTTTCTTCCACAACAACAATGCCCACCTTTTGGTTGTGTTTTTACTGTGCTCATTAATGAGATTATACTCTCCAATGATATCATGATTTTCTGATAACTGTTTGATATCAATAAAGTGATTAGAGAGATCTCTATATCTTATGTGTCTAATCTGTACTTCACACCAGAAACAATGGACCCATCCTACCTGGGACAACACTAAATACTTTAAGTTTGATGATCTATTAATCATTAATTTTAACTGTTTAAAAAAGAATATGATTTAAAATTCCAAAATATTTGGATAGATGCAGGCTCACTGTTCATTTTTCACTGAAGAAATTGGACAATCATTTGTGTGAAATAGTATAGGGTTTCCTGAGCAGGGGATTGGAGTAGAGGACCTCCAAGGTCCTTTCCAACTCTGTTATTCTATTATTGCTTATGGATGCTATTTGGAATATTACTGGATTACTGTAATTCTACTCTGTCCAGTTGGACAGAAAAACTAAATTAATTTGTTGTCAACAAAATGGAACAGAAATTGAATTAAAAATATTGAATACAATACATGGAAAGTGAAGTTAACTTCTAGATGACAAATCACCACTGCAATCAATATCTTGTAGATAAGTAGAATGGTATTGAATGATGTAGTTAAATAATATAGCTTTAAGCAATGATCAGAGCTTAATGTGATCATGAAATTGCACACTTTGCAACTCTCAGATCAAAATTGTTTAAACTATTTTTAAAATAGCAATAAGCTTCAAACTTCATCAATCTTTATCAATCTGCTACTGTCTGGATATGTGGGAATTGCATTGATGAGAATTTGTTATTTTTTGTGTGTGTACAAAATACAGTAAATATAACATTTATTAATCTTATTTATTTATTCTAGATGTTTTAAGTTCAATCTTCACTGCAAGGATGAACATACAGGAACCAATAAATTTCACCATTTGCTACAACTTTATGAGATCTGTGTGTTTGATTTACATTTTTATAACAGGTTAAATAAACTACTTCTTTCACAGTGCAGGTTATTTTTGAAGTAGCCATGTTTCCTGTTATTCAACAATACAACCAAAGTGTAGCCATAGAGGCTGTTCATTGTTAGTAGTATTGTGAATCTATGGAATTTAAGGTTAGGTCCCACTGGCTGATGGACGCAAAAGGTATGCATAAAGGACACAGCGGATGAGCAAAATTTCGGGGGTGGCTCCATCTGTTGTTATCCGCTCCAAAAAGTGGTGAAAATTTGCATAAACAGAATGGAAAATAACGGAAAAGAACGGATGTGGGTAGTATGTAGCGGGGATGTTAAACAGATGTTCATAGGAAGCCTAGTGGATGACAGCGGATGGAAGCAGATGACACCTCCGAAGGGGTGGAATTTCTTCCGGGGGAGAATTTCAAAGCAGATGCATAGCGGAAGCGGCGGATGCATAGTGGATAAAGCAGATGCATCATAGATGCCTATAGGAAGCAAAGCGGATGCCGCAGGATGTATATCAGATGCAAAGCATTCACTGCACATGCTTCACAGATATAAAAGGATGCAGCACGCATGCAGTCAGCATTCAGGGGAAAGACATGCTGCCACATACATCTAGGAGGAACACCATGGTTAGTCAGTCAGGGAAAAAGAGGAAGACAGTGTCTACTCGCTCCTGCCCTGGCAAGAAGGAGAGAAACAGCATCACACCCCCTGGCACTGACTCTGAACCTGCTGCTGCTGCTGTGGTGGACCAGCCCTAAGGCCCTCAAAGCCCTGCTGCTGAAGGCCCTGCTGCTGAAGCCCCTGAAGGCCCTGCTCAAGCCCCTGCCAGAGGGGGGAAGAGGCAAGGGAAGGAGAAGGGAGAGAGAAAACAGTACTCCATTGCATAGCGGATGCATAGCAGATGCAAAGCATTCACTGCGCATGCGGGGAGGATGAATTGCATCAGCTCCGTGGATATAAAAGGAGGCAGCTCGCAAGCAGTCAGCATTCAGAGGAAAGACCTGCTGCCAGAGACATCTTGAGAGAACACCATGGGGAAGAAGAGGAAGCCTGTGCCTACTCCTGTCAGCCCTGGCAAGAAGGACAGAACCACCATCCCACCCCTTGGCGCTGACTCTGAAGCTGCTGGTGATGCTGCTGCTGGTGCTCCTGGTGCTCCTGGTGTTGCTGGTGCTGCTGGTGCTTCTCCTGCTGGTGCTGCTGGTGCTTCTCCTGCTGGTGCTGCTGGTGCTGCTGCTGCTTCTCCTGCTGCTGCTGGTGCTTCTCCTGCTGCTGCTGCTATGGTGGACCAGCCCCAAGGTCCTCAAAGCCCTGCTGCTGAAGGCCCTGAAGCCCCTGCCAGAGGGAGGAAGAGGCAAGGCAAGGAGAAGGGGGAGAGGAAACAGTACTCCATTTCTGAAGATCATGTGGAGGAGGTGCTGGAATGGCTGAGGGAGAATGAGTACCTGTGGAGGAAGGGCTACAGGCTCTATCGTGACACCAAGCAGAAGCAGGCAGCATGGAGAGAGAAGGAGGAGAGCCTGGGCTACACTTCAGATGTACTCCTTGGGTGGTAGAAGCACATGCACACCTGGTATGGAAAAGCTGCACCTGAAGAAATCCGGGCAGGCCGCTGTCAAGCTCACTGACTGGGAGATGTATGTCATGGCCAAGTGCAGTTTCCTGGAGGGTGAGATCCGCCACCGAGGAGCAGCCCCTCTGACACCCCTCTCCCTCAGACAGCCCACAGACAGCCAGTCCTCTTCCAGCCAGGAACCAGCGAGCCTGTCTAGGCAGGTGTCTTCAGAAGGGCCCACGGCAGAGACCCCGCCAACAGCTGCACTCCCCATGCCGGCGGACCTGGAGGGTCCCTGTCACAAATGGAGGCAGAAGCAGCAGCCACCAGAGGCCAACCCACCGCCACCCCCACCCCAGCTCCACCAGATACAGGCAGAGAGGCAGACTGGAGGGCAGAACCACAGTGTCCTGCTGGAGATCAGGGACACAATGATGATCAGCACAGAATTTTTCTCTCAGCTGGTCCACTTGGACAGAGGATTCTTGAGCCGCCACACCTTCATCACCTATGTGAGCCACACCCTCAGGAACCTGCCCGAGGCCCAGTACCAGGTGATGAAGGAGAAGATAACAGCACTTCTGCACAACCCTCAAGGCCCAGCTGAAGCTGCTCCTACCCAGTCCAGGTCTGCTCCTCCACCCCAGGCGATGTCACAGCCCTCCCACAGCTTTCAACAGCCTCTCACCTACTAAGGCTATGACTACCATGACTTCCCACAGTAGAAGCAAAACTTCCCAGTCCAGGCCCAGGTTCATTGCACACCACAGACGCCAGTCCTCACCCAGCTGCAGACCAGACAGCCCCACTACACTCCTCCTTCCTCCACCCCACAGCCAAGCCCGTCAACAGACAATCTGTCATCAGTCTTGGGCCTCACATCTCAGGTCCTTGATGAAGGGCCTCTCAACCTCATGGGACTGAGTCAGCTCTGGGACAGCTTCCTGAACACACCATCCCCTGTTGTACTCTCAGGGCCAAGCACCCCAATGGTGCCTCAGACCGGCACTCAAGCCACAGCCACTTCCACAGTCCCTGCCGCTTAACAGCTGAGACCATGGACATGACTCAGAGTGACTGAGAATAGTGTCAGAGACTGAGTTGTTTCCTTGTTCACTTTATCTTTGCTTAAGACACTTTTCTTGTTTCATTTTGCTTTTTTAATAAAGTCATAAAGTTTACCTAAGACAGTTAATAAATGTTATCTTTGCTTAAAACACTTGGTTCATTTTTTTACCTAAGTAAAGTGTTGGTGAAAACTTTTAGCAAATGGTTAAGGCTTTGCATGCTTGTGGGATAGATAAGGATAGTTGTGGGATAGATAAATCTCCAGTGCAAGCATAGTGGGACTGTATGGTCCCCCATCCCAGCTGCCACACATATGCCACACTTTATTGTCAACAACAATTTATTCATTGATCAACACATTTTAAAATAAACAAAGCTCTTTATTAATGCCCTATTCATTGTAGGACCACTCAAAATACATGGCACAATCTCATCAGTGTTATGCGACAGGCTTAAGGAAGCATCCATTAATCATCTATCATCCTGTCTTGCCACTCCACTGCTCCAGCTGGGGAGTTGCACCAGTGTCTCGGTAGGTTGCGCTGCTTCTTCCCTTCACGTGAAGCTCTGTTGGGGCCTTGTACATCCACAGTGTCTATCAGGTTTTGTCCTTGCCTCCATTCACCAGGCTCCATGTCTCCATTCCCTTGTTGACGGTCCACAAGTCTGTTCTGCAATACTGGGTAGTGGGTGCGCATGAGATTGTGCAGGATGCAGCAAGCTTCCATGATGCTCCTCACAGTCTGTGGATCATGCTGCATAATGGTGAGAAGTATCTGGAACCTGTTGGCCAGGATGCCAAAGGTGTTCTCCATCACCCGTCTTGCCCTGGACAGTCTGTAGTTGAAGATCCTCTCTTCATGGGTGAGGTATCTTGAACTGTATGGCTTCATGAGGTAGGTTCTGAGGGAGAAGGCGTCATCACCATGATGAAGTAGGGCACATCTTGTGTGTCATTGGGTAGGGGGTCTGGATCTGGAAAACCCATGATGAGGTTACATTCCAGCCCATCCTTGAAGTCACTTGCATTGTATGCCTGGCCATCTGAAGTTGACCCGTTGCCTGAAGCATTGATGTAGATGAACTTGTAGTCAGCATCAACCATGGCAAAGAGGATGATACTGAAGAAGCCCTTGTAGTTGATATAAGTGGACTCTGAGTTGGCTGGAGCTTTGCAGGCCACGTGCTTCCCATCTTTGGCTCCAACGGTGTGGGGAAAGTTCCACCTCTGATACCACTGTTCTGCAACTTTCCTCCAACCTTGTTCAGGGTTGGGACACTTGAGGAGTTCCTCCATGGATTCTTCAATGATGGCCTGTACCACTTCTCTGACCACTTTGCTGATGCTGTTGTGTGGCATCCTCCAGGCATATTGCATGTTTCTGTGTGTGGTTCCAGAGGCCAGGTGCCCCAGAGTCAGTGCCACCTTCAGTCCCGGGTCCAGGTTGGCATGGAAGTTGGTGCTAGGCTTGGTCAACCTGGGTCTTAGATGCTCTACAACTTCATCAAACATGGCTGGTGGCATCCTCATGAAGTGCTGGAATGCATGAGGGTCTTCATTCCTCAGCTCTACCATCAACTCGTCATACATTCCAAACTCCATTCTTCTCATGATCCATCTTTGGACCCACACAGCTCTTGGCCGTCTCCTTCTTCTCCTTGTGTATAAAAGGTGAAACAGTCTGAACAGGTTTTGGTTCTGGTGATGAATGATTGCATCTACCATACGAACTGTGTCATGATCCATGGTGGAGAACAATGGATGATGTGGAAGAGCAAGACCAAGGGTGAAGATGTCTGTACACCACGGCTGCTGGACTCATACTGAGATCCAGATGATTTTCTCCCCCTTTTTATAGGAAATATCAGTAGTCCGATAGGTGTCCTTCGACATACTCTAGACATATTGCAGACATCCTAAATATCTGAGATACTTCCCAGATACAAATGTCTTGTCCATTTTAATCCTTTATATATGAGATGCATACGCTTACATCCTTTCTATTTCCGTACTACTAACACTGTGTAGCCGTTCCATGTACCTTTCATTTCCTCCCTCTTTCCGTTTTCAGCTGCAGCGGATGTGAGTTGAGGGGATTGCCAGAGGATGCAGAGAGGATACAGCGGATGTTTAACGGATGATAACGGACATAGAATGTTTGTTGTCCCTATATGTCGCAGATGTACATCGTACCCGGAGGAAAGTTCACCCGTTCACAAAGTTTTGTGCAGCTCAAAACTTCTTGCGCAGATGAAATCGCTGTGGACGGATGCTCGAGGGATAGAGCGTATGAGACACATATGCAGTGAGTACACAATGGATGTATACCATTTTCCAACGGTTGGAAAGCTTTTTTTAATATTTTACATCCTCTTTGCATCCATAATTGCAGTGGGACAGGGGCTTTAGTTAGGTCTTAAATTTCCTTGAGCTTGAAAACTGTGTTTACCATAAGAGAAAAATATTTTCATGCTTTTTCTTTCATTAGTTCTAATTAATCAGGTAGCAAAATTTGCTTTAGATTTTTTTTTATCTTGTGGAGAATTTTTTTTTAATGGAATGACTGTAACCATTCTTATATTTGTTTAGTTATAAGCTAAATATGAAGAGATATGTTTCTATTCAGGTTAAAACATATTGGTTCTTTTGTGTTACTGAGAATGTGCCTTCAGTGAGTTCCTAAACATAAAAATATGCACTATACATCTGCATTACAGACAGAATTGCAAAGTTGCTGAGCTGTCACTTTGTAGAAGGTATATTGTACATATGCATTAAGAGGAAGCATCTATTCAGTAGCCATCAAATTCCATTTTGTTGTTTCTATTTTGCTCTTGGTTGTTCTGAAGGAAATCTGCTGCTATTTCTTAATTTCATGTCTGTTTGTAGAGGCAGTCTGCTTCCTGTAGCTAAGCTTAGTTCTGGCTCATTGGTTACTTTGAATATTTGACTGAATTTTAAAAAAGTAGGAGGTAGGTAGTATTCCAAATGGACTATAGTGTCATCTACTTTTGGGACTCTTAGATTATATTTACAAAAAGAATAAAGAAGTTTTTAAAGTTATCCTTAGTTTCTATAAGACAGAACAATGGATTTTTAAAGTCACTCTTAGTTTCTATAGGGTTTAGTATATTGGGTTTAGTATGATGGTTTAGTATTTAAGATGCTAGGCTTTTCAGTGAGAAAGCTAACAACCCAGGTTCGAGACTCAAGTATCACATAACAGAGAGAGCTTTTGTCCTTTCCTTAGCTCCTGCCAACCTAACAATTCAAAAGCTTGCAAATATGAGTAGATACATAGGTACCACTTCAGTGGAAAGGTAACAATGATCTGTGATGTCATGCTGGATACATGATCATCGAAATGTCTTCAGATAGCATTGGTTCAATGGCCCTTGAAACAGAGATGAACATTGGCCTCTATAAAACTTAAACTTAAATTACTGCAAAAAATCAAAAGAATGGAAAAAAAAGTAAACTTGAGATATTTATTCTTCATTAGCTGTGAATAATTACTGGCAAAAAGGCCCCAATTGTTTTAAATATGCAGAACCTTTTGGCTGAGTATGGTTCTTTGAAAGGTTATATTTAAAATACAAAGTTAGATCATTAAATATTACATGTATTTGATTGACAAACATGGATCATTAACTTTTTATAGGTGTTTAAACTGAATGTAGGAAGTTTTTTGTTAATTGGTGCTAGAGTTCTATATTAAACACAAAATATAGGTGGTACTGTTTGAAAAAAATGTCACTTAAAAAAAATCTAATAAAGAATAATATCATTTGTGCAATTTCCTTAAATAATAACAACTCATCAGATAACCCAATTTGCTACAGAAAAATAAACTGTAAATATAACAGATATTACCATTTATACACTGAAAGCTCTAATCTAAATAATAAATGGCAAATATAGAATTATTTACTTCTTCAGGTTTATTGGATTTCTGTTTTAAAGTGGAGATGGGCAGTTAATTTTTTCAAGGGACCATATGATAAACTGGAACTATGGTGAAGGGCCAAATCAATAGGGCTTTGAAGGTGCATAGGGATACACATACGCACAAAGATAAACTGAAACAAAAATAGAAGTCACCTTCAATAAAAACAATGTAGTTGTACTGTACATATGGCATACATTTATTTACATTCAAGTTCTAATTTTTGATTGATCTTGTGTGGGCCTCACAGTGACAGTAAAAGAGGCTACAAAATGCCCAAACCTGTTTTAAAGGGACTAACTTCCTGCTGGCCACAACCAAAGCAAATTCGTTTACAAATTTCACTGTACTTGATAAGATGTATTTCTATGACAGTAGGTGGATCATGGGGTTCCATGGTTTTTAGAACATAAAATATTCTAATCTAGGCTATGGACAGCCTTTTTAGGTGAACCAGCCAGGAAACATGGCCCATTGTAAAGCTATATCAATAGAATTTGCAAATCTGAATATAAACACCCCACAATCAATTTCAAAATGCTTGATTTTGTCTTCATGATTTCCCCTAGCCATTAATGAAGATTGTCCTTATCATCATTATTAACCACATCAATAGTTATAGGATCTAGAATATTTCTGGTGCATTTGAAAAGAATAACTTTACATATGAACTTAATAATCTCTTTACACTGTTCCTGTATTACATGAAGAGTAAAGACAAACATAATGCAGATGAAAAAGTGAAGCTAGGGTGCTCATCTTCTATTTCTGTTCACTGCTAAATATCTACTTTTTCAAAATAACTACAAATGATTTTAAGCCCGTGTCACACTGCACTAAGGGATGCAAAGAGGATGTAAAACGGACAAAAAAGCTTGCCATCTGTTGGAAAATGCAATGCATCCGTTGTGTACTCACTGTGTACATCTTTCATACGCTCTATCCATCAAACATCCATCTACTGCTATTTCATCTGCTCAAAAAGTTTTGAGCTGCAAAAAACTTTTTGAGCAGATGAACTTTCCGCTGCGTACGATGGACATCCACGACACATACAGGCAACAAACATTCTTTGTCCGTTGTCATCTGTTACATGTCCGATGTATCCACTCGGCATCCTCTGGCCATCTGCTCAACTCACATCTGCTCCAGTGGAAAGCGGAAAGAGGGAGGAAACGAAAGGTACGCGGAACGTCCACATAGCGTTAGTAGCACGAACATAGAAAGGATGAAAGCAGATGTAGCTCTGATATAAAGCATTAAAATGGACAAAACGTTCATATATGGGACATATCTCAGATAGTTAGGATGTCTGGAGGATGTTTAGAGTATGTGGAAGGACAGCTAGCGGAAAACCGACATTTCCTATAAAAGGGGGGAGGAAATCACCTGGATCTCACTATCAGTCCAGCAGCTGTGGTGTGCAGACCTTGTCAGCCTTGCCCTTGCTCTTCCACATCATCCATTGATCTCTACCATGGATCATCGCACACTCCTTTTGGTAGCCGCCATCATTCAACACCAGAACCAAGCCCTCTTCAGACTGTTTCACCTTTTCTACGCAAGGAGAAGGAAACATCCAAGAGCTGTGTGGGTCCGAAGATGAATCGGGAGAAGAGTGGAGTTTGGACTCTATGACAAGCTGATGGTGGAGCTGAAGAATGAAGACCCTCGTGCATTCCAGCACTTCATGAGGATGCCACCATCCATGTTTGACAATGTTGTGGAGCGTCTGAGACTCAGGTTGACCAAGGCAAACACCAACTTCCATCCCAGCCTGGACCCTGGACTGAAGGTGGTACTGACTCTGTGCCACCTGGCCTCTGGAACCACATACAGAAACATGCAGTATGCCTGTAGGGTGCCACACAACACCATCAGCATTGTGGTCAGAGAAGTGGTGCAGGCCATCATTGAAGAATCCATGGAGGAGCTCCTCCAGTGTCCCACCAATGAAGAATGCTGGAGGAAAGTTGCAGAGCAGTGGTATCAGAGGTGGAACTTTCCCCACACCGTTGGAGCCATAGATGGGAAGCACGTGGCCTGCAAAGCGCCAGCCAAGTCAGGCTCCACTTATTTCAACTCCAAGGGCTTCTTCAGTATCATCCTCTTTGCCGTAGTTGATGCTGACTACAAGTTCACGTACATCAATGCTTCAGGCAACGGGTCAGCTTCAGATGCCCACATATACAATGCCAGTGACCTCAAGGGTGGACTGAAATGCAACCTAATCATGGCTTTCCCAGAT
Source organism: Laticauda colubrina (assembly GCA_015471245.1). Classification (NCBI taxonomy): domain Eukaryota; kingdom Metazoa; phylum Chordata; class Lepidosauria; order Squamata; family Elapidae; genus Laticauda; species Laticauda colubrina. The sequence goes on along the minus strand of BLBF01000006.1, from coordinate 43,580,491 downwards.
CCAGACCCCCTACCCAACGACACACAAGATGTGCCCTACTTCATCGTGGGTGATGAAGGCAATGGGGACAAGGAGCCTGGTGAATGGAGGCAAGGGCAAAACCTGATAGACACTGTGGATGTGCAAGGCCCCAACAGAGCTTCACATGAAGGGAAGAAGCAGCGCAACCTCCTGAAACACTGGTACAACTCCCCAGCTGGAGCAGTGGAGTGGCAAGACAGGATGGTAGATGCTTAATGGATGCTTTCTTCAGCCTGTCTCATCACACTGATGAGATTGTGCCATGTATGTTGAGTGGTCTTACAATGAATAGGGCATTAATAAAGAGTTTTGTTTATGTTGAAATGTGTTGATCAATAATTAAATTGTTATTGATAATAAAGGGCCATATGTGTGGCAGCTGGGAGGGTGGACCATACAGTCCCACTATGCTTGCACTGGAGGTTTATCTATCCCACAGCTATCCTTTCCCATCCCACAGCTATCCATCCCACAGCTATCCTTATCCATCCCACAGCTATCCATCCCACAGCTATCCTTCCCTATCCCACAAGCATGCAAAGGCTTAACCCTTTTTTCAAAGTTTTCCCCAACACTTTATTAAGTAAAAAAAATGAACCAAGTGTGTGGAGCAAAGATAACCTTTATTAATAACAAACTGTATGACTTTATTAAAAAGCAAAATGACCCAAGTAAAGTGTCTTAAGCAAAGATAAAGCGAGCATGTAACAATTCAGTCTCTGGCACTCTTCTCAGTCACTCTGAGGCATGCCCATGGTCTCAGATGTAAAGGGGCCAGGGACTGTGGAGGTGGATGTTACTGGAGTGCTGGTCTGAGGCGCCATTGGGGTGCCTGGCCCCAAGAGTACAACAGGAGATGGTGTGTGCAGGAATCTCTCAGAGAGCTGACTCAATCCCTTGAGGTTGAGAGGCCCTTCATCAAGTACCTGGGATGTGAGGCCCAAGACTGATGACAGATGTTCTGAGGAAGGGCTTGGCTGTGGGGTGGAGGAAGGAGCAATGTAGTGGGGCTGTCCTGTCTGCAGCTGGGTCAGGTGAGGTGTCTGTGGCGTCTGTGGCATCCAAGGAATCTGGGTGTGGACTGGGAAGGGCTGCCTCTGCTGTGGGAAGTCCTGGTAGTGGTAGGCTTGGGAGGGGAGGGGCTGCTGAAATCTGTGGAAGGGCTGTGACATCGCCTTGGGTGGAGGAGCAGACCTGGAGTGGGTAAGAGCAGGTTCAGCTGGGCCTGGAGGGTGGTGCAGAAGAGCTGTGATCCTCTCCTTCATCACCTTGTACTGGGCCTCGGGCATGTCCATGAGGGTCTGGCTCACGTATGTGATGAAGGGCTTGCAGTTGGAGGATGGTATATCGAAGTGGACCAGCTGGGCAAGGAGATCTGTGCTGGCTTTGATTGTGTCCCTGATCTCCAAGAGGACAGTGTGGCTCTGTCCCTCCGGTCTGCTTCTCTGCCTGCTTTCTGTGGAGGTGGATGTGGGTGTGGGTGTGGGTTGGTCTCTGGTGGCTGCCTCTTCTTGCTCCATCTGAGACAGGGGATCCTCCATATCCTCTGGTATGGGGAATGCAGCTGTCGGGGGGTCTCTGCCGTGGGGCCCTCCAAAGACACCTGCCTGGACACTGTAGCTGTTTCCTGGCTGGAAGAGGAGTGGCTCTCTGTGGGCTGTCTGAGGGAGAGGATTGACAGAGGGGCTGCTCCTCAGTGGCGGATCTCACCCTCCAGGAAGCTGCACATGGCCATGACATCGGTCTCCCGGTCAGTGAGCTTGACAGCGGCCTGCCCAGATTTCTTCAGGTGCAGCTTTTCCATACCAGGTGTGCATGTGCTTCTACCACCCAAGGAGTACATCTGAAGTGTAGCCCAGGCTCTCCTCCTTCTCTCTCCATGCTGCCTGCTTCTGCTTGGTGTCACGATAGAGCCTGTGGCCCTTCCTCCACAGGTACTCATTCTCCCTCAGCCATTCCAGCACCTCCTCCACATGATCTTCAGAAATGGAGTACTGTTTCCTCTCCCCCTTCTCCTTGCCTTGCCTCTTCCTCCCTCTGGCAGGGGCTTCAGGGCCTTCAGCAGCAGGGCTTTGAGGGCCTTGGGGCTGGTCCACCATAGCAGCAGCAGCAGGAGAAGCACCACCAGCAGCAGGAGAAGCAGCAGCAGCAGCAGGAGAAGCACCAGCAGCACCAACAGCACCAGCAGCACCAGCAGGAGAAGCACCAGAAGCACCAGCAGCACCAGCAGCACCAGCAGCACCAGCAAAAGAAGCACCAGCAACACCAGGAGCACCAGGAGCACCAGGAGCACCAGCAGCAGCATCACCAGCAGCTTCAGAGTCAGCGCCAGGGGGTGGGATGGTGGTTCTGTCCTTCTTGCCAGGGCTGACAGGAGTAGGCACAGGCTTCCTCTTCTTCCCCATGGTGTTCTCTCAAGATGTCTCTGGCAGCAGGTCTTTCCTCTGAATGCTGACTGCTTGCGAGCTGCCTCCTTTTATATCCATGGAGCTGATGCAATTCATCCTCTCTGCATGCGCAGTGAATGCTTTGCATCTGCTACGCATCCGCTATGCATCTTATAGCTGTCCGTGATGCATCCGCGTGATCCGCTACGCATCCGCTCTGCATCCGCTCTGCATCCGTTCCTTCCGCTATGCATCCACTTTGCTGTTCTCCCCCAGAAGCCCTGCAGATGTGTCATCCGCTTCCATCCGCTTTCATCCGCTAGGCTTCCTATGAACGTCCGCTTTACATCCCCGCTACATCCTCCCCACGTCCGTTCCTTTCCATTGCTGTCCGCTCTGTTTATGCAAATTTGGGGCACTTTTGAGAGCAGATAACAACGGAAGGAAAATTTTCTCGTCCGCTGTGTCCTTTTTCCATACGTTTTGCATCCGTCGGCCAGTGTGACCTAGCCTTTAGTTTTTGTTAAGTTTGAAATGCCTTTCTGTCTTAATAGGTTAAATCATAAATAAGAAATCTTTTACGTACGAAGAATTATTCTAAAATTTTGTCAGTCTTAATTGTTACAGCATTTAGGGTCAATAAGCATATGCACAGAACTGAATCTTTCCCTTTTTTCATCCTCTCATTCATTTTCAGAAAAAAAATGGAAAAGGTTTCTTTGTCTTTTATGATATGTTCAACTTACTTTAAGAATTACATTATAGGTTTTGTATAATTTTTTAAAAAAACATAACAAATTGTTTCTGTTGCTCAGTTATCATCATTTCAGAAGATCTGAATACCATACACACCATTACAAAATTACCTTGCTAGTGGTATTGAGGATGCAAATAGATGCTGCTATACCAGACAATTAATGTATAATTATAATTCTATAATCACAATAGAATAATATCATCTTTAGATCTTTGAAATGTAGATTTTATACCAGAAGTAATCTATGACATATGGGAAAGAATGGCATTGAGAATGCTTCCATTCTTATGCTAAAAATTTATTCTAATCACTCAGACTTCCTGGTGCCATTGCATTTAGAGATAGCAAATGAATCTGTCTATGTTCATGGATAGAACTGAATAAATAAATGTCTTGAGAGGCAACAACTGATGACTTGATTTTTGTCAAACTGGATCATTTTGTCTGTTTGCTAGGTTTAAAAGGGAAAAAGTTAGAAAATTGAGTCATGACTCAATTCTTGAATCTTACTATAATTGTATGATGATTCAAGCATTTAAAGGCAAGCATTTCTTCTTCATTAATCAAAGTAATACCAGTTGAATCAATAACTCTAGAAACTATTGAACAGGGTAGTCAATATCTACAATGGTTGTACCAGTTTGCACAATCTAAAAAAAGACTTTTCTTTTATTGATAATGGTTACCTGGAAGACAGAAACTTTAAATTAATTATTGTTTAAGATAAATACTTGATTCTATTAATCTAAAGAACAAATGCAATCCTTTTTAAAAAGTGATATAAATAGCTTTTATTGTATCCTGGCATTCATTTTCTTTGATATGACTTTCTTCAATAGTACAATAGCATTTTTGCTGTAGACATGGTAAACATGTCTTATGTTGTTAACAAAGGTATTTGTAAACTGATAGATCAGTTTAAAGCACATGGATGATTTTGTAGTAAGCATTTACATATTTTAATCATTCAGTCATGTCAGACTCTTGATATATAAGTACTCTCCATGCTACCTTGTCAATTATAGCTTATTTGGATGATGTAACCTGACTATAATGTTTATAGAGCTCTTTGTGATATCTGAGCTTCATTTTTTTTCCTGCAGGTGTTCATTACCCAAACAGGATATGTCTATCCATAACCTAGTTGGTAAATGAAATATCTGCAAACAAAACAATCAAGCTCAAAAAACACAAAGAATTCCACAGTTCAACTATATATTAATTATTCTAGTGGAACTACAGGATTAGTAAACCAATATATTTTTAGGTACTAGATATAGGCCTGATAGTTTTTGGCTATTATATATCATGTTTCCTTGAAAATAGGACCTAACCCCAAAATAAACCCTAGCCTAATTTTTAAGAATGTGCCTAATATAAGCCCTATCCCAAAAAATAAGTCCTAGTGAAGGGAAGTAGGGGTGGCCAGCATAGGAGGTGGTATGTGTGTGCAATAGTGTCCAGCAGCAGCCACAACCCAGGTAGCACAGGTGAGTTGATTACCTGCCCAAGCAGCAGGCAGAAGCAGAGGTGAGAAGACATGTGATCTGGATGCACCGCATGAGGCACAGAAAAGCTGAGAGTCAGTGGGCTGGAGTGGTGGGTGGCTATGGAAGGTTTGTCTTCACGCAGTGGTACCAGCAGCAGACAGAGGCAGACATGGGGGGTGGGGGAAGAGAGGTGATCCAGAAGCACCATGCAGGTTGTGAGAAAGCCGAGTCAGTGGGTTGAACTGGGCAGCCAACTGGGAAAGGTTTGCCTTAGCATCTCTTGGCTTTCCTAAGGCCCATGCAACACATCGGGATTGTCTGCCTTCCTTCTCATGTCTCTGCTTCTATCTGCTGCCAGTGCTGCCTCGCTAAGATGCTCAGATCCACCAACTCTAGGCATTCCTGTGGCCTATGTGGCGCGTCCTGATTGCTTGCCTTATCTCTGTTCCTCTGCTTTTATCTTTTGCTTGGACAGGGAATCAACTCACCTGCACTGTGCTGATTGGGCAGCCACAACGTGGGCTGCAGCTGTTGCCAGTTATTGTCGATGCCCACACATTTGCTGTCTTTTGTGTCTGCACCAAGAGTAGGGCGCCCAGACAGGCTGATCATCTGTGTGTTTCCCTGAAAATAAGCACCAGGACCTATTTTGGAGCCCCCCAAAATATAAGAGTGGGTTTTATTTTCAAGGAAAGATGGCAGTAGAATATATAGATGTTTAAAAATTTTCAGGGAGAGAGGAAAATGAGACAGATGTAGCTTCCAACAGCTATGGTGGTTAATGACTTTCTGATTCTATATTGGCTGTCCATGAAGAGCTTACAATGAGATAGATTAAAACAACTCTGCGGTCTAAATGAACTAGAGTTTGTATGACCCCACTGTGCCCAGAATAAATCAGCCTTTTGTCTTAATCACAACTGGGACCAAACTTCAGAACTTTCTACAGTAATCTCTTTGAGTTGAGTAAAAGTAATAAGTTTCACTGATACAAGGTCTGAAAATGCTAAGATCTAATTCTATTTTCATGCACATTTATTAGGCTCACACGTTTGTCTAGCATATACTAAAAGACAAATTCATTTACTGTGTAAAAAGACTTCAGGAAAAATAAATGATAATTAAAACTGATTGCATATGAAAATATTTTGTAAGTAAAATTAAGTAAATAAATTAAAATAAAATGTGAAATCACTTTTTCACCCCAAATTGAAGAGAATAATTTATTTCTCTCTATATATTTGTTCAATTGTCATTCTACATAGAAATACAAGTGGTCCTCAAGTTATGACCCTTATAGAGCTTGCCCATTAGGATTGAAGGATGAGATAGCATTAAATGAATGCAATAACTAACCATCTTTGCTCTCCTCAGTGCTTTAGGAGTGGAAACATGGAATATCACAGGGTGGAGGAAGCATTGGTCTTCCCCACCATCACTTAACAATCTGTGCGTTCATGTAACAAATGCACTGAGGAGGGCAGGGATGGCTATATAGCTGACTGTCAGTGCAGTTGACTGTCTTGCCAGCTGGTAACTTTGGGAAGGAAAATGCTGGGCATGCCTGCCTTTCCTAATTCTGCCCCTGCCCTTCCTCCTGCCAAGATACTCTCCCTTTTTTAGGGCTTTCTGCACCCTTCTCATCCCCATCATTTGGACAGTGGGAGGTTGCAAAGCTCTCCTGCCTCTCTAGGTTTTGGGAAGCCAGTCCTGGCAAAAAAGAAAGCTTCAACACAAGCTTTCCAAATCCTTTCCTCTGCTTAAAACTCTCCCTCACTCCCCCAGAAAGCCACGTTTCTTCAATTAAAAAATATGGGAGGGACAGACTTAATGATCTTTCTTCCTTTCATCCCAATTAAGTGCTAAAATGAAACTTTTCCTTTGATCCCCAATCTCTATCCATTTTTAAAAAACAATTACTTTGAGTCCAGGCTGAAGAGGAACCAAGCAAGTAAGAAGAGAGAAAGTTTCTGCAGCTTTCCCCCCTGAACTGAAAAAAAAGGAGCCAGCCAGGTGATGAGGCCAGCTGAAAAGTACAGCTGATCAGTACAGAAAGATATTTTAAGGGTGCTTCCAGGAGGCATGGGGAGGAAGTCTAAGCACTGCAGAGGTCCCATCTAGGTAGAATAGGGGAAGACAGATGGAGGACGCTACAGCATCTCTGTGGTCTGTTGTAAACAGGAAAGACCACAAGGATTCTTCCTCTGTTGTAACTTTGAAACAGGTTTATAAGTAGTTTTGGGGTGGCAGTTGTAATTTTGAATATCCCCTAAATGGCCTGTCTTATTTCAGCAGCTGTTCTGACCCAAGTCTTGTTCAAATTAAACAGACACAAACTGTGTATAAAAGCAAACCTTTTTAAATGCAGCCCTGGGAATTCAGTGCATTCCCAGCCAACAGACATTTAAACCTAATTGTCCGATATCAAAAGCAAGCCCTTTCAAGATTGCAAAAGGCTGCCAAGACCAGAAGACTAATTACTAATTAAATATCCACCGACAGAAGTTTCAAAAACAAATCAGAGTAAGCAAGGCTTCAATGAGGACTATGAGTCCGAAGAACTTCTTTGCTTCCTGCAAAGAACACATCCCTAAGGGCTGGTTTTTATCCCTTATGGGAGGGGCCATCACCTTCCAGCCTTACTATTTACCCTTGCTGCTTCAGCTTCTCTTTCCTTCGAGCAGCCCTATGCACACACGCACTTGGCACAGGCTCCCCAGGGTCCTCTGCATCACTGCTGCCAAACTCCACAAGATCTGAGGTCAGCACTCTCTGATAGTTCTGATCCCATCCCTGCATCACACGCAGGCCCCTCATCCAAGTCCTCGCTATTAGAGACCTTGCCTGCTGCCGGCAAACCACAACAGCAGCATTCTTTTGCATAGCTTAAATAAACAAAGAGTTTCATTTAAAAAGATTTAATCTGTTTAGTATAGGGAACAAATATAAGCAGATATATACTTACCTTTCTCAGATCAGCCTCTTGTTATAAAAATGAAAAGCTTTGGTATTCTTTGGACAGGGGCTTTTTGTTGTTTGCAAAAAGAGTTCTCACAGCTGAACATGTGATAAGATTCCCTCTGCCAGAAGTTTAACTCACCTCACTTTTCTTGTACAGTAGGATGAGAATATTGTACTAAGCAGAATTTTGTTTCAAACCTCTCAATAAATGAATGATAAATGATTATAAATAAAATCAATTTTATTTCCAATTTTAGTGCTGATTTTATTGTCCATTTTTAATTTATGTATTTTATTCCAGCAGGGATGAGCAAATAATGTGTATTTATGCCAAGCATCTACAGCATTTTTGGTTTATCTCCCATCATTAATGATGCATCCTGTATAACAATCTTAAAGCAATTTAAACATGCTGACTTCCATAATACTCAACCTAATTCAATATTTGATTTATATTATGAACTCTTTCTCCTTATTAAAAGTATTGCACAGTCTATTATGTAACATACAAGAATAATTCCATCTATTTCCAAAACTATAAACTATTTAGACCTTATAGCTTGAAGGCATGGTTCATATAAGCATAGTCTGATAAATGAACGATAGTGGTTTTATTCATGTTAAAGGGCAAGCTGTAAAGTCTATCGAAAAATCGCAATAGCAAAATTTACACATCTCTATAAACTGAAACAAACCGTATTATGAGTTGTCACAATGTAAGAAACCAGCCACATATTATTTCTATCCTGAAAACTAAACTTGTAGTGTGATAAGTGCTGAAATCTTAACATGTAGAGCAAGGGTAGTCAACCTTTTTATACGTACCGCCCACTTTTGTATCTCTGTTAGTAGTAAAATTTTCTCTAACTGCCCACCGGCTCCACAGTAATGGAGTAACTCCCCACCATAAAGTAGGGGACAAAACCCCTACCGCCCACCATGAAAGTTGAAACAACCACTAGTGGGCGGTAGGAACCAGGTTGACTACCACTAATGTAGAGGCACATCTAAGAAATCTTAAATCCATCTTTCATGGTTACTATTGTTGATATTAAGGTTTCAGTGGCAACTTTAAATCAGCTGCACACAAATGATACAAAACACTGGCTGATTATTTAGTTGCATGTTCCCTTTGAGTCAAAGGTTCTATTTCACCTTGAACAGGCTGTTAATGGAGCTTATCTATTTTTTAATTAAGCTTTGTGAATCAGAGCAAAACTTTTATGAATTCTGATGCTCTTTTTAAAACAAAACAAAACTACATACATAGAAAAGTGTATTACACAAAGAATACATTCAGGAATATATGGTCCTTCCTAAGAAGGTGCTTATTATATGCTTTCTGCAAACATTGAGCATAAACTGGAGTTATACCCAGACATTGTGAGTAATGTAATCTGCTTGCTGAACCTTTGAAAAAAGCCTGGTGTCCATGTTAGAAATGTGCTTTGAGTAATTCATCAATAATGCAACAATCCCTGAATGAAACTGTATCTTCTGACTTGGCAGCACAGCAGAAAATTGCCTTTGCCCATCCTGATTCAGATTGTTCCCATTGGACATATGCCATGGACTGTACTTCCAGTAACCATTAATCTGTCTAGAAATAAATAAATAAATGAATAAATAGAATCTTCTTCAAAGTAAGGAATCCTAATGCCTTTCATATATTCATGCTAACTCTGAGAACACCAGCACTATTTGTTTATTCAAAATTAATGGCAGCAAAGAAAGCTATAGGGTTCAAAAAGCTGTAATGTGCCATGTTGGCAGAAATATAAATTCTTCCTTGCTTAAAGAAAATTGATTGTAATTTCCACTAAATCCTTAGTCATCAATTCTGCACAAATGTCCTCTTGCTAGCTCAGACCTATTGAGACCTTGGCAACAGCAAGAAAAGGATAGTTAGACTGGGCGATAGTTGACTGAATTATTTGGCCCAGAAAGATCTTCTTCAAGAGAAGATATATCACTGTTTTTTCAAAATCCCCTCCATAGCTCCCATATTTCTTCACCAAACTTTTAATTTAGTTGAATTTACTGTTGTGTTTAATTTTGCCTTGATTTAATTCTCATGCTTTAATTCTTATGTTATATCATTTTATTTTCCACTGATATGATCTGCATGAACATAACACTGAATACCAATTAAATTATTTAATTAAATTAATTCAACAAATAGTTACCTGGTGTTGCAGAGTGGTCTGCCTAGTCTGTCTAAAAGGGGGAAGATTGGGAACTAATACAGGAGTCTCACATTTTCCTGCAGAAGCTCCAAGGCATTGTATATTCTGTGAAAAATGTTTTGCATTCTGCAATAGTTACATATAACAAATCAGGATTTTTTTGGTGACTGCTGGAAATAACCCAGCTTCTTCATGATCCTTAAGTCCATGTCACACTGCACCAATAGATGGAAAGAGGATTTAAAATGGAGAGAAACACTTGCCATCCATTGGTTAACGCGATTCATCCGTTCTGTACACACTGTCTCCGTTTTTCTTCCTCTCTATCCATCCAGCATCCGTCGACTGAGGTTCCATCCACTCAAAAAGATTTGAGCTGCTCAAAACTTTTTGAGCGGAAAATGTATCCAACGCATCCGTTCTGCATCCGCAATGCATACGGGGAACATCCGTTCTGCATCCGTCGTCATCCGTTCTGCATCCGTCGTCATCCGTTACACGTCCGCTACATCCACTAGGCATCTGCTGCGCATCCGCACAACTCAAATCCACTCCAGCGGAAAGAGGTCACAGGGAGGAAACGAAACGGACGTGGAACAGACGTGCAGCATTAGTAGCACGGACGGAGAAAGGATGAAAGCAGATGCAGCTCGCATACAAAGCATTTAAAACGGAAAAAAACGTTTGCAGAGGGGAACTATCTTGGATATTAAGGATGTCTAGAGGATGCCTAGTGGATGCAAAAGGACACCTAGTGGAAAATCTATATTGCCTATAAAAAGGGGGAGCAACTCACCTGGATCTCACTTTCAGTCCAAAAGCCCTGCTGTGCAGACCTCTGCAGCCTTCATCTGGCTCTTGCTCTTCCACAGCATCCATTCATGTCCACCATGGAATGTAACACACTCCTTTTGGTAGCCACCATCATTCTGCAACAGTGCGAAGCCATCTACAGGCTCTTTCAACTGTTCTACGGGAAGAAAAGGAGGCGTCCAAGAAGTGTCTGGGTCCGAAGATGGATCAGGAGAAGAGCAGAGTACGGACTGTACAGCAAGCTAATGGTGGAGCTGAGGAACGAAGACCCTCGTGCATTCTAGAACTTCATGAGGATGCCGCCAGCCATGTTTGACGAAGTTGTGGAGCGGCTGAGACCCAGGTTGACAAAGGCAAACACCACCCTCTGGCCCAGCCTGGACCCTGGGCTCAAAGTGGCACTCACTCTGTGCCACCTGGCCTCAGGGACCACATACAGGAACATGCAGTATGGCTGGAGGATGCCACACAACACCATCAGCATTGTGGTCAGAGAAGTGGTGCAGGCCATCATTGAAGAATACCTGGAGGAGCTCCTCCAGTGCCCCTCCACTGAAGAAGACTGGAAGAAAGTTGAAGAGCAGTGGTATCAGAGGTGGAACTTCCCCCACACCGTTGGAGCCATAGATGGGAAGCACGTGGCCTGCAAAGCTCCAGCCAACTCAGGGTCCACTAATTTCAACAACAAGGGCTTCTTCAGCATCATCCTCTTCACCATGGTCGATGCTGACTACAAGTTCATGTACATCAATGCTTCAGGCAACGGGTCAGCTTCAGATGCCAGTGACCTCAAGGAGAGGCTGGAACGCAACCTCATCATGGGCTTCCCAGATCCAGACCCCCTGCCCAACGACACGCAAGATGTGCCCTACTTCATCATTAGTGATGACGCCTTCTCCCTCAGAACCTACCTCATGAAGCCCTACACTTCAAGACACCTCACCCGTGAAGAGAGGATCTTCAACTACAGACTGTCCAGGGCAAGACGGGTGGTGGAGAACGCCTTTGGCATCCTGGCCAACAGGTTCCAGGTACTTCTCACCACCATGCAGCATCGCCCAGAGACTGTGAGGAGGATTTTGGAAGCTTGCTGCATCCTGCACAATCTCATGTGCACCTGCTACCCAGTGTTGCAGAACCGGCTCGTGCACCTCCAACAAGGCAATGGGGACATGGAGCCTGGGGAATGGAGGCAAGGGCAAAACCTGATAGACATTGAGGATGTGCAAGGCCCCAACAGAGCCTCACATGAAGGGAAGAAGCAGCGCAACCTCCTGAGACACTGATGCAACTCCCCAGCTGGAGCAGTGGAGTGGCAAGACAGGATGATAGATGATTAATGGATGCTTCCTTCAGCCTGTCTCATCACACGGATGAGATTGGGCCATGTATGTTGGATGGGCCTACAATGAACAGGGCATTTAATAAAGAGTTGTGTTTATGTTGACATGTATGGATGAATGATTACATTATTACTGATAATAAAGGGCCATAGGTGTGGCACCTGGGAGGGTGGACCATACAGTCCCACTATGTTTGCACTGGAGGTTTATCTATCCCACAGCTATTACCCATCCCAAAGGTATCCCTGCCCATCCCACAGATATTATCCATCCCAAAGGTATTCCTGCCCATCCCACTGCTATCTTTACCCATCCCACAAGCATGCAAAGGCTTAAACCATTTCTAAAAGTTTCCACCAAGACTTTATTTAATAAAATAAATGAAGCAAGTGTGTGAAGCAAAGATAATTTTTATTAATAACAAGCTGTAAAAGAAAAATGACCCAAGTCAAGTGTCCAAAGCAAAAATAAAGTCCACAGGTAGCCACCCAGTCTCTGGCACTTTTCTTGGTCACTCTGAGGCATGCCCAGTCTCAGGGGTGAAGGGTCCAGGTGCTGTGGAGGTGGCTGCTGCTGGAATTCTGGTCTGAGGCACCACTGGGGTGCCTTGCCCCGAGACGACAACAGGGGACGGTGTGTTTAGGAAGCTCTCAGACAGCTGGCTCAGACCCGTGATGTTGAGAGCCCCTTCCTCCATGACATGGGGTGTCAGCCCCAATATCGATGACAGATGTACTAAGGCCAGGCTTGGCTGTGGGGTGGAGGAAGGAGCAGTGTAGTGGGTCTGTCTGGTCTGCAGCTGAGTGAGGACTGGCGTCGGTGGCTTCTGTGGTGTGGGTGGCATCAGTGCCGTGGGTGGCATCGGTGGCATTGGTGGCATCGGTGGCGTGGGTGGCATCAGTGGCATCGGTGGCATCAGTGGCACCGGTGGCATCCGATGTACATGTGCTTGGACTGGGTAGGGCTGCTTCCTGTGTTGCTGGACCTCCTGGTAGCCATAGCCTTGGTAGGGGAGGGCCTGTGGAAAGCCTTGGAAGGGCAGTGACATCACCTGGGGTGGAGGAGCAGACCTGGACTGGGTGGGAGCAGGTTCATCTTGGTCTGGAGGGTTGTGAAGAAGATCGGTGATCCTGTCCTTCACCACCTGGTACTAGGGTTCCGCCATGTTCATGAGGGTCTGGTTCACATAGGTGAGGAAGGGCTTGCGGTTGGAGGATGGGGCGTCGGTGTGTACCAGCTGAGAGAGGATATCTACGCTGCTCCTGATGGTGTCTCTTATCTCCAGCAGGACAGTGTGGCTCTGTCCCTCTGGTTTGCCTCTCTGCTTTTCTGTGGAGGTGGAGCTGGGGATTGTTAGGGATAACATTGTTCACCCTAACTGTTTTAGGTGAAATAATAACTATGAATCATAGTTAGTGTATGCAGCTTTAACTGTAAAATAGCAACTGTGGGAGTGGTTATGAAAACCATATAAAAGTAGCAAGGCTACGGCTTGCTCTCTCTCTCTCTGGCTTTGATGATCCCTTATTACTGCTTGGAAGCAAGACTGCATTGCTCGAACGGGAGAGACAACAACGGACTGATTTATGTGAACTGACAATAGGATATTCTCCATGGACTTTGCTAACTGAATATCCCTGAATGGACTGACTACATGGTAAATGAATATAGGACTGTTTTTGACTATGCCATAAACTTATACTGGAATAAAATATATTCTTGATAGCACAAGCGTATCTGTTATTTTTACTGTATGTTAATAAACATACAAGCTTAGCTCACTCATTTATCTGTGTGCCTATCTGACTAACGCTGCACATTCTGTTTAGCTTGTCTACCTAACCCTGGTTGGGGAACCCAGGCTTAACACTGGTTATGGGCCCAGAGGCTGCAAAGTCAGTTTAACTAGGTTAAACAGATTTATGTAAAAAGTGAGAGTTTGTATTGTTATACATTACAGTAAACAGACAGCTGTGTTTTATTAATTATATTTTTATATCCATATAAGAAAACATGGCACAAGTCAATTTACAAAGTTTGTCCCTTATATCCAAACTGGATGGAACAAACTATGTATCATGGTCTACAAAATGTAGTCTACTTCTACGAGGAGAAGGTCTGTGGAACATAATTGAAAATCCACCAAATGTAGAAGAATGGGATCAAGAGGATGAGGAAGACAGACTAAAGATAGAAGAATTTAAGCATAAAAATCAACAAGCTATTTGCATAATTGGGTTAACCTTAACTGATCAACAGCTTGTTTATATCCACGGAGAGAAAACGGCTTTTGGGTGTTGGCAGAAGCTGAAGAGGATTTATGTCCGAGATAAGGTTGGTTCTCACATAAATCTAACACGGAAGCTTTTCAGGACACATCTCCAAACAAATGGTGATATGCAGAGTCATTTAAAAACTATGCAAAGCATTTTCCAAGAATTAAACGAGAAAGAGCTTATATTCTCTGAACAACATCAAGTTTATATAATTCTATCTTCCCTTGATAAAAGTTATGATAACTACGTAACTTCACTTGAAATTTTGCCAAAGGAAAATTTAACTTTAACTGTTATAACTGGCAGATTGATTGAAGAGGCCAGAAGAAGGCATGAAAGAGATGAATTAAGGAGGGAGCAACCTCAAAAAGAAGATAATAAACCTCCTACTGCATACGCAAGTAAAAAGTGTTTTAATTGTGGAGGAAGAGGACATTTGGCAAGATTTTGTAAAAAGGCAAAGCGCCAGAATGCTGGCCAGAATACTAAAAATCATCAAAAGATAAATAAACATTTAGAGTTAGCCATGTATACTAACGGAGCTGTAAAAAATAATTTATGGGTGGTTGACAGTGGGGCATCCCATTGTATAACAAATGATAACAAAAATTTTGTTAAAATGTCCCAGAGTAAACAGCAGATATCGTTAGCCAATGGCTGGAAACTGAAGGCTAAAGGTGAAGGTATAGCATATTGTTCTTTTATAAAAGAGAATGTAAAAATGTTATATGTACCACAACTTAAGTTTAATTTAATTTCAGTTAGAATTTTGGTTAAACTAGGATATGTAGTTACATTTAGGGGAGATAACTGCATACTTGAAAAAGATGATAAGATAATTACTGCATCTTTAAGAGGTGGATTATATGTGTTAAATGATGATGGTTTAAAGGTGGCTAACACAATTTATGAAAATAAGAAACCTCATGACGAATGTATTCACTTGTTACATCGAAGGCTAGGGCATTTAAATTTTAAAATGCTTAAGAAAACTGTTGAATTGTCTAAGGGAATAAGTTTGAAACCTTGTAATAAGTATTTGCAATGTAATGCCTGTAATCAAAATAAGAGCAGGGTTATACCGGCTAATAGAGTTGATGGATTTACTACTAAAGAGCCTTTAGAAGTAGTATTTGCTGATTTAATAGGTCCGGAAAAACCAAGTGTAGGAGGAGCTCGCCACATACTAAGTATAATGGATCACTATTCAAGATATGGGTTTTGCTATTTAATGAAGAGCAAAACTGAAACATATCAAAATCTATTTAATTGGCTAAAATTCACTGAAAGAAAAACCAAAAGAAAATTAGTAACTCTCATCACTGATAATGGCACAGAATTCACAAATCATAAATTTAAAAACAGACTAAGACAATTAGGGATTCAACATAAAATGTCTGCACCATATAGGCCACAACATAATGCCTTTATAGAGAGAAGAGGCCAAACATTACAATCAATGGCACAAACTATGATGTCTGATTCAGGATTACCTGACAATTTATGGGGAGAAGCAATAATGTGTGGTAATCATATATTAAATAATGTTGTTAATTCAACAACAGGTGAATTACCATTCACACTGTGGCATGGTACAAAACCTGATTTAAGTTACATGCACACATTTGGAGCACCAGCATGGGTGCATATCCCTACACAACTTAGACACAAAGGACAGCATAGAGCTAAAAGATTATTTTTTGTAGGATATACATCTAATCATAGATCTTATAGATTCTGGGAACCAGGTACATCTAGAGTTTACACCAGTGCTAGTGCAAAATTCCTAGAACATGTAGGATGGAATAGATTAGAGCAAGATTTAAATAATGAAGTAATTATTGAACCCTACAAAAGGCAGAAAGATCAGATTAGCTATAAGAAGAGTCCAATTAAAGAAGAAGTCCACGAAGAGCAAATAGGACCAGAACAAGAGGAAATAGTTGATCAGGAAGAGTTACATAATCAAGAACAATTAATAGAGGAAAGTCCACCTGTAAGTCCTATAATACCTAGACGTACTACACGTGTAACTAGACCACCTGATAGGTATCAAGCAAGTATAGTTTGCCAAGTAACTAAAGTTCCAACTAGTGTAGATGAACTTAGGATGTATCCTGCTAAGGATCAGGAGAATTGGCAAAAGGCAATGGAAAAAGAACTAAATTCATTAAAGGTAATGAAAGTGTATGAAGATGCCAAATTACCTCCAGGAGAAAAATCCATTGGGTGCAAATGGATATTTAAAGTAAAAACTGGAAATGATGGGACTGTTACCCATAAAGCGAGGTTAGTAGCTCAAGGATTTAATCAAACTGCATCTGATTACGATGAAGTTTTTGCGCCAAGCCTTAAAGCTACATCTTTAAGAACAGCATTAGTATGGGCAGCTAAGAAAAACTATATTATTAATCATTTAGATGTAGAAACTGCTTATCTACATGCACCATTGCAGCACACTATATATTTAAGGAAACCAATTGGCATAAAAGAAAACAATGTAAATAGCAATGATTGTTGGAAACTCAAAAAGAGTCTTTACGGGTTGAAACAATCTGGGTTTGAGTGGAACCAATATATTGTGAAAGAGTTAAACAATATAGGTTTTAAATCTGATTTAGCAGATCCGTGTGTATTTAAAAGAGAAAATAATGGAACGGTGTCATTATTATTGTTATTCACTGATGATACTGCTTTAATAACTAAAACTAATAATGAGGCTAATGAGATAATATCATTATTAGCCAAGAAGATAAAAATAAAGCATTTAGGTGAAATTAAAAGGTATCTAGGATTGACAATAAATAAAACAAATCATGGTTTTAAGATATCTCAAGAAGATAAAATTTGCCAATTAATTAAAAATTATAAGATGGAACTTTGTAAACCGGCAAAGACTCCAATGAGTCAGGAAGTTTGCCAAACTAATGATCAAAGTCCCAAATTTGATAAGTCCATATATCAATCTTTGATTGGTAGCTTATCATATATAAGCAATTGGTCAAGGCCAGATATAGCTTATAGTGTAAATCAGCTGGCACGTTTTAATTCAGATTCAAAAGAATATCATTGGAAATCTTTAAAACGAATATTGAGATATCTTAAGGGAACTATAAACCATGCATTATATATAGAACCAAAGGGTGATTTGAGTCTTAGTGCTTATGCAGATGCAAGTTTTGCAACTAATATAACCACTAGAAAATCAACATCTGGTATGGCTATATTATTTGGTAAGACACTAATAGGATGGAGGTCAATCAGACAACAGCATATTAGCTTATCTACAATGGAAGCTGAATTTTCATGTCTGTCATTATTATGCACTGATTTGATTTTCTACAAGCAGTTGTTGTTGGACATGGGAATAACTATAAAAGATTCCATTATGGTATATGAGGATAACCAATCGGCTATAAAGTTAGCGACTAGTATTGCTGTAAAAACTAGATCAAAACATACTGACCTAAGATATTTGAATTTAAGAGAAGCAGTGAAGAATGAACTGATAAGATTGGAATACTGCATGTCAGAAGAAAACATTGCAGACCAATTTACAAAAGCTCAAGGAGCAACTAAGTTTAAAGAAAGTTGCGAAAAATATAATTTAAAGTTGTAAATGATTCATAGTTATTATGTAACCTAAAAGGGGAGAATGTTAGGGATAACATTGTTCACCCTAACTGTTTTAGGTGAAATAATAACTATGAATCATAGTTAGTGTATGCAGCTTTAACTGTAAAATAGCAACTGTGGGAGTGGTTATGAAAACCATATAAAAGTAGCAAGGCTACGGCTTGCTCTCTCTCTCTCTGGCTTTGATGATCCCTTATTACTGCTTGGAAGCAAGACTGCATTGCTCGAACGGGAGAGACAACAACGGACTGATTTATGTGAACTGACAATAGGATATTCTACATGGACTTTGCTAACTGAATATCCCTGAATGGACTGACTACATGGTAAATGAATATAGGACTGTTTTTGACTATGCCATAAACTTATACTGGAATAAAATATATTCTTGATAGCACAAGCGTATCTGTTATTTTTACTGTATGTTAATAAACATACAAGCTTAGCTCACTCATTTATCTGTGTGCCTATCTGACTAACGCTGCACATTCTGTTTAGCTTGTCTACCTAACCCTGGTTGGGGAACCCAGGCTTAACAGGGGTGAATGCGGGTTGGGCTGTAGTGGATGTCCCACTTTCTCCCACTGCGTCAGGGGGTCCTCCATGCGCTCCGCCACGGGTAGTACAGCTGTCGGCGGGGTCTCCATCGTGGCTCGCTCCACAGATATCTGCCTGGAGACAGGAGCTGACTCTTTGCCAGAAGAGGACTGGCTCTCAGCAGGCTGCCTGAGAAAGAGGGTTGTGAGAGGGGCTGCTCCTCGGTGGCGGATCTCACCCTTCAGGAAGCAGCACTTGGCCATCACATAGGTCTCTCTGTCCGTCAGTTTGACTGGATTTCTTGAGGTGCAGCTTCCCGTACCAGGTGTGCATGTGCTTCCACCAGCCGAGAAGCACCTCCAAAGTGTAGCCCAGGCTCTCCGCCTTCTCTCTCCAAGCAGCCTGCTTCCTTTTGGTGTCCCTATAGAGTCTGTGTCCCTTCCGCCAAAGATACTCGTTCTCTCTCAGCCACTCCAGCACCTCATCCTCATGTTCCTCTTCTAGGTTGTATTGCCTCCTCTTCCGTTCTCGCGTCTGCCTCTTCCTCCCTTTGGCAGGACCATATGGGCCCTCATCAGAGGGGCTTCTAGGTTGTAGGGGCTGCTCCTCCACACCACCACCACCACCACCAGCAGCAGCAGCAGCAACAGTAGCAGCAAAAGCAGGACCAGCAGGATCAGCAGCAGCAGCAGCATAAGCAGCACCAGCAGGACCAGGATCATCAGCAGCAGAGTAAGCACCAGCAGGACAAGCAGGACCAGGAGCACCAACAGGACCAGCAGGATGAGGACCAGCGCCAGCAGAGTAAGCACCAGCAGAAGCACCAGCACCAGGAGCAGCACCAGCAGAGCAAGCACCAGCACAAGCCCCAGCACCAGGAGCAGCGCCAGCAGAGTAAGCACGAGCAGAAGCCTCACCGCCAGAAGCAGCATCAGCAGAAGCTGCTCCTCCAGAAGCAGTATCAGCAGAAGCCCCAGCCCCAGAAGAGCGATCCCGGGCTGCAGAAGCCCCAGCAGAAGCAGAGTGAGGGACAGGGGGTGGGAGGGTGTCCCTGTCCCTCTTGCCAGGGCTGGCAGCAGATGGCTGAGGTTTTCTCTTCTTCCCCATGGTTGTGGGGTTGCTGGCTGGCTGGCTGGCTGGCAAGCTGTGTCTGGAAGCAGGTCTTTCCTCTGAATGGTGACCTGCTTGCGAGCTGCTTCCCTTTATATCTGCGGGGCTGACACAATGCATCCTCCCCGCATGTACAGTGAATGCTCAGCATCCGCTCGGCATCCACTAGGCTTCCGCTAGGCATCCGCTAGGCTTCCGCTCGGCATCCGCTTCATCTGCTCGGCTTCCGCTCTGCATCCGCTTCATCCGCTCTGCATCCGCTCTGCATCCGCTGTATCCGTTCCATGTCCTCTTTGCTGTACTCCCCCGGAAGCCTTGCGGATGTGCCATCCTCTCCCATCTGCTTCCATCCGCTAGGCTTCCATGGAGCATCCGCTTTCTCTCCGCCCTACGTCCTCCCCCCATCCATTCTTTTCCGTGTTGTCCGCTCTGGTTATGCAAATTTTTGCCCTTTTCGAGAGCGGATAACAACGGATGGAACATTTTTCTCATCCACTGTGTCCTTTTTACAAATGTTTTGCATCCATCGGCCAGTGTGACAGGGCCTTTAATTAAAATTGTAGATCACTTTGAGCCTGAGTAGAAGAAGCAGTGTGGCTGCTAGTGGACAGATTCTTTGCTTCTCTAAACACCCTATCATGTGGCTACAAAAACATTTAAGCAAACATGTTGTTTTAGATGACAGTAAAATACTGAAAATAGAGTACAGAAAACATTTTCTCATAAGCAGTGCTTTGCTATATATATAAGAAGGGAAGGACTAATGCTGATGTCTAGAGATGGCAAGACTTAAAAAAGGAATTGAAGAAGAAATAAATTTTGTAATGCAAACTGGAGGACGAACGTTTGGCAAACTATGTTAGATATGATTAGATATGACTGCCGAAGCTTGGAAAAGATTGGTGAGCTGACAAAAATGGTTTAGCCAGTTTTGGAACTGCCATTTTTGTTGATTTAAAGATAGGGAGATTCTTTCTAAATGTAAAGAAAACTTGATGCTTTTAAATTATAGCAGGGCTAAGCTTGGAAAAGGCCATGGAAGAAATGCATCATGGAACAAAATCTTCTCTATATAGAAAATCTCCTCCATGGACAAGGCTGAAGAAAAAGGCAGATTATAAAATGACCCATCTGTGAGAGGATGTCAACAATATAATCAAAATCCTTCTTACCTCTAGCATGAAGTAGAAAGGAATAGAATAGAATATGGAAGAGACCTTGAAGGTCTTCTAGTCCAACCCCCTGCCAGGCAGGAAACTCTACACCCCTTCAGACAAATGGCTATCCAACATCTTTTTAAAAAATTCCAGTGTTGGAGCATTCACAGCTTCTGAGGCAAGTTGTTCCATTGGAACACCAGGAAATTTCTCCTTAATTCTAAGTTGCTTCTCTCCTTGATTAGTTTCCACCCATTGTTTTTATCCTGCCCTCGGGTGCTTTGGAGAATAGCTTGACTCCCTCTTCTTTGTGGCAGGATATTTCGACATAGAAATGGCAGTTTTTAACTATAGCTCATAAAGTAGGCCAATGACACAGTGCTGTTGCTTTCAATTGATACATGAGTCTTTACTGGTAGATAACAATTTCTTAGTAATGTTTTGGCAGCATTCAGGATGATTATATTTTCAGTAGAAGAAAAGAATTCCCTTTAAAACTGGGTGGACAGGGTAAAATGAATGCAAAAGATTGGAGAGAAGACTATAATTATATATGGCTTCTATAAAGAAATGATGACTCAGACTTTTGTTTCTTTCACTGTGTTAATAAAAAAAAATAATGATGAGTGGTATCTTAAGTGCTATACCTGCACCATATTCTGTGAACCCACAAAGGCTTGTCCCAGGGAGCTGCCATACTGCTGCCTGTGGGATCTTGTCTGAAAATATAGTATGGAACGTACCACAAGATATGTCACAAACTGACACATGAAGAAAGAATACTGTGGCAGTTTTCATGCATGATGGGCAAACACCACTTTTATTTTTCTTCCCCCAGTCCATACCAACACCACTATCTCAACCATATAGCATTATTTTATATTTATGTTGATGATTAAATTCGTTTATGAAATTAATGTAACTAAAAGAATGAGATAGCTCATTGTTGTTGTTGTTATTATTCTTGTTTTTACTATAAGTAAAACAAGAATAATAAGTAGTAATATTAAGACACATTCTGCTTGCATAATTCTTCAAATAATTTTGGTTACCTGGCATTTCCAAGATCGCAAATCTATTTCTACAAAGAAATAAAATTGAGAGATATGCATGCTATCACCTTTGTGTTCAGAATCAGTGGCAATTAATGGAAATTGTTGGCATTCTACACATCAAACACATTCATATCCACTTGTTCAAGATAAAGTCAGAGAAGTAGGAAACACCCAAAGTTCTTTTTTTGTGGAATTTTGAATATTTATTGGAGGAATTGAGAGTGAAAATGGGAGGAAAGAAGGGAAATGGAAATGAATAAAAATGAATAGCAAAATTGAGAAAACTAAGATTTGACAAATATCCAGAGACAGACAGGAGATGATGTAAAAAGCAAAGCACTTTTTAATCATATATGTGGATTTGGAAAAGGGAAGAATCACGCAATCAAAAAAAGAGACCAAAAGCAATGAACCGCATTTTTAAAAAAAGTTTTTTTTTTTTGCTGATCTCTGTCTTCCAGAGAGCATTTGTAATATGCTGAAGGTCAAACAAATTCAATGAGAAAAGTGTAGAAAGGAAGGGAAAACAGGTATAAGGAAAAAAAAAGTTCTTCCCTCCTTTCATCTGGATAAATTTCATGTAAATTTCACAGTGCCCAACCCAGTGCTCAAGACCTCATCATCATTTTTTTCCATATGTAGTTTGCAACATTATATACAATCTGTCACAAAACCAGTAAGTGTTTTTATGTTTAGGAGACAGCATGTCCACCACAGCCCTACCTGCATCTACCCCCAGCTCCACCTCCACAGAAAGCCACAGAGGCAGACCAGAGGGGCAGAGCCACACTCTCCTGCTGGAGATCAGGGACACCATCCGGAGCAGCATAGATCTCCTCTCTCAGCTGTTCCACACCGACTCCTCATCCTCCAACTGCAAGCCCTTCCTCACCTATGTGAACCAGACCCTCACGGACATGGCGGAACCCCAGTACCAGGTGGTGAAGGACCGGATCACCGAGCTGCTTCACAACCCTCCAGGCCCAGCTGAACCTACTCCCACCCAGTTCTGGTCTGCTCCTCCACCCCAGGTGATGTCCCTCTCTGACCATAATGCTGATGGTGTTGTGTGGCACCCTCCAGCCATACTGCATGCTCCTGTAGGTGGTCCCTGAGGCCAGGTGGCACAGAGTGAGTGTCACCTTGAGCCCAGGTTCCAGGCTGGGCCGGAAGCTGGTGTTTGCCTTGGTCAACCTGGGTGTCAGCCGCTGCACAACTTCGTCAAACATAGCTGGAGGCATCCTCATGAAGTTTTGGAATGCACAAGTGTCTTCGTTACTGAGCTCCACCATCAGCTTGTTGTACAGTCCGTACTCTGCTCTTCTCCCGATCCATCTTCGGACCCAGACGCTTCTTGGCCGCCTCTTTTTCTTCCCGTAGTAGAGTTCACAGAGCCTGTAGATGGCTTCGCACTGTTGCAGAACGATGGTGGCTGCCAAAAGGACTTTGTTACGATCCATGGTGGACATGACTGGATGCTGTGGAAGAGGAAGAGTCAGATGAAGGCTTCAGAGGTCTGCACAGCTGGGCTGCTGGTCTGAAAGTGAGATCCAGATGAGTTGCTCCCCCTTTTTATAGGTATGTGTCCCTTTGCATCCTCTAGGCATCCTCTAGACATCCTTAATTTCCGAGATAGGTCCCCTCTGCGAACGTTTTTTCCATTTTAAATTCTTTCTTTGCGAGCTGCATCCGCTTTAATTCTTTCTTCATCTGTTCTGCATCTGTTCTGCATCCGTTCCGCATCCGTTCCATTTTCCCCCTGAGTCCATTTACCGCTGGAGCGGATCGAGTTGCGTGGATGTGTAGCAGATGCCTAGCGGATATAGTGGGTGCGTAACAGATGCAGAACAGATGCTGAGCGGATACCTAGCGGATGCAGAACGGACGCATTGGATACATTTTCCGCGCAAAAGTTTTGAGCAGCTCAAAACCCTCTGAGTGGATGAAACGTCAATACACGGATGCTGGACAGATAGAGAGGAAGCAAAATGGAGGCAGTGAGTACAGAATGGAAGCATCGCATTAACCAACGGATGGTAAGTGTTTTTCTCCGTTTTACATTCTCTTTCCATCCGTTGGTGCAGTGTGACAGGGGCTTAAAGCAAGGTTTCTGAAGTATCAGAAAAAGTTAGCTTGGAATCAAGATGAAAATTGTGTCTTTTATTTCATCTCATTCTGTGCAATGTTTTATTTATTTATTTATTTTTTAAAACTACTTGTTCCAAGAATTTTACATTTTTCACACAAAATAAATTGAGGAAGAGTTTTAGCCTGAACTTTACATAGGCAGTATTTTCAAAGAACATTTTTAAGCTGGTATGTTTGTGTGGTATCTTTTTTTCAAAAGAAGGAACAAAAAAACTTCAAGGGAAAACCTTTCAATCACCTTTCTATTGAAGACCAGAGGTATGTGCTAATAAAAAGAAAGAAAGAACATAAGCAGAAACCAAAAGAAAGCTAGGATGCTGAATTATTTTAAGAAACTGGAGAGGATATGAAGAGTTTGATTCTAATTCAGGATTTGATGTTTCACAAAAGGTATATCGGTATATTTAATATAATTCAGTTTTATGAAAATGCCAGCTTAGTGTATATAAGATAATTGTTTGTGCAGATATTTCTTTCCTGAATACAGTGCCAAAGTTTAAGTGTAGAAACCTTGATTTGAACTACATACCAAAACAGAAATACACAATATTCATAGCAATAATAAAGAACATTCAAATGAAATAAGGGAATTTTACATCATAGATATTGAGTTTGTAGGTTTGACTTCTAAATGATTTTTGTTTATATGTTTTGTTTTGTGAACCAATCAGAATAGGCAATTGGGATGGCAACCAACCAACCAAATCAATTCACTAAAACTTATGAAGAACATTTAAACAAACAAGATATATTTAACCAAAAGGAAAGAAGGCTAAAGGGAAACATCACATCCATCTTCTAGTACTTGAATGCCCGTAAGAGGAAGGAGAGTA
Organism: Laticauda colubrina; assembly: GCA_015471245.1. Classification (NCBI taxonomy): domain Eukaryota; kingdom Metazoa; phylum Chordata; class Lepidosauria; order Squamata; family Elapidae; genus Laticauda; species Laticauda colubrina. The sequence goes on along the minus strand of BLBF01000006.1, from coordinate 43,555,781 downwards.
TGGATTTGTTCACTACAACTCCTGAAAGCAGGATAAGAACCAATAGATGAATGTTAATTTATTTTAGTTCCACAGAAAAATAGTAAATTATATTAATAGCTACCACATTTAGAATGAAAACTCTATACTGCAAAAGAAACTATGTTAACTAAGAATATAAATTGGTAACAGATACCATTATAAGGAGATAAACCGTTCACATGATTAAGACATCATCTGAAAATGCTGTGGAGATAAAAAGAAAAAGTTGTTCAAAAAAAAAAGAAGCTAAAAAAACTTTTCATTGTTTGAACAAGTAATGTCTAGTAAAATGAGTTATAATAAAATATGATCCAATTCGAGTCAAGTATTTTAATGCTTGCTTGAACTGTAATTGTAACCATTGGGTCTACTATGATTGTGAAATAAACATTATGAACCTACAAATGCATACTCATAAACACACACACAATATCTACATTAATATGTACATTGAACTGCAGCAATGTTCAATATTTTTCAGAAAATGGGTGCTGATATATTTAAAAGTATTTTATTGAAAAGTGAAACAATAGAAAAATGAAATGAAAATACATGCATCAATACAATTTCAAAAATACTGTAAAGTTTTAAATTTATAATGCTGCACAGAAAAAGTTCTCATAAGAAATTTGTTCTATGAGTAAAATAATTTGAGAAAGTTTGTGTGAATGATTCTAAGTAAACACATCACAGTAAACCATTTATTGAGCTGTAATTTCTAGAAATCATGTTGAATAATAATTTTGTACCCAATCCCCACACAACATAATGTCTTAATATCTCAAAACAGTTGAAATTCTGGGAATATAGTGAAATAGCATATTTTTATCTTTAGAGCACGGGTATCAAACTCGCCGCATCACATTGCTGTCAAATGACATTTTGTAATGTTTTTCTCATTTGTGGAGCTGGGGTGGACGCGGGTTTCATATGACCCATCTGGCCTGAGGCTGTCAGTTTGCTACCCCTGATTTAGAGTGATGATAAATCTAAAATTATGCCAACAATCCTGCATATTTCAATTCAAAGTACGGTAAGTGTAGGACAAATACAAATCTTAAGAGTTAATGTTTCAATTTTTAATTTGAATTTCCAGTAGGAAGCAAATTACATCCAGCTACTATTCTCTGAAATATATAATCTGTTAAATAAATGTTTCTGCTAAATTAACTTTATCCTAGGATCTAAATAATTATTTCCATATTCTACAGAATGACAGATCACTCAGATCATTATTATCGCAAGATCACAAACTCATAATGTTCACTTTATAAATGTTTTGCTTTAAACATTTTATTTATTTAATTCAGATAAAATTGGGGCAGTTGGATGGAGTTGAGTGTTAACTGGCCAGATGCTCTTCTTGATACCTACATGGAAATTACAGCAGATTTTTTTCTTTGCGCCTTAGGAGAGAAACATCTGCCAAAGACCACATTTTCTTTGACAGGTTTTCTATATTGAACATATTTTTAAAATATGTTTTTATAAAACATATATAAAAATATATAAATAAAAGCATTATCCAAATATATGGAAAGTAAATATATATTTGGATGAAAGTGCCAAAGTTTTTTTAACATGCATTTTGCAGAATTAAATGAAGATATTTACACTGATTTCAAAACAAACAAATGTCCAAATTTCTTTCCAAGATTTCAGTCCAGTCATTCAATAACTTTTCAGTCCAGAGATTGAATAAGAGGTACTTTGTCCAAATCATCATACTTTAAACTAATAGAAATACTAATAAGAAATCTAAAATTCTAGAAAAACAAATCTACTTTTTCAATAGATAGTTTTAAGTTTAAATTCAGTTGTAATGGATTGAAAGATACTTTTGACAACCTGGTGTTTAAAATCCCTTAAATTTACTTAAAATAGTATAAAGATATAAAGGTAAAAGTTTCCCTTGTCCAGTCAGCTGTGCTCATTTCCATTTCTAGCTCAGGCAGTCAGCATTGTCCAAAGTTACTTCTGTGGCCATGTGACCATACTTCAAGCCACACAGAAAGCTGTTACCTTCCCACCAAAGTAGTACCTATTTATCTGCTTGCATTTGCATGGTTTTGAATTGTTAGATAGGCAGGCACAAGAACAGTAGCTCATCCATCACACAGTGCTTGAATCTCAAACTACCAAAGTTCTGATTGATAAGCCCAGTGTCTTAACCCATAGACTACCACACATCCCTAAAGATAAAAAATAAGGGTGCATACAATTTAAAATATATTTAAAATAATATTTTGGTTAATGGTATAAAATAAAGTGAAGAATTTGGGACTTCCGGTTTGAGCTTCTTCAGCAACAGACTGAAACCTTGTCTCTGTGAGGCTTTGATCCATGCTCACCACTGGAACGCCCCGAGCCAGCTGGTTTCGGGGCTAAGCCACCCCATAGAGGTGGGGAAGAGGGGGGAGACTGCCTGCAGGGTTGAGGAGAGCCACATCTCTCCTCTCCAGCTGGCCATTACTCCCTTTCCTGAAGGCGGTTGCAGCGGTGGTCAGAAATGGCCACCACAAAGAAGAACTCAACCAGAAAAGAATGTGCAGGAGGAAGATAAGAGGAGAAAGTTTTCGTTGACCGGGTCAAACAGCAAAAGCAACAAATAAGGTACCCTGGAATTGAAACTATTAAAAAACAATAACATTGTTCCCTAGGAAGATTTTTAAGCAATGAAGGAGAGAGAAAAGGAAAGAGATTTGATTTTTTTTTCTCCTTTTCTTATACTGACAGCTAAGAGACTTAAGCAAGAAATTGAAAAAAAAAAAATCCACTTTGAACATCAATAGGCATTTAATGCCGAAAATAAAAAGTCAAAGGAATAATAAAGATTTCTGGATAATTAAAAGCTTTTGAAAACAGGAATGGAGAGAAAAAGAATAAAAGAGCAGGATCTGGAAGGGAGGAAACTGCCGAGAATTAAAAAAGAACTCACAGAAAATCTCAACAAGACTTCCAAAAGATATATTCTAACTGAAATATCACAACAAAAACCTCAGGAAGAGAAAGCCGAAAAAGAAATAAGAAGATATAACTCATGACTATCTGGATTACTTGATGATTTCTGGATTTTTGGTTATTGTTTTGAATGACTAAAATCAATTGGATGGTTGTTTAAAACTGTTTAAAATGGCTCCACTTTTAGAAGAACTGAAAATGGAACTTTAAAAGTACAAAGAAGATGCACAAGAAGGGGGAGGTTCTTTTGGCTTCATATTTCAGTTTTTAGAAATGGAGATTTGGAATTATGAGAAACAACAAGAAATGCCTGCAGAACAAGAAGATTGCGACAAAGAAGAAGCCATCTTTAATTAACAAGTAATCTTAGATGGGGGGAAAAAGGAAAGGGGGGGAAAGAGAATGGAAAGTTTAAGATTGGGAAAAACAACTCAAAAAAAAAAGAGAGTGAAAAATAAGTATAAAATCAGAAAGCAACAGAAGAGGGAAATGTAGAAGAGAGAATTAGAACTAGAGAGACAAGGGGGTAAAAAGGGGAGGGAGAAGATGAGAGAGAAGAAAGAAAGAAAAGAAGCTATAAAGGAAAAGAAGCAAAATATAGAGAAACAGGGCCTATTTTGAGATAGTGGGTGAAAGCTTAATGGAAAAAGGGATTCTGCAAAGGTACATAGGTTAGTATGGTTATATTAGAAGCAGAAATAATTTTAGAAAATATGAAACAATGTATGATTAAAATGTCTGATAAAATAGCTATGGTAATTCAGTGGAATGCTTGTCAATAAATGTAACAAAAGGTATATTTAATGATTTATAAAACATATGTGAAGAGAAATAAGGGAAAAATTAATCATGGAGATTATATGTGTTTTTAAGGAATTGAAAAGAAGTGTTCAAGATATTAAGAATGGAATGAGGGTATATAACCAAATATATTTACAATCTTTTTAAAAAAAGAATATAGTGTGTATTATAAGAACGTACCAAGCAGAATTCGATTGGAAGTTATGTATTATATATTATATTGAAGGTCATCACCTTAAGGTATATATTGAAATTTAAATAAGAGTTGAATGGATGTAATTAAAAGATATAAAGGTGTCATACTCCAATTAATAACTACAGGAGAAAATTTGTTTTATGAGAAAAGATAATATGAAATTGAAACAGAACAGACAAAAGTATAATGATTTGAATTGAGATGAGATAATCAAAATAAAATTGAGAAAATTAAAAGAGGGCAAAAACTATACAGAAAATGTAAAATAGTATAAAATGTGGAATAGAATACAAAAAGGAGCATGAAATTGAGTTTTGTGTCTGTATAAAGAAGTTCAACCCAGGGTCATGCTATTTTCAAAAAAGATGTTTTACTTGTATTTTGTATATGTGAAAACCCAAATAAAACTTTATTAAAAAAAAAATAAAGTGAAGAATTTGGATTGGTATTTGTATAATAACAAAAGTATAACTGCCCAAATTCCTACCACGATATAATGATTTTTCCTGAATATCCATTAATAAGGGATTTGAGTTTATGGACTTAAATTATAATTTGAGAATATAAAAGACCCTAGAGACCTCATGACTTCATAAGAAAGTGTTGTAGTCCCTGTAATTACATACAATTGATTTATTACTAAGATTTGAAATATGGCAATTATAATTGGAGGATTCTTCAAATTATCTCTAACTTTATTTCTTATTTAGACTTGAAACAGCATTTCTTTGAAAATGAGATTCAATCTTCAGGGACTTCAGTGTTGTTTTAACATATTGGCAGGGGACAGAGTTAAACAAGATAGTGTACAATTCTTTCTTTTTTTCAAAATCTTATTTATTTCTACAAGTTTTTCCATGTAAGAATGTAATACATTCTTTAAACATTTAAAGTTTCAGGGTTCTTTGCTTTTTTGTAAAAATACAGTATAAGGATAGTGGCATTGCAGTAATCAAGAAACCAGTTTTTTAAATAAAATAAAGCATACTGTAATTTTAAAATCGTTACACATCCCATATTAATAAAATGGTATGATCAATATGGTGCTCCTTCCAATGAAGCTAGGATTATCTTTCTTTCTTCTGCTATAGGCATATGTGGTTTTATTCCATCATGTTTTCTCTGCATCATAATCCCAAAATTTCCCAAAATGCCAACATTTTCTGCTATTTTTGTACTTTAAAAAATAGATTGCACACATATCTTTATCAGATTGATTCACTTCCAAACACTTTCTAGAAGCATTGCTTTTCACTAAACATGGATTAATGTCATGATTCTTCAATTGGTGTTTTTGGGACATAAAGTCAGTCTGGTATTGTTTTTCACCATGTGTGGTTTTTTTCCTTTAAAAGACAGTAGCACTTACCACCACGAGGGAACTCAACCCACAGCTTTAGGGCTTGTCTCGTATTCGAAAAAAACAAGATAGTGTACAATTCTAATGTTTGTTTTATTTTTATATCAATCATTTGGTGAGTTGCTCAAGAAATTTGAATGTTTGTTTTCCTAGAGTCTAAATAAATGTATCTCCATCTTCTTTTATGAACATGATATAATGATTCTATCTAGGTACTCTGAAGGCCTCTGAATAATCTTGTATTTCCTGACACAGTATTGTTAAGAAAGCCAGGTAAAAATTAATTTAGATTCCTTGATTTTACTAAGAGTTCAAATATTCACACTTACAGGGTATTTTTTCATACTTCTTTTGACAAAAATATCCACGGAATCTATGTGGTTCTGAATACCCAAAAAAGTCTATAGCAATATATTCTTTTATTTTTTTTGTAACTACAGGAGGTCATTATATGCCAGTAGCTTTCAAATTATTTATAGTTCATTTCCTATATAGAACATAACTTAATCTTTTGAACTTGCTCAAGTTAAAATTCTCAGAGTAATATCCCAGCTACCTCTATTGCTTTTCTAATGCTTCCTTAGAATTAGAAGTCAGTCTGATGAAAGTTGAGATGAGAGCTTGGTTAAGTAGATTTAATTACAGACTTAGATTTCAACAATGTCTAATTGGCCTTACCTTCATAATTGAGGAAAATGGTTTTCAATCAAAGAGGGAGCAAAGTTTTTATATCAAAGCTTCTTCAGTTGGGTTTACACCTTCTTATTTATTTTATCAAGGTTATGATCAAACAAGATCATTTTTTGAACAAGATATGTTTTGGCTGTAGACTGATTAAACATATTCTTCTTTAGTCATAAGATATAGATGTCATAAGATATAGATATATTAAATGCCTTCAATAACTAATAGACCCTGTCAACAAAACTGTTACTTTGGCTTACTGGAGCTTTCCCATTGGTTTTATTAGAAAGAAAATACAGTAAAACTTTCCTTTTAAAAGTTTATGCTCTTGGACAATGAATAGGTAGAAACATTTAACCACATTCCTTTTGCCAGTCTAAAGAGATATTTGAAGTGCACTTATTTATTTATTAAAGTCCTTTATTGCTGAGGTGACTATTTCAAGAAGAATACTGAGTTGTTCAAATTAATATATATTCTTTTAATTTTAATTATAACCTGTAGTTATAAATGATATTTTCCTGAAGTCTTTCCTTTTATATGTTATTCTTAATTCTAAAATGTTGGTATTAATATCTTTATCTTTTATTGTCCATATTGTATTAATTTTTGTTGGTAAAAGTAAAATAAAATTTGTTACAAAAAGAAGAAATCCATACATCAAGATAATCAGATCAAACATAAAATAATGTAAAGTCCCAATGACTATGAATATCAAAATTATTAATGGGACTTAAATTGATTTTATCCAACTTATGGATTAATCAGGCAAGATACTAAACTCAGATACTACTGAAATGACAGTACTGAAATGACAGTACTGAAATGACTGAAATGAGGTAAAAAAAGAACAAATAAGAGATTAGGCTGCTAAAAATGTAATATCTTACAGAAAAAAGAATTAAGAACTCTGCTTCCTCTCTTGCAATCCTTTTAACATTTTCAAAAATTTTAGGAGCACAAAGAAGAGGTTATAAAATTAAATTAAAATAATAAATATTGCATTAATAGCACGGGAAATATTTTATTTAAATGATGACACGGCATTGATAATTACATGTAATGTTAGTAGTTAAAATAAACCTGCCAATCAAGACCATAACAATTTCAATTAACTGCATTTATTAAGTTTCTTTGATAATTCAAATTATGCTTTAGTATAAAACTAAGGTTTTGTGACACAAAAACCATTTTATTATTTTATTGTTTATATTAGGGAAGCGAAGAGAAGGAAAGGGAGGGAAGAAGGTAGGAAGGAAGGATCCGTGATTATACTGTTAACAAAATAAACTACTGTGATTAAAGTATGGTTTGTGGAACTTCATTATCTTTATAAACAAGCAGAATGTTCAGCTTGTTTCTTCCTTGTGTAGTCTGTATTTCTGTTTCTCAAGATGACAGAATTCCCAAACTTGTTCATGTGGACATATGTAAAGCTATATTTGAAGGGTACATATTTCCTCACAGTCATTTTTTCTTGTAGACTAAATTTAAATGAAACTTTGTATATCCCTCATAGGACTTGGCTTCCTTTATAATCAACATATTGTAATTTTATTCTAAACTGTACACCTTTGAAAATTATATATTGAACAGCATTCTATTTTATATAAACTAAAATAAAGGAAAAGCAAAAATAAACCTAGGAAAAAAGGGGGGAGAAGATCCGTATAATATAAATACAATTTATCATTAAATTTAGTTTATTACAATCACAGTACATAACATGAATTAGAACATCCAATAAAAAGTTCTTAAAAGTTAAAGAATAGAGCATATAAGTCTTAAAAATAGGGTCAGAAAGTAAAATTGGATTATTTCCAAAAGCAAATGTAGCATGAAAATAAATACAATTGTAATTAAAGGCCCTGTCACACTGCCCAACGGATGCAAAACGTATGTAAAAAGGACACAACGGATGAGCAAAATGTTCCATCCATTGTTATCCGCTCTCAAAAGGGGCAAAAATTTGCATAACTGGAGTGAATAACACGGAAAGAAACGGACGCGGGGAGGACGCAGAGCGGATGGAAAGTGGATGCGGAACGGAAGCCCAGCGGATGGAAGCGGATGGGAGCGGATGGCACATCCGCTGGGCTTCCAGGGGACCTCAGCAAAGCGGATGCGGAACGGATATAGCGGATGCAGAGTGGATGCACAGCGGATGAAGCAGATGCAGAGTGGAAGCCTAGCAGATGCACAGTGGAAGCCGAACGGATGCCGAGCGTTAATTGCGCATGCGGGGGGATGCATTGCGTAAGCCACGTGGATATAAAGGGAAGCAGCTTGCACATGGACAGCATTCGGAGGAAAGACCTGCTGCCGGATACATCGAGTCCTTGCCTGCCTGCATGCCTGCCTGCAAGCCTTGCTGCCAGCCTTCCTGGCCAGCCCCCAAGCCTCCTGGCCAGCCTCCCTGCCAGCCTTGCTCTCTGCCTGCCTACCAGCCTTGCTGCCAGCCTGCCTTCCAGCCTCCCTGCCAGCCAGTCTGCCTGCCAGCCTGCCAGCCTTGGTGCATGCCTGCCTGCCTTCCTACCCGTCTTCCTGCCAGCCTTCCTGCCAGTCGTTCTGCCAGCCTGCCTGCCAGGCTTCTGCCAGCCTTGGTGCCAGGCTTCCTGCCAGCCTTGGTGCCAGCCTTCCTGCCAGCCATCCTGCCAGCCAGCAACACCACAACCATAGGGAAGAAGCGAAAGCCTCAGCAACCTGCCGCCATCCCTGGCAAGAGGGAAAGGGCCACCCTCCCACCCCCTATCCCTGACTCTGCTTCTGCTGGGGCTTCTGCTGCTCGGGCTTGCTCTTCTGGACCTTCTGCTGGAGCTTCTGCTGCTCGGGCTCGCTCTTCTGGAGCTTCTGCTGGAGCTTCTGCTGAAGCTGCTCCTGGCGGTGGTGCTTCTGCTGAAGCTAACTCTGCTGAAGCTTCTCCTGGCGGTGGTGCTTCTGCTGGTGCTTATTTTGATGAAGCTGCTCCTGGTCCTGCTGGTCCTGCTGGTCCTGCTGGTCCTGCTTGTGCTCCTGGACTTGCTCGTCCTGCTCGTCCTGCTCATGCTCCTGGTCTTGCTCGTCCTGCTCGTTCTGCTCGTGCTCCTGGTCCTGCTCGTGCTCCTGGTCTTGCTGGCGCTGCTGGTGCTTACTCTGCTGCTGCTGATCGTGGTCCTGCTGGTGCTGCTGGTGCTGCTGCTGCTGCTCATCCTGCTGGCACTGCTGCTGCTGCTGATGATGATGATCCTGCTGCTGCTGTGCAGCTGATGATGATGATGATTATGATCCTGCTGGTGATTATGATGATGATGATGATGATGATGATGATCCTGCTGCTGCTGCTGGTGTGGAGGAGCAGCCCCTACTACCTGGGAGCCCCTCTGATGAGGGCCCATCTGGTCCTGCCAAAGAAAAGAAGAGGCGTATGCGGGGACGGGAGAGGAGGCAATACTATATTGAGGAGGAACACGAGGATGAGGTGCTGGAGTGGCTGAGAGAGAATGACTATCTGTGGCGGAAGGGACACCATCTTTACAGGGACATCAAAAGGAAGCAGGCTGCTTGGAGAGAGAGGGCGGAGAGTATGGGTTACACTTCAGAGGTGCTCCTCGGCTGGTGGAAGCACATGCACACCTGGTACGGGAAGCTGTAACTGAAGAAATCTGACCAGGCCACGGTTCAGCTGACGGACAGAGAGACCTACGTCATGGCCAAGTGAAGCTTCCTGGAGGGTGAGATCCACCACCGAGGAGCACCAAGAGCCCCTCTCACAATCCTCTCTCTCCGGCAGCCTGCTGAGAGCCAGTCCTCTTCCAGCTGAGACTCAGCTCCTGTCTCCAGGCAGGTTTCTGTGGAGCATGCAATGGCGGAGAGCCCGCAGACAGGTGTTGTAACCGTGGTGGAGCGTGTGGAGGACTCCCTGGTGCGGTAGGAGAAAGGAGACATCACATCCACCACAGCCGCAGCTGCATCCACCCCCCCCAGCTCCACCTCCACAGAAAGGCAGAGAGCCAGACAGCAGGAGGGGCAGAGCCACACTGTCCTGCTGGAGATTTGGGACACCATCTGGAGCAGCATAGATCTCCTCTCTCAGCTGGTCCACACCAACTCCTCATCCTCCAACCACAAGCCCTTCCTCACCTATGTCAAACAGACCCTCAGGAACATGGAGGAACCCCAGTACCAGGTGGTGAAGGACCGGATCACCGAGCTGCTTCACAACCCTCCAGATCCAGAAGAACCTTCTCCCACCCAGTCCAGGTCTGCTCCTCCACCCCAGGTGATGTCCCTCCCATTCCAAGGCTTTCCACAGCCCCTCACCTACCAGGGCTACGGCTACCAGGAGGTCCAGCAGCACAGGCAGCAGCCCTTCCCAGTCCAGGCACAGAGTCATCGGATGACACCGTTGCCACCGGTTCCACTGATGCCACCGATGCCACCCATGCCAATGATGCCACCGATGACAGTGATGCCACCCATGACACCGATTCCACCCACGCCAGTCCTCACACAGCTGCAGACCAGACAGCCCCACTACACTACTCCTTCCTCCACCCCACATCCAAGCCCAGCCTCAGTACATCTGTCATCAGTACTGAGGCTGACACCCCATGGAATGGAGGAAGGACCTCTCAGCATCATGGGTCTGAGCCAGCTGTCTAAGAGCTTCCTCAACACACCGTCCTCTGTTGTCCTCTCGGGGCCAGGCACCCCAATGACGATACAGACCAGTACTCCAGCACCACCCACCTCCACAGCACCCTGGACCCTTCACCCCTGAGACTGGGCACACCTCTGAGTGACCAAGAGGAGTGCCAGAGACTGGGTGTGGACTTTATTTGGACACTTGACTTGAGTCATTTTTCTTTTACAGCTTGTTGTTCAATAAAGTTTATCTTTGATTCACACACTTGCTTCATTTCTTTTTTTAAATAAAGTCTTGGTGGAAACTTTTAGAATTGGTTTAAGACTTTGCATGCTTGTGGGATGGGTTAAGATAGCAGTGGGATGGGCAGGGATACCTTTGGGATGGGTAATAGCTGTGGGATAGATAAACCTCCAGTGCAAGCATAATGGGACTGTATGGTCCACCCTCCCAGGTGCCACACCTATGGCCCTTTATTATCAATAATAATGTAATAATCATCCACACATGTCAACACAAACACAACTCTCTATTAAATGCCCTGTTCATTGTAGGCCCACCCAACTTACATGGCCCATTCTAATCCGTGTAATGAGACAGGCTGAAGGAAGCACCCATTAATCATCTATCATCCTGTCTTGCCACTCCACTGGTCCAGCTGGGGAGTTGCACCAGTGTCTCAGGAGGTTGCGCTGCTTCTTCCCTTCACGTGAAGCTCTGTTGGGGCCTTGCACATCCTCAGTGTCTATCAGGTTTCGCCCTTGCCTCCATTCTCCAGGCTCCATGTCCCCATTGCCTTGCTGGAGGTCCACGAGCCTGTT
>BLBF01000006.1:43520280-43534255 GCA_015471245.1 Laticauda colubrina | reverse complement strand
TTCTTTCTTTCTTTCTTTCTTTCTTTCTTTCTTTCTTTCTTTCTTTCTTTCTTTCTTTTTGTCAATGCAATTAACATTGGAGTTGGGAAGCCAATAAATTGAAAGAAAGAAAAAAAGGAGAGAAATAAAAATAAAGTTCAATATAAGCTGCTAAATTAACCTGTACACTGAGACACAATCTAGAATGGAGAACATAAAGTGAGAATTGTTTGATCTTTTTCTTCTGAAAATATAAGATTAGGAGATAAACATGTGTTCTAAAAAGTACATTCTAAAGTTAACACACAAGTTTGCACAAATAACACTTGGCAACTAGTGAAGGTCTTTAAGTATGGCACAGAAATTAGCAATTCAGCTGCTGCATTTTCTTAAGAATAGCCAATATAATGTCAGATTGTGCAGTAGGCAAATATGGATAATTCTTGTCAAGTCTGACTACTTAAGAAATAATAACAACTGATATACTAGCTATAAGTATGCAAACGTATAATTTGATTTGGTCACATTAATGGGAATTTTCACTGGAAATTGGATAGGTAGAGGGTGGCTTATTGATTTGCTGTGCCATTCTGTGAACATTAGAACAGTATCTTCATGAATTTATTTGAGTGGAACTAATGACAGTGCTTTCTAGTGGGCTTAAGTCTTCCTGGAAAGTTGATTTCAGAAGACTTCTAAAGATTCCAATTCAAAACTCTTGCTTATGTTGTCTTATAGAATTCTATTTATGTATGTAAACCATTGTAGGTATAATCAAGATGTTGGGCTGAATCTGGGGGTGGAAGCAAGTGTGTTATCTAAAAACATTAATAACATTCAACAGATGGAAATTTCAAGATCTGGTTTATGAGAAAAAAAGAGGATTACACTAACCTCTTGGTTTTCCATTCTTTAAAAAGTGGTTCAAACAGCTTCAGAGTTGCTGCCTCAAAAAATGAATACTAGATTTTTGGCTTACTCAGTTTTAAAGATTCTGTGTATTAATCTTTTACATTCTTGGCAATGACTTAACTAATGAGTCTTTTGAATCCTTCCTTCTGAGTTGTGTTCTACTGTTCTTTAAAGTGTTTGATAAGAAGCATGTTGCAAAAATTGAATGTCAGCAATATCAGTAGGTAACCTGTCACAGAAATATGGAAAGACTTTGGACAATCCCATAAGAATACTCAATTTCAGCATGATGGAAGTGGATGAATATCTCTGATTTATTATATTCTCTTCCAGTCAACTATCTGGGACTGATATACTACTACTACTTCTTTTCACTCTGCTTAAAGTAAAAGTTTCTGAATTATAATATTTTTGCTAGGTTACTTCATAATCATCTGTATTTAACTTACTGTATATCTCTTTCATAATGTTAAAAAAGATTACTTTAAGGTTCTGTCCAATTTTTATGACCTTGACTTTATTTCTTTTTATTTTTATACAATTCTCCCTCAACTTGCTTTCTGTCTACTCAATACTTTTAAAGTCAGTTGCGATTAATATTGGATTTTGCCAGCACCTGCTGCAATAGATTAGATAAAAAGAATGTCAATGAAAGTTGGGAAAGATCAGGTGGCAAATATTTTTGTTATTGTTATAAACATTAATATAAAAATGTAAAACAATATTTTGGTGATCAAAGCACTTAAGTTCGAACAAACCCAAGGATAGAGAAGGGATCTCTCTAGTGAAAGGAGGGGAACACAATATAACCTACATTTCAAAAGGCTTCTTTATAAAATCATATTGATTGATGTTGCCTGAAAAAGAGATAATTTGAATTTTGACCTTCTTAAAAACTGTATTTCAAAGTTATTGGAAATTTAGAATCTTTCCCTTATCCACTTATTAATATATTTAAAATGTAGATTTTTTAAAAAAATATAAGGACATATTTTTTATGCCCCATTAGGTACAGTATTTGTGCTTAGGAGATATCTTAGTGATACAACAACATTCATCATGGTCTTTCAAAATAAAATCAATACTCTCTTGAACTGGCTTTCACAAATAGAAATTGGGATTATTTAGGCTGCAATACAGACTGAAATGTATGACAACAAAATAATCTAACTCATTCAATGTGTAATTTCCTGAAGTTTCAAGCTGACATGTTACTTTTCTGCTTAAAGTTAGTCAAATAAGTCAGAAACTTATTTTGTTAGTCAAGATCTGTGGAACGTAAGCAAATGTAATGAATTTAAATGACCAAACTGTAGATTCTGGTTTAATATTATAAAGACAATACTGAGATGACAAACAATGAACTGGATACCAAGAACATTGACATTCCAATCAACAGAAATGTACAAGTGGAGGCTAAGCAACTATCAATATGGGATGCATTAATTTGGATTCCTGCATTGAGTTGATTATGGATTTCATGGCCTAAATGACTGCTCACTTCTAGGATTCTGAAACAGATAAGTAATTTTAAACAAGATTTTTACTGTATATATTTATGTTTATTTATATTACCTAGACTTCAAAATGTGAAAATATTTTACTATCAATTTCATTTATTTCAGTTGCATTCTAAACATGTAATGTGATTTTTTTTTTCAGTGTTTTTTTCTGCTTGTGTCATCTAACAGTAATGCTGACCTTTGCAGGAGTCATTCTCTGCAGATAATATAGAAACTGAAAAAAAAATTCTGATTAGTGATATGAAGAATGGCATTTGTAGGACAGAGGTGACATTTTATGAGTTGGAATGCTAGCAAGTATTATGCAAACTTCAGTGAGAGGTTTTGTAAAAGCCATATGTTTAACAGAGTCACTTTGAAAAAGAAGAGATGCTTGTCAAATCACAAGTTGAAGTGCTTATCTAAAGTCATTGTATGTTCCTGAAGCTTTCAAAAGTATATGTGTAGATATCTTATGGGATTTACCTCTGCATTTCCTCACATTGCTTGATCGACTGAACAGAGATTTTGAAAATATCAGCTCTTAATTCAGCCAATTTCTTGTGAATTTCTTTTATTTCAGGGCTGCTGTGGTGTGGTAGTTAGAATGCTGGCTACTGTACTGCTGGCGACTTCTGCTGATCACTGGCTGCCAGAAGTTTGGCAGTTTGTATCTTACTGACACAAGGTTGACTCAGCTTTCCATCCTACCGAGGTTGGTAAAACGAGGACTCAGAGTGGTGGGGGAAATATGCTGACTCTGTAAACTGCTTAGAAAGGGATGTAAAGCACTGTGAAGCAGCATATAAGTTTAGGTGCTATTGCTATTTTGTGAAACCATTCATTAAATGTGTATGATGGGGAAGGCGGGAGTTGGGGCACATTGAGAGAAATAAAAATGATCTTTTGGGTGTTATTTAAATTAGGTAACAACTGCTAACATCATTTTATTTCTTTAAAATGAGAAATACGAAAGTAGTTAATAATCAGAACATAGGATTATCTTTTTAAAATACTATTATCTCAACTAAGATGAGAAACAACCCCATCAAAGACAAACCAGCTAGACTGCAGTTGCTCTTGCTAAGCCTCAGTTTCCTCCTTTTCCAAGACTGTATTTTCCTAGAATGGCTGTGGTGCTAAGCTTATTATAATGCAGTGTTCTTTAGTAAGAGTTTGGATTTATTGAAAAAAGGAATGTTGGCTCAGCACTAGAACTCATTAAGACACACCCCTCCCAGAAGAAGAGAAGGATGAGTCTCTGTGATATCATGGACCCAAATTTGCTGGCCTTCAATAAAAAATTGAAGATCTGGATATGCTGCAGGCCTGGAAATAGGGAAGATAGATAGCCCATTGACTGGTTTCAGTTTATTGCTTTGTAGAGTTCATCCCTGGTGAACATTGTTGGTTTTTATTTTGCTAATGTTGTTCGCTATCCAGAATTATATTAGTGAAATGGTACATTGATCCCAGTCTCAAACATTGCAATTTCAATCATTGCAGTATCCTATTACAATAAAAAGATAAATCTTGCACAACAGATATCAAACAAAGCAACTGTTAAGCAAATCAGGCTTTCTCAAAGTTATTTTTGATATTTGTTTGTTTGAAATGTGCTAAATAACTCCACACAGAAGTTATTTTAGAACTATCCAGTACAGAAAAGAAACAAATTCATTGTTGAATATAAAAAACAATATCCATATAAGAGTGGAAAACTCCACCCAGTGGTTGATTAAGGTTCACTGGTGCCCTTAAGGACTGACAAATCTTGGTGCCCTCTACCACTTTGTACATACTGTACAAATGAAAGCCAAACTTAGGCTACATAAAAGTTTTTATGGCTTCCCCCGTTTGGGCCTGGTGCCCTAAGCACGTGCTTAGTCTGCTTAATGGTTAATACATCACTGCATCCACTCTCCCCCACAGAAATAGATATAAACTACCAATCAGGCCATGTGATAGTGATATTGCCAAGAAATTTATGCACCCACAAAGATATTTCACAATGGAAAGTTAGGAATAAAATGTGTGAGGCATAGAATATATGAATGGGGGAGGGGAGAAGAGAGAATTTAACAAAAAAGAAAATATTGTTCAGTTGAGACATGTTAAAGATAAGAAATCTTCAGTTTAAAGCAATACCAAAAATCTTATTTTCTCTTCTCCCCTTCCTTCCCTGTGTTTTAGATTATAATATATGTCCACCCCACAAGATCCATAAAATCAAGAAACAGACACTACATAGACCTAAAATTACATTTATTAGTCAATTTGTCAAGGGAATGACCATGTTTCTCTTCTAAACACAGTATGAACAGTTAGAATAACTATTTAACAAAATCTTACAAGTTTGAATATGCTTTCCTTCTCCACTCTTACCTTCTTATGAATGGGGCAGAGCTATCTGGGATTTTTTTTTCATTAATTTCTTTTGTCTGTTTATCTGTTGTTGCCTTGGTAATGATTTTGCCCTTCTCCATTTAGGTCATCCTCATACTCTTTACATCACTTCACCGAAGCACTTGCACATATCTTATTTTGATACTTAACAGAAGATACTTACTTAAGTTACTCTGTTACTTACTTAACAGAATATATTATTGTATTACTTGACTATAGCAAGCATTACTATTGTAAAAGAAAAAGATTATGGGAATAGTTGTTTCTGTTTGCAATATTTTTTAAAAAAGAGAGTTGCTCCTATTCCCTTTCTTCCCCCATTCAAAGTAGAAGAGGCACAGTTTGCAATGTTTGACTAGCCTAGAATTGACATCCAGATTCAGCATCAGGAGCCAGCTTGACATTGCTTAAGCGTAAGTCAAGGAAGAATTGAGGAAATACAGTATAACAACCAAAGGAAAATAGCTAGTTAGCTACCACTGAACAATTTGTCAAGACCGTGTTTTTGGCTCATCTCTTCTAAACACAGTATGAAGAGTAGACAATTTTATTCTGGCAATATGAGATGATGATTTGTGAGAAATAAATCCAACACTCACAGAACACATGCAGAGGATCATGCTGCATATATGATTCATTAATCTTGATGTTATATATTCAGAAAGATAAAACACTGAGGCTAAAGCATTAGGCCAGGCAGTTTAGATGATTTTATGGCCAGATTCTGAATTTTACTTCAACAAAACAATGGGAAAAATTCTTCTGCTTTAATTTTTCTGATTTGGTTAGAAATAATTTTCAAATCATTAAAACCTTCCCATATGTATAACAGAGTATATTTCATTTTCTTAGAAGCAGTCCATTTTAGGATTAAAAATAATTAGTGTCAATATTTAAAATATTTAAAGATCACATTTTTGTGGTGCACAGAACCAATTTCAACTATGAAGCCAGATAGGTGTACCAAAATACATATTGTAATCCTAAAATAACTGTTTTCCCCAAAAACCCAAGATATTCTCAATACATACAAACAAACAAACAAACAAACATACATACATACATACATACATACATACATACATACAATATATATGTATGTATGTATGTATGTATGTATGTGTATGATATTTAGGTTTCTTCAGGTATTTTCCCACGATTTTTGTCAAAAAACAATTGCTAAGCCTGACACACAAGATTAAAAAGAACCAATATAAAAGCCTGAGGATGGCAGATGAGATTCTGCCGAAACGTTGCTAGGCGGGTACTTACATGTGTGGTGTTCAGCTTCCTTCGGGTATTATCCCACGTCATTGTAGTGCTGTTAAAGTTGTAGCAACGTTTCAGCAGAATCTCATCTGCCATCATCAGGCTTCTGTATGGATATGGGTCTCACAGCTCCTGGTTTTAAATTTGAGGCTGGTCCATTCTGATTGGCTAGGAGCCTGGGTCTGTGTTCATTGGACTTGGAGTTTGATTGATTGGTGTTTCTGGTTTCTTCTGTCTGTTTTGTAGCTTTGATTGGCTGGCAACACTCTGTTCTTGTGTTGGAGGCTTTCAGTGGAGCTTGGCTCCGTGTGAAGGGACAGCTGCTCTTCATTAGCAAGCTGCTCTTCATTAGCAAGCTGGGTTTCACCTGGGTGCCTGGTGGGGGGGTGTTTGAGTTGGAGGCATCAAAAGGAGTCTGTCTGTGCTCAGGTGCCTGGGTGCCTGGTGGGGGGGTGTTTGAGTTGGAGGCATCTGAGGGAGTCTGTCTGTGCTCAGGTGTGGGGGTGTTTGAGTTGGAGGCATCAGAGGGAGTCTGTCTGTGCTCAGGTGTGGGGGTGTTTGAGTTGGAGGCATCAAAGGGAGTCTGTCTGTGCTCAGGTGTTTGTCTGTTTTGTGGCATGGAGATCTTTCTATTTGAGAGTTCAGGTGGAGCTCAGGAACGAAGACACTCATGCATTCCAGAACTTCATGAGGATGCCTCCAGCCATGTTTGACGAAGTTGTGTTTATGTTGACATGTGTGGATCAATGCTTACATTGTTACTGATAATGAAGGGCCATAGGTGTGGCATCTGGGAGGGTGGACCATACAGTCCCATTATGCTTGCACTGGAGGTTTATCTATCCCACAGCTATCTTAACCCATCCCACAGCTATCTTAACCCATCCCAAAGGTATCCCTGCCCATCCCACTGCTATCCTTCCCCATCCCAAAGGTATCCCTGCCCATCCCACTGCTATCTTAACACATCCCACAAGCATGCAAAGGCTTAAACCATTTCTAAAAGTTTCCACCAAGACTTTATTAAAAAAAAATAAATGAAGCAAGTGTGAGAAGCAAAGATAAACTTTATTAATAACAAGCTGTAAAACAAAAATGACCCATGTCAAGTGTCCAAATAAAGTCCACAGGTAGCCACCCAGTCTCTGACACTCCTCTTGGTCACTCGGAGGTGTGCCCAGTCTCAGGGGTGAAGGGTCCAGGTGCTGTGGAGGTGGCTGGTGCTGGAGTGCTGGTCTGAAGCCCCACTGGGGTGCCTGGCCCCGAGAGAACAACAGGTGACGGTGTATTGAGGAAGCTCTCAGACAGCTGGCTCAGCCCCGGGAAGTTGAGAGCTCCTTCCTCCATGCCATGGGGTGTCAGCCCCAGTACCAAGGACAGATGTACTGAGGCCGGGCTTTCTCTGTGGGGTGGAGGAAGGAGCAGTGTAGTGGGGCTGTCTGGTCTGCAGCTGTGTGAGGACTGGCGTGGGTGGCATCTGTGGTGTGGGTGGCATCGGTGGCATCATTGGCGTGGGTGGCAACGGTGTCATTGACACAACGGTGTCAACGGTGGCGTGGGTGACAACGGTGGCAATGGTGTCATCCAATGACTCTGTGCCTGGACTGGGAAGGGCTGCTGCCTGTGCTGCTGGACCTCCTGGTAGCCATAGCCCTGGTAGGTGAGGGCCTTTGGAAAGCCTTGGAATGGGAGGGACATCACCTGGGGTGGAGGAGCAGACCTGGGCTGGGTGGGAGCAGGTTCCTCTGGAGGGTTGTGAAGCAGCTCGGTGATCCGGTCCTTCACCACCTGGTACCGGGTTTCTGCCATGTCCGTGTGTGTCTGGTTCACATAGGTGAGGAAGGGCTTGCAGTTGGAGGATGAGGAGTCGGTGTGGACCAGCTGAGAGAGGAGATCTATGCTGCTCCGGATGGTGTCCCTGATCTCCAGCAGGACAGTGTGGCTCGGCCCCCCCTGTCTGGCTCTCTGCCTTTCTGTGGAGGTGGAGCTGGGGGTGGATGCGGGTAGGGCTGTGGTGGACATGCCGTTTCCTTTCTCCCACTGCACCAGGGACTCCTCCACGTGCTCCACCATGGTTAAAACAACTGTCTGCGGGTTCTCCGCCATGGGACGCTCCACAGAAACCTGCCTGGAGACAGGAGCTGACTCTCGGCCGGAAGAAGACTGGCTCTCAGTAGGCTGCCGGAGAGAGAGGGGCTGCTGCTGCTCCTCAGTGGAGGATCTCACCCTCCAGGAAGCTGCACCTGGCCATGACATAGGTCTCTCTGTCTGTCAGCTTAACCATGGCCTGGCCAGATTTCTTCAGGTGCAGCTTCACGTACCAGGTGTGCATGTGCTTCCACCACCCGAGGAGCACATCCGATGTGTAGCCCAGACTCTCCGTCTTCTCTCTCCAGGCAGCATGCTTCCGCTTGGTGTCCCTGTAGAGCCGGTGTCCCTTCCGCCATAGATAGTCATTCTCTCTCAGCCATTCCAGCACCTCATCCTCGTGTTCCTCCTCAATGGAGTATTGCCTCCTCTCCCGTTCCCGCATATGCCTCTTCTTTCCTTTGGCTGGACCAAATGGGCCCTCATCAGAGGGGCTCCCAGGTTGTAGGGGCTGTTCCTCCACACCACCAGCAGCAGCAGCACCAGCAGGATCATCATCAGCAGCAGCAGCAGGATCATAATCATCATCATCATAAGCAGGAGCAGCCACACCATCAGGATCATCAGCAGCACCAGCACCAGCACCAGCACCAGCAGGACAAGGATCATCAGCAGCAGAGTAAGCACCAGGAGCCCCAGCAGGACCAGAAGCACGAGCAGGACCAGGAGCATGAGCAGGACCAGGAGCACAAGCAGGACGAGCAGGACGAGCAAGTCCAGGAGCATGAGCAGGATGAGCAGGATGAGGATCAGCTTCAGCAGAGTAAGCACAAGCAGAAGCCCCACCGCCAGGAGCAGCCTCAGCAGAGTAAGCACGAGCATAAGCACCACCGCCAGAAGCAGCATAAGCAGAGTAAGCAGGAGCAGAAGCACCACCGCCATAAGCAGCATCAGCAGCTCCTCCAGAAACAGAAGCAGCTGAAGCCCCAGCCGCAGAAGAGCGAGCCCGTGCTACAGAAGCCCCAGCAGAAGCAGAGTGAGGGCCAGGGGGTGCAACGGTGGCCCTGTCCCTCTTGCCAGGGCTGGCAGCAGATGGCTGAGGCTTTGTCTTCTTCCCCATGGTTGTGGGGTTGCTGGCTGGCAGGGAGGCTTGCAGGGAGGCAGGGAGGCTGGCAGGCACCAGGGCTGGCAGGAAGGCTGGCAGGAAGGCTGGCAGGCAGGCAGGCACCAAGGCTGGCAGATAGCAAGGCTGGCAGGCAGGCATGCAGGCAGGGCAGGCTGGCAAGGCACTCGATGTGTCTGGATGCAGGTCTTTCCTCTGAATGGTGACCTGCTTCCGAGCTGCTTCCCTTTATATACACAGGGCAATACACCCCCCCGCATGCGCATTGAACGCAAGGCATCCACTGGGCTTCCGCTGTGCATCCGCTAGGCTTCTGCTTTGCATCCGCTTCATCCGCTGTGCATCCGCTGTGCATCCGCTTCATCTGATCGGCGTCCGCTCTGCATCCACTGTATCTGTTCTGTGTCCACTTTGCTGAGGCTCCCCGGAAGCCTAGCGGATGTGCCATCCTCTCCCATCTGCTTCCATCCGCTAGGCTTCCGTTCCGCATCCATTTTCTATCTGCCCTGCGTCCTCCCCCCGTACATTCCTTTCCGTGTTATCCACTCCTGGTTATGCAAATTTTTACCCCTTTTGAGAGCGGATAACAACAGATGGAACATTTTTCTCATCCGCTGTGTCCTTTTTACAAACATTTTGCATCTGTTGGGCAGTGTGACAGGGCCTTAAGTTTTCCTGGGTACTGAATACCATATATATATGGATGGTATTCAGCTTTGTTCAGGTATTTTCCCACCTCATTATAGTTGTGCTTTTAAATTTGTAGCAATGTTTCGGCAGAATCTCATCTGCCATCATCGGGCTTCTGTATTGTGTTCGTCTGTGAGTCAGACTTTCACAGCCATTTCTTTTTTAAATTTGGGGCTAGCCTACTCTGCGCCAGAATGGTTTTTTCTTCATCCTGATTGGTTGGGAGTCTTGGTCTGTGTTTATTGGTCTTGGAGTTTGCTGTGTTCTGCTTGATTGGTGTTTCTAATATCTTCTGTCTGTTTCTATCATATAATATCTTCTGTTTTGTAGCCTTTTTTGTCTTGATTGGCTGGCAACATTATGTTTCCTGTCAGCTAAACACCTCATGGAACTAACAGAACACTGTTTAACCAACACATATTTCAAATACAAAGGACAAACATCCAAGCAGATTGAAAGAGCCTCTATGGGATCACTACTGTCACCCATAATTGCAAAACTGTTCATGGCAGAATTTGAATCCAGAGCCCTAGTAACCCACAAACTCAAACTATGGCTAAGATACATCAATGACACATTTGTTATTTGGCCCCATGGAAAAGAAAACCTAAACAATTTTCTAACACAACTAAACAGCACACACCCCAAAATCAAGTTTACCATGCAAACAGAAACAAACAAACAACTTCCATTCCTAGGTGTACTAATCTACAAAAAAAGAGATGACACAGTATGACACACCATATATCAAAAGAAAACACACACCAACTGCAACCTCAATGCCCAATCCCACCACCACCCAGCAAATAAAAACTCCATGGTCAAAACACTAATCTCCAGAACCAAATGCCTGGCAGACAAGGCACACATAAAGACTGAACTATGTACCCTGACTAAAGTACTGACAGCCAACGGCTTCCACAAAAGCAAAATCATCAGCTTGATCCACAAAAACACATTGAGACACAATGGAGACCTAGAAGATGAACAGACCTATGGAATAGCTGTCCTGCCCTACATAAGAGGTCTACAGACAAAATAAGCAAGATACTACACAGGAATCACATCAAGACTGCCTTCGAAACAGAAAGAAAAATAGCAGCCATCCTTAGAAACCCCAAAGATAAAATTGACCTGGAAAACCAAGGCTTATATGAAGTCCCCTGTGCATCATGCCTGACTACATAAATCAGACAAACTAATAGAAGAACCTGCCTAGATGAACACAAAAAAGCAGTAAAAAAGCTGGAACACATTTCCTCACTAGTCCAATATGTGAAAGCCACAGGTCACAGCATCGACTTCAATGGCACCAAAACCCTAGAAAACACTGTAGAAAACACTGTAGAAAACCCCAGCCGCAAAATTATCAGAGAAGCCATAGAGATTGAAAAAAGACCTGAAAGCATGAAAACTCCACCACACTGTCAATTATCTGGAAGCCTGCACTCTCAAACAAAAAAATCTCCACACCACAAGCCAGGCAAACACCTGGGCACAAACAGACTCTCCTGATACCTGCAGCTCAAACACACCCCAACCAGGCACCCAGATGAAACCGAGCTTCCTAATAAATGATAGCCATTCATTTACTCGGAGCCAAGCTGCATAAAAGCCTCCAATACAGGAACACAATGTTGCCAGCCAATCAAGACAAAAAAAGCCACAAAACAGACAGAAGAAACCAGAAACACCAATCAGACAAACTGCAAGAACAATAAACACAGACCAAGACTCCCAACCAATCAGGATGTAAAAAAAACCATTCTGGCACAGCAGTAGGCTAGCCTCAAATTTAAAACTAACGGCTGTGATAGCCTGACCCACATACGAACTCAATACAGAAGCCTGATGATGGCAAATGAGATTCTGCTGAAACGTTGCTACAACTTTAAAAGCACTACAATGACGTGGGATAATACCCGAAGGAAGCTGATCAGCACACACACACACACACACACACACACACACACACACACATGTTTGTAGCAAACATACATATATGTGTGTATCTTTGGTTATTCGGGTTTTCTCCCGCATAATATTGGAAGTATCTCGGTGATGTTTCAATGAAATCTCATTCATCATCTTCAGGCTTGTATCTTCGGCTTTGTGCTTCTTGGAGTAATGTGAGCTTGCAGCTGCTTTTTCCTTTTAACTGCTACTGGGGGTGTGACTTGATTAGGTGGGTGCTTGGCTTTGTTCTGATTGGCTGGGGGTGTGTTCTGTTCAGGTGGGGGTTTGGTTGTGCTCAGGTTCATCTTAGTTACTGGGGGATTTGAGCTGGTGAGCTGTGATCCTGTTGTTTGGCTTCACGTTCGTGGTCGTGCCACATCTTCATGGTGGGCATCCATTCGCTTTGTGTATGGGTCGGAGGGGTTTGAAGTGGGTAGTGATGCAGCTGCGGTACGGCTTCTGGTCCGTGGTCATGTCTCATCTTCTATGTGGGTGTGAGTCTACTTTCTATGTGGAAGTGTGGTGGTAGCATCTTGGATGTTCCTTGTGGGTGTGGGTCTGGTGTCATTCTTCATATTAGGTATTCGTTTGTTAATGAGGGTGGGTTTCCAAATGGCTGGTAGGCGGGGAGGTATCATCTCGTTTATTCATGCTGTGTGGGCGTTTTTCTATCTCTATGGCTTCTCTGATTATTCTGTTGTTGAAGTGTTCGGTTTTGGTGATAGTTCTGGTATTTTTAAAGTCAATCTCATGTCCTGTGACTTTGAGGTGTTGGACCAGGGAAGAGGTCAGTTCTTCTTTTTTGATTGAGTTCTTGTGTTCTTCAATGTGTGCGCTTATTCTTCTGTTAGTTTGTCCAATGTATGTGGTGGGACAGGCAGTGCAAGGGATTTTGTATACTCCTTGGTTTTCTAACTCAATTTTGTCTTTAGGGTTTCTTAGGATGGTGGATATTTTTCTGTTTGTGCAGAATACTATCTTGCTGATTTTGTCCGTAGTGCCTTTTATATATGGGAGGAGGGCTTCGCTGTTCTCTTGTTCTCTGTCTTGGATTTTGATTGGGGTTTCTTTTTGGATTAGGTGAGTAATCTTCTTTCTTTGAAATCCATTGGCTGTTAGTATGTTAGTGAGAGTGTGCAGTTCGGTTTATAGTTGTTGTTCATTGGCTCAGCATTTTGTTCTGGATATGAGTGCCTCGGCTGCGGAATTGATCTGTGCTGGCTGGTAGTGTGAAAGTGCATGTAGATAGCACTTTGTATGTGTTTTCTTCTGGTAGATAATGTGTCCTCGGGAGCCATTGAATTTTTTGTATACTAAAATATCTAGGAAGGGAAGTTGATTGTTAGCTTCTGTTTCCATGGTGAATTGTATTTTGGGGGTATAGGCTGTTGAGCTGTGTGAGGAAGTTGTTCAGTTTTTCTTTCCTTTGTGGCCAGATTATGAAGGCATCATCTATGTATCTGAGCCAGAGTATGGGTTTGTGATCAGATTTTTCTAGAGCTTGTGTTTCAAAGTGTTCCATGTAGAGGTTTGTGATGACAGGTGAGAGGGGTGATCCCAGGGGTGCTCCTTCTATTTGTTTGTATTTTTGTCTGTTGAAGGTGAAGTATGTATTGGATAGGCAGTGGTTGGCCAGATCTAGGGTGTGCTTTGGGGGGTTGTATTTGTTTTGGATGGCTGTCAAGGTTTCTTTTATAGGCACTTGGGTGAAGAAGGATATGACATCGAAGCTCACTAATAGGTCGCTGATTTGTAAATTTTGTTTCTTTATGATCTCGATGAACTGGAATGAGTTTCTAATGTGTGAGTTGGAGAATTCTGCATAGGACTGTAGTTGTTTTCCCATTTAATTGAAACGTCACCTAGATACTTCCAATTTTATGTGGGAGGAAACCCGAATAACCAAAGATTCACACACAAATACCCACGAAAACCTCAGCAAACAAATATATATATATGTATGTATGTATGAATGTATGTGTGTATGTGTGTATGTGTGTATGTATGTATATGTATATGTATATGTATATGTATATGTATATGTATATGT
>BLBF01000006.1:43480619-43520270 GCA_015471245.1 Laticauda colubrina | reverse complement strand
TATGTATATGTATATGTATATGTATATGTATATGTATATGTATATGTATATGTATATGTATATGTATATGTATATGTATATGTACGTCTAAGTGTATTTGGGTCTTTTCCCATATAAGATTAGGAGTATCTTGGCAATGTTTCGGTGAGGTCCCACATGCCATCCTCAGGCTGGTGCTTTCGGCTTTGTGCCAGTGCAAGCAGCTGGGGACAAATCCAAACAACTAGCCTTCTGGAGAGCCGAAACAGAAACTTTGGTCTTGAGTGGCTTCATGTTAAAACATTTTACTGGTCACCAGAAACAATTCGGTCTTAATTCATGATCATCCTATTTAAAATGAAAGTACAAATATTTTTTATAAAAATGTATTAAGCAGAACTGATATAAACTAGGAGGAGGAAAAAAAACCTAAGTAGTTTTGATTTTTTTTCTTCTTCTTAACAGCAGGATGAAAATTTAAATGAATATTTATGAATTAAATCAGGATAACACAATGGAGTTTCACAGCATAAAACTTGATCTTATTAGCAATTATGGTTTAAGTTTGAAATATTTATAATTGCAAATGAGATCAAATTTTATAAATGTCACTTGTTATGTATTTGATAATGTATGTATCTCTGTTTTGTTCTTTGTTATTGTTTTATAAGCAATAAAATGTTTCAAAAAGTTTTATGAATAACATGTATCTTTTAATGTTTTAAATCTTTTGATTTAAAACACGCAAACTTTGCTATAGTTTTGAGGATTGAAAAAAAAGACTTTAAATCTTGTCCTACATCAAAAAATAAATGGAGTATTGCAAATGAATTAATTTTTCTGCAAGATCTTCTTGCATTACCCATTTAATTATAATCATCCTTAATTCCAATTTTGTTATTATAATTTTGTTACTGTAAATAATGTTTTATTTTTTTTGTACTTTATTTAGTGAATGATGACACTCCCACCCATGCAGTTAAAGCCTTCTTCCCTTTCTTTTATTATTTTTATGTTTATTGGATACACAATGAACATAAAAAAGAGCATGTGTTCGTCGCCATCATGATTCTTCAGATGCCTCTGGTATTTCTATACATTTTTTTTTAGCAATAATATGTAAAATATTAAATCAGGATGCAGCCACAGCAATTTCTAATTATGATTAATTAGTTGCCTAACAAAATTAATGGGAATATTGTTTAATGACTGGAAATGTTACTTATCAGATAAAGTGGTGAATATGTATGCTAAACCAGGGATCTCCAACCCCTAGGCCATGGACTGGCATCAGTTTCTGATCGGCCAGCATCCTGGCCACAGAAGCGAGTGCGGGATTCAGGCAGAGTATGAAACCATACCCTCCCCAGTCTGCAGAAAAATCACCCTACAAAGAACCAGTCCCTGGCACCGGAAAGATTTGGGGCCATTGTGTTAATTGTTTCTAACTTGGGATTCTCTTTAATGTTGATTATTTTTTATTTATTTTTTTCTTTGTCTCTGCCACCTTGACTAGTTTTTCTTAAATATTTTTTTTGCATTTTCTGTGCACCACTCCTCTGTCTCCTATCTATTTTCCAGACTACAAAAAGGTATACATTTTTTCTTTCTCCTATTGAAATCCTTTTCTTAAATCAGTCAATTCACTTCAATCACCCCTAATATTTGTACATATTAAGGATGAACAGACAAGTGTATATCCAGGATGACTTTTCCCTATTTATGTTCATTTTATCACATTTTTGCTTTAAAACATCAAATAAAAATTGAATATGCATATCAATATATATTTAAAATACATATTTAAGGAACATCTGTTCTTTCAAGAAAAAAACATTTAATTGCATTTTTTCATGTTTTAAAATATTTAAGTGAATTTTAATGCATTGAGCTAAATACTATTTTTAGTTCAGAAATGTACAATAAGGGATTAGAATTTAGTCTAAGGAATATTTTTCAATCCCCATTCTTCCTCTTATGTCATTATTATATGCCAGATATATTACCAGTATATTGTTAAAAACTAAATTTCACAAGTAGTATTTAAAATTACAGAATATTGTACCTGTTAAAAAATAAACACAGTTGAAAAGTTTTCATAATCTATTTAATGCTGAATTCTTTTGCTGAAATTTGACTTCCAAATGTTTAATTATAATTACTGTTTATTAATATATTTCTGTTCTTTATAAAATGTATTTTTGGTGAAGTATGATGAAATAAGGATGCTTAAAATCTTTGTATTTTTCCTTAAGATGACACATGTTTTTAATATTACTTACCAATGTACTTTCTTGTTTGTATAAAGGTTAAAATTATGTATAATTGAATGCCTTTGGCTATTAATATGCATTGTGGTATACCCAGTGATGCACATGTGTCTATATCAATAAAACATTATTGCACTGTTCGCTGTTGATAGATACAATATTCAGCTGAAATAGATGCTAGCTATTTAGTATTTATTTTTAGACTTTGCTGATTATAATAATTTCTAAGTTTTCTGAGTTTTGCTAGCAGAAAAAGTAATTTCTGTGAATTGGAAGGAAAGCATGAGAAGCCAGAAGTTTAAAAATTGCACTCATTGGCTGCAGTTCCCCTAGTTCCATGCTTCCGTGACCACTGCAGAAAATCTGGACTGATGCTAATCTGAGAGGACAGTCATGCCTCATGAAATAATCATTACTGCTAATCAAATCAGAGTGAAACCCACACTGTACATCACCAGAGTCATGCCATGCATTGAATATTTCATGACATGGTGACTCTGACCATTACCAAATACTCTAAATTGCTCTTTATTGTGTGTATACCTAAATACTCCAGTGTAGTCAAACAGGTATGCAGGAAGACTAGTAAGCATAAACATTTAGAAGTAATTATAAATATATGCAACATGATACTTGCTAGATCAGATAGTAGCTTTGGTCAACCCCCCTTGTTTTGTCAGGCTACTTGTCTGCATGTATAAGTGGGCAATATGTCACAGGAAACCCAATGCCCCCAAGATGACATATCTATTTTGGCTGCTGAAAATTGAACTCAATCATGGATCAGCAGAAACATCAAAACACAATCAAGGATTGACATCAAACCTTGACATCAAATCAAGCCAGAGATGTCCTCAGGCAAAAAGGGTGAAATTGAAAGCATAAGAAAAGAGAACTTTCGTTTGTCTTAAGTGCTATAGCAATTATTTTTGCTGAGTTGTTTCAAATATCTTTTGGTGCTTTTTTAGATATGGATCATCCCACCAGGGCTAGCAAAAGGGTAAAGTGAAATAAAGCAAGATATTCTCTTTCATGATTTTTATTTCTCATATCAATTCTCAGTAATTAGCCTTGGACCTTTTTTACTTTGCTCTATTTTTTCTTGACTTATTTCTAAAAGTTCACTGGAGAAGTGCAAGAAGGAAACAAAAAAAATTAAGATAAGTGTCTTGGTAAAACAGAAAAAAAGTATTATAACTTCTTTGCTCACAGAGAGCATTAATTGTCTCAGTATAAATGTTCTGAATTGGTTTAAAAGTCAGCTTATAATTTATCAGACTTTCTCAGACTCTAGAAAACATATCAGATTTTAGGATGGAACACCAAGGTTTCTTCTTTTTTATAGAGAGCCATACTGGCACAAGTAGTCACAAGAATATTGAAGAAAGCTTTTGTGACATGACTAAGTAAGTTTACAATACATTCCTGTAAGAAAGAATATTAATACTAGTACTAATAATATGAGCCAGTCACTCATTAGAATAAATGACAAATTCGTGTCAACAATTGTTCCATCTATTTCTAAAAATAATAAACCCTCCATGACATTCTTTTTACAACTCAGATTATTGCTTTTGCAATGACTGATTAATTATGCTGTCACATGTATCCATTGGGAAACAAGAGAAAGCTGTTAGGTTGAATATATCAAGTCCTAAACTACTTGTCTCAGTTGAAGCTGAAGAGTAATTATTAGTTACTTGTTTCTAATAAAGTGTAACCTCTCTTCAGTGGGTCCCTTTAGTATGAGTCCCTCCTTAACACTTGTATATGTATATATACATGTGTAGACATGCGTGTGTATGTATGTATATATGTATGTATGTATGTATGTATGTATGTATGTATGTATGTATGGTATTTAGGTTTCTTCAGTTATTTTCCCATGTTTTAATATTTATGCTTTTAAAATTATGGCGATGTTTTGGCAGAATCTCATCTACCATCCTCAGGCTTATGTATTGGGTGCTTTTTAATTGTGTGTGTGTTAGGCTTGGCAGCCGTTTTTTGTTTGAATTTGGTGCTGGCTTTCTGCTTTATTTGAATGTTTTTTTCCTCATCCTGATTGGCTGGGAGTCTGTATTTATTGGTCTTCGAGTTGTTGTGTTCTTGATTAGTTGGCAACATTGTGTTTTGTGAATTGGAGTTTCTTAATGCAGCCTGGTTTCTTGTGAATGGCCAATAATTATTTATTAGGAAGCTAGGTTTTATTTGGGTAGCTGGCTGGGGCATGTTTGGGCTAGATATATTGGGGGGAGGGGTGTCTGTTTGTTTCCAATGCTTGCCTGGATTGTGGTGTAGAGATTTTTTTGTTTGTGAATGCAGGCTTCCAGATGACTGATAGTCTGGTGGAGTCATCTCTTCTCTTCATACTATTAGGTATGCCTTCTCTGATGATTCTGTAGCTGGGGCTTTCTATAGTAGCTAGGGTTTTGGTGCCATTGAAGTTGATGCTATGATCTGTGGCTTTCATATGTTGGACTAGTGAGGAAGTGTGTTCCAGCTTTTTTATCACATTCTTGTGTTCTTCCAGGTGGGTACTTATCCTTCTGTTGGTTTGTCCTATGTATGTGGCGGGACATGATGAGCAGGGTACTTCATGTATGCCTTGTTTTTCTAGGTCAATTTTATCTTTGGGGTTTCTTAGGATGGCTGCTATCTTTTGTCCATTTTGAAGGCAGTCTTGATGTGATGCCTGCATAGTATCTTGCTGATTTTGTCTGCTGTTCCTTTTTTGTAAGGCAGGACACCTGTTCCATAGGTTTGTTCATCTTCTGGGTCTTTATTCTGTTCCAGTGTGTTTTTGTGGATCAGGTCTGTGATTTTTTTTTTGTGGAAGCCGTTAGCTATCAGTATTTTGGTCAGGGTGCATAGTTCAGTCTTTATGTGTGTCTTGTCTGCCAGGTGTTTGCTTCTGGTAATTAATATTTTGGCCATAGAGTTTATTTGTGCTGGGTGGTGGTGAGATTGAGCATTTAGGTAGCAGTTGGTGTGTGGTTTCTTCTGGTATATGGCATATCCTAGTGTGCCATCTGATTTTTTGTAGATTAGTACATCTAGGAATGGTAGTTGTTTTCATTTCCATGGTGAATTTGACTCCCTAATAACTATGATAGTTGTTTTGGATCTTCCCGACAGTTGTTAGGAAGTTCATATCCTATGTTGCAGCATTTTATAAGTAGTTTAGAATGCATGCAGGATACTAAAAAGCACTGCATATGATTTTATGTTTATGTAATATTTGTATAAAGAATTGTTTTATGCACTATTTCATTGATATACACTTGTAAAAAACAATACCATGAAAGAGTCTCCTCTCTCTATTCATGATATTTCCTTCCTTTTTTCCTTCCTTCCTTCTTTCCTACGTATGTACCTCTCCACTCTGCCTTTCCCTCCTTCTCCCACTTTACCTTCCTACCAAATATCTGTATGCAATTGCAATATAAATGGTAAAAGTGAAATTAAGTAAGCAAGCTCAAGTGGTAACAAATTACACATGTGCAGAGATGGGTTTCAAAAATTTTAGCAAGGGGTTCTCTGCCCATCTGCTGGGTAGGCAGGGCAATGTTGGATGTGGCCTAGTCAGTCTCCTGCACCATGGTGTGGGGGGTATTTTTGCCCTCCTCGGGCTCCAGAGGCTTTTCTTGAGGCTCGGGAGGGGGGGGGGCAAAAACAGCCTCCCTGGACTCTGGAGGTTCTCTGGAAGCCTGAAATTGTCCCATTTCCAGCCTTCCCAAACTTTTGGGAGGGCCATTTTTGCTGTTTGAGTATCCATGCACACCTTGCATTTATCTGCATTTAAAATGAGCCACATGGAGACCCCTGGAAGGGACGGGGTGGGGTAGGAGGAGCCAGCCAGGAATGGGGGTTCTCTGAACTTTGCAGAATCTTAGCTGGGGTTCTCACAAACCCCTGCAAACCCCCAGCAGCCCAACCCTGCATATGTGTCAGCTTTACAGGTAATGATAGTTAAACTGGCATGTAGGGAGATTAGAACACAGAGTGGAGAGTGGAGAAAGGTAGGAAATGATAAAGATAGACAGAAAGTGTGTTCTAATTTATGCAGTTCATCATTTCTCTTTAAATTAGTAACTTTAAATTGACATAACTGGCTTTGTTGAAGCAATGATGAAACAGAAAAACAACCAATGTAAATATCACATTGCAGTAAAACAACCACCGTTAATAAAGTTAGTTACAGGTCAATGGTATGTTATTGAAATAAACTGAAGTGAAACAGTATCAAACAGAAGCATTACAGATTCCTGACTATAAAACTGAAGCCCCTGTCACACTGCACCAACGGATGCAAAGAGGATGTAAAACGGACAAAAAACCTTGCCATCCGTTTGTACTCACTGCCTCCATTTTGCTTCCTCTCTATCCATCCAGCATCAGTTTATTGAAGTTTCATCTGCTCCAAAAGTTTTGGGCTGCCTAAAACTTTTGCAAGGAAAATGTATCCAATTCATCAGTTCTGCACCCGCTATGCATCCGCTACGCATCTGTTATGCATCTGTTACGCATCCGCTATATCTGCTTGGCGTCCACTGCGCATCCGTGCAACTCGCATCTGCCCGGACGCAGGGAGGAAGCGGAATGGATGCAGAACGGATGCAGAACGGATGCAGAACGGATGCAGCAAGGAAACAAAGCGTTTTAAATGGAAAAAACGGACCTATCTCGGATATTAAGGATGTCTAGAGGATGCCTAGAGGATGCCTAGAGGATGCAAAGGGACACCTATACTGCCTATAAAAAGGGGGAGCAACCCGCTACCCAATCTTGCAGAACAGGCTCATGGACCTCCAGCAAGGCAATGGGGACATGGAGCCTGGGGAATGGAGGCAAGGTCAAAACCTGATCGACACTAAGGATGTGCAAGGGCCCAACAGAGCCTCACGTGAGGCGAAGAAGCAGCGCAACCTCCTGAAACATTGGTGCAACTCCCCAGCTGGAGTGGTGGAGTGGCAAGACAGGATGGTAGATGATTAATGGGTGCTTCCTTCAGTCTTTCTCATCACACGGATGAGATTGGGCCATGTATGTTTGGTTGGCCTACAATGAACAGGGCATTTCATAAAGAGTTGTGTTTATGTTGACATGTGTGCATCAATGCTTACATTGTAAATGATAATGAAGGGCCATAGGGGTGGCACCTGGGAGGGTGGACCATACAGTCCCACTCTGCTTGCACTGGAGGTTTATCTATCCCACAACTATTACCCATCCCATAGGTATCCCTGCCCATCTCACAGGTATCCCTTCCCATCCCACAGGTATCTTAACCCATCCCAAAGGTATCACTGCACATCCCACTGCTATCTTAACCCATCCCACAAGCATGCAAAGGCTAAACCATTTCTAAAAGTTTCCACCCAGACTTTATAGAAAAAAATTAATGAAGCAAGTGTGTGAAAGAAAGATAAACTTTTAATAACAAGCTGTAAAATAAACATGACCCAAGTCAAGTGTCCAAATAAAGTCCAGAAATATCCAGGCAGCCAGTCTCTGGCACTCCTCTTGGTCACTCGGAGGTGTCTGCTCAGTCTAAGGTGTTAGGGTGCAGGCGCTGTGGAGGTGGATGCTGCTGCAGTGCTGGTCTGAGGTGTTGTTGGAGTGCCTGGCCCCAAGAGGACAACAGGGGGCGGTGTGTTGAGGAAGGTGACAGACAGCTGGCTCAGCCCCGTGATGCTGAGAGGTCCTTCCTCCATGCCATGGGGTGTCATCCCCAGTACTGATGAGAGATGTACTGAGGCCAGGCTTGGCTGTGGGGTGGAGGAAAGAGTAGTGTAGTGGGGCTGTCTGGTCTGCAGCTGGGTGAGGACTGGCATGGGTGGCATCACTGTTGTCGGTGGCATCATTGTCGTGGGTGGCATCGGTGGCATCAGTGGAACAGGTGGCAATGGTGTCATCCGATGACTCTGTGCCTGGACTGGGAAGGGCTGCTGTCTGTGCTGCTGGACCTCCGTGTAGCTGTAGCCCTGGTAGGTGAGGGGCTGTGGGAAGCCTTGGTATGGGAGGGACATCACCTGGGATGGAGGGGCAGACCTGGACTGGGTGGGATCAGGTGCCTCTGAGTCTGGAGGATTGTTCAGCAGCGTGGTGATCCTCTCTTTCACCACCTGGTACTGGGGATCCGCCATCTCCTTGAGGGTCTAGTTGATATAATTGAGGAAGGGCTTGCGGTTGGAGGAGGAGGAGTGGATGGGGACCAGCTGAGATAAGAGACCTATGCTGGTGCAGATGGTGTCCCTGATCTCCACCAGGACTTTGTGGCTCTGCCCCTCCTGCAGTCCGGCTCTCTGCCTTACTGTGGAGGTGGAGGTGTGGGTGGATGTGACTTCGGCAGCAGTGGACTCAATGTCTCTTTTCTCCCACCACACCAGGGAGTCCTCCTCGCTCTCCACCATGCTTTCAACACCTGCCCGGGGGTTCTCCGCCATGGCACGCCCCACAGATACCTGCATGGAGACAGGGACTGACTCTCGGCTGGAAAAGGACTGGGTCACAGCAGGCTGCAGGAGAGAGAGGGCAGACAGAGGGGCTCCTGGTGCTCCTCGGTGGCGGATCTCAACCTCCAGGAAGCTGCACCTGGCCATGACATAGGTTTCTCTGTCCGTCAGCTTAACCCTGGCCTGGCCAGATTTTTTGAGGTGCAGCTTCCCGTACCAGGTGTGCATATGTTTCCACCAGCCGAGGAGCACATCCGATGTGTAGCCCAGACTCTCTGCCCTCTCTCTCCAAGCAGCCTGCTTCCGCTTGGTGTCCCTGTACATCCGGTGTCCCTTCCGCCACAGATAGTCGTTCTCTCTCAGCCACTCCAGCACCTCATCCTCGTGAGCTTCCTAAATGTAGTACTGCCTCCTCTCCCATTGTTGCATATGCCTCTTCCTCCCTTTGGCAGGACCAGATGGGCCCTCATCAGAGGGGCTTTCAGGTTGTAGGGGCTGCTCCTCCACACCAACAGCATCATCATCATCATCATCATCATCATCATCATCACCAGCAGGATCATAATCAGCATCATCATCAGCAGCAGCAGCATAATCACCAGCAGGATCATAATCAGCAGCAGCAGCAGCAGCAGCAGCAAGACCAGGATCAGCAGCAGCAGAGTAAGCACCAGCAGCAGGGTCAGCAAGACCAGGAGCACGAGCAGAATGAGCAGGACCAGCAGGACCTGCAGGACCAGGAGCAGCTTCAGCAGAGTATGCAGCAGAAGCACCACTGCCAGGAGCAGCTACAGCAGAAGCTCCAGCAACAGAAGAGCGAGCCCAAGCAGCAGAAGCCCCAGTAGAAGCAGAGTCAGGGACATGGGGCGGGAGGGTGGCCCTGTCCCTCTTGCCAGGGATGGCGGCAGGTTGCTGAGACTTTCGCTTCTTCCCCATGGTTGTGGGGTTGCTGGCTGGCAGGAAGGCTTGCAGGAAGGCTGCAGGCACCAAGGCTGGCAGGAAGGCTGGCAGGAAGCCTGTTAGGAAGCCTGGCAGGAAGGCTGGCAGGAAGGCAGGCACCAAGGCTGGCAGACAGACTGGCTGGCAGGGAGGCTGGAAGGCAGGCTGGCAGCAAGGCTGGCAGGGAGCTGGAAGGCAGGCTGGCAGCAAGGCTGGAAGGGAGGCTGCAAGGCAGGCTGGCAGCAAGGCTGGCATGGAGGCTGCCCAGGAGGCTGGGAGGTAGGCTGGGAGGCAGGCTGGGAGGCAGGCTGGCGCAAGTCTTGCAGGCAGACATGCAGGCAAGAACTCGAGGTATCCAGCAGCAGGTCTTTCCTCCAAATGCTGGCCACGTGCGAGCTGCTTCCCTTTTTTTCCCAGGGGCTTGCGCAATGCACCCCCCCCGCATGCGCAATTAATGCCAGGCATCCGTTAGGCTTCCACTGTGCATCCGTTAGGCTTCCGCTGTGCATCCGCTAGGCTTCCGCTGTGCATCCGCTTCATCCGCTGTGTATCCGTTCTGCATCCGTTGTTTCCGTTACGCGTCCGCTTTGCTGAGGCCCCCCAGAAGCCCTGCGGTTGCGCCATCTGCTCCCATCTGCTGGGCTTCCATTCTGCATCCGCTTTGCATCCGCCCTGCGTCCTCCCCGCGTCCGTGTTATCCGCTCCAATTATGCAAATTTTCGCCCCTTTTAAGCGCGGATACAACGGATGTAACATTTTTCTCTTCTGTTGTGTCCTTTTTGCATCCGTTGGGTAGTGTGACACGGCCTTGACACTCACCAAACTAAAAGCAAAACCACATTAGTTTGACCCCAGAATTTTATATGTAACTTTCAGTATAGTGATGTCCAGTAGTGGCTTCTTAAAGTGGGAGTAAATAAAGGCCTCCCTAAGAGGCAAAAAAAAAAAAAAAAACGAAAAAAAAAAAACCCAACCACCTCACTCAAGAATGAATTCACAATGGCTAGAACCCACTCATACAATATCTCTAAGATTGCTTTAATAAGTCAGGAGATGCATGAATCTAAAGAGAAGTTAGCCAAATTCACAGTTCTAAGTTCCTTGTCCACTTCATTTGGACCAACAGATTCAAATTGTTCCAGATAACCGGGCAAGAATCCACCACTTCCCCCCCCCCCCCCCGGCAATTGCCCTGGACTTAAAATAAGATGCTTTCAACCAGGAAGAATTTGAATGGCTAAGAAAAACTGAACAAATTCTTTGCATCTTGCTGCAGTGCATTCTCCTAGCTCCCTCTACTCAATAGGACATGTGTCAACTGAAGCAGGGCTTCAACATGGTTTCTAGAAATGCAGAAACAGAGCAAAAGTTCTAATACTTTGCAACTCTTGTTGCCAGAAGGTAGATCTTAATCATGGTGCTGTGTCTAGTCAAACAATAGTTTAGATGTCTCTTCTCTGTTTTAACTGTAGTATCTTAACTCCTCTGTAAATCATGGGGAATGACAGGATCTTTGAGAGGAGAGTAGTCATATTTGTAAGTGGGGGTGGGATCCAACTGGTGTAACTACTGGTTCGGTGATTTATGATTTGCTGCACGCACGTGTAAATTGTCATCAGCTTGCTGTCTGGACAGCTGAGAAGTGCTGTGTGTGGGTGCACAGTGGTTGAAAAAGCACTTTTTCCTGCTTTTTCAACCATAGCTGTGCCACGTAAAGCAGCTGCGGTTGAAAAACCAGGCAATAAAGTTCAGGTAAGAGCCCAGGCAGGTGGGTGGGCCAAAACAGCAGCAGACATAGAACCAGTTCTATGTCTGTTGCTCTTCAGAGCTACCGGTTCTACAGAGCCAGACGGAACCGGTAGAATCCCATCCCTGTTTGTAAGGTCCAATCCAATGCCTCTGTCACTCTCTTTTTCCAAATGCTTTTTCCAAGGGAAAAAGGAAGCCTTTTTCCAAGGCTTCAGAAGTACTATGTAGCAAACCAGCAGCAATACCTGCCAGCTCCCTTGGAATCCCATCCATCCATTAGTTATAGGAAGTAGAGTGATCTAATAGCCCAGCCTCCTTGCAATGGATAGTGGCACCAGAAAACCCCTTAGTAATCAGAGAGCAATTAACCATGACAAAAGGGATACCAAAATCTTTCCCTATATTCAAACACATAGCTACTCTTCCAATTTTCATTTCTAGATATTCTGGAATAGGTCTATTATTATCATAGTGGCCATGAGCTCCCAAGTCACCTCAGGCTCCACCTCTTGAAAAAGCAGATTCAAATTAGCACGATTTCCAGAGAAAATCCTCACATCTTTACTCCTGCTCTGGGGTTTTGCTTGGTGCCACATCAAAATCCAGCTAAACTTACATCCAAAAGTATAATGTTTTTAGAAGCAAGTGAGCCCATGACATTTTGAACAGAACTTGAAAGCACTGTACAACCAAGCCAAATACTAGCTGTTAACCATTTATAGATCATTGTCAAAGCCAAGCCCAATACCAGTTGTTAATTATTTATTGATCATGGTTAAATGTTTTTATCATTTTTTACAGATCCATATATCTACTAGTGCTAGTAATTAAAATATAATTAGTTTTCCTTATTATATATCTTTAGTTCTGAGTAATGATATCAATGAGAAAAAAATTCCCTATTACAGAAAATTAGGAAATTCTGAAAGGTTTATTCACTAGTACGTATCTTTATGCTCGTTCAACATTAATATGAAAGCAAGTCTAATGTTCTTTCCCTAACTGGAAATAAAAACTGAATCTAATAAAGCCAATAAAATCTTACACACACACACATGGGGAAAGAGAGAGAGAGAGAGAGAGAGAGAGAGAGAGAGAGAGAGAGAGAGAGAGAGAGAGAGAGAGAGAGCGAGCTATATGGATACAAACATCAATGATTTGAATGAGGGGAGAGATGGAGATTTCATCAAATTTGCAGATGACACCAAGCTGGCAAGAATAGCCAACACTCCAGAAGATAGGCTTTAGATACAGAAGGATTTTGACAGACTTCAACATTGGGCACCATCTAACAAGATCAAATCCAATGAGAAAAAAAGTAAGTTTCTACATTTAGGCAAAAATAATGCAAAGATATAGCATGGGTGGTACCTTGCTCAATAGTAGTAATTATGAGAGGGATCTTGGAGTTCTATAGGCAATCACTTAAATATGAACCATCAGTGTGCTGCAGCTGCCAAAAAAGCCAAAGCAGTCCTAGGCTGCATTAACAAGAGATAGAACTGAGATCACATGAAATATTAGTATCACTTTATAATGCCTTGGTAAGACCAAACTTGGAATACTGCATCCAGTTTTGTTTGTCACAATAGAAAAAAGATGTCGAGGTTGTAGAAAGACTGCAGAGAAGAGCAACAAAGATTAGGCGACTGACAGATAAAACATATAAAGAATGGTTGCCCGAACTGGGTATGTCTAGGAGTCAACCAATTCAAAACACCTGACAGCAGGACAAGAAGCAATGCATGGAAACTAATTAAGGAGAAAAGTGTTCCATCCGGAAAGAAGTGCGTGAGACCGGGTTCCAAACAACAACAATTTTATTTAAACTCGCAAGGCAAAAGATACGGAACGTAGCCCAAGCCCCAGCAGCCCTTTATATAGCGGCTTGCCTGCTGGCTTGTGGCCAATGACACTTGTTTAACTCTTCCTGCCGTTTGGTGGCTTCCTGGATTGGTTCTTAATGAACCAATCCGTAAGTGGACTTTTCAGCCAATCAGAATGAGGGACTTGGAACCTACCAAGTTCCAGACAGAACACCCCTCCCCCTTTAGTTCACTCCAACGTGGGTGACATAGTCGCACAGGTAGGTGGGGCTTTTTCTAGTCCTAGTTGACCTGCGCAGCTCAGTCTTGTTTTGGTCTTCTAGCGGTTCGGTCAGGATCGCTGCTTCTCTCGTCCTTCTTCATGGAACCTCCTGGAAGGGTGAGTCAGCCATGCCGCTCCTGCCTGAGTCTCTTGGGCCGGTTGAGATGGCTCCGCCGCTCCCTCCTGGTTTGTCTGGGTTGGTTGAGCTGGCCTGGCTGCCACCTTCCAGGAAGGCCTCATTTCACTCTCCTGCTCCCGGACTTCTTTCTTGGGGTTCATCTGACTGTGAGTGCTCTTTTTGTTTGGTTAGATTGTCATTTTGCAGAGTTTGTTGTCTTGTTATGGGAGGTTCATCTCTCCCTTTTTTATTTATTTGTACTTCCCCTCCCTCCTTGGTTATTTTATAGTCAGAATTTATTATTTTTGGTTCTGCGGTGGTTTTTCGTTCGAGGTTGCAGGAACGAAGCTGGTCTATGTGCTGCTTCCATTCCCTTCCATCGTCCAAAATTAGTCGGTTGGACTTGGAGCCTGTGATTTGTGTGATGGTGGCTGCAACCCATAGAGGGTCCCTGTTAAGGTTCTTGGCATAGACTAGGTCGTCAATTTTGAAGGAACAGTATTTGCTGGAGGAGTCGGGTGGTTTGTCCCAGGTGTAAGTGGGGTGTAACCTGTCCAGGAAGGACTGTAGTTTCCTAGCCATTAAAAGTTCAGCTGGGCTTTTATTTGTTGTGCTACTAGGGGTAATATGTTGCAAGGTTAGTAGTCAGTTAAGTTTGTCCTGCACGTCCCCCTTGTCCAGTCTCTCTTGGCCCTCTTTAGTATACTAAACAATGTATTTGGCACTGCCATTCACAGCTGGATGGGCCGGCGTGGTTAAGGCATGACGGATACCCTGGGCAGCCAGATATTGTTCAAATTGCAAGGCAGTAAACTGAGGCCCATTGTCCGAAACCAGTAAATCAGGTAGCCCATGCATTGCAAACAGTTTGTCGAGCTGTTTCATAACAGCCTCGGTGGTAGTGGAAGCCATGAGGATGGCTTTCAACCAGTTTGAATATGCATCAACCACAATTAAAAAAGTGTTCCCCTTCGTTGGCCCAGCGAAGTCAATATGTACTCTAGACCATGGACCCTGGGGAGTTTCCCAGTCTCTTATTGGTGCCTTTGGGGGGGTAAGCCTCACTTTTTGACAGTCATGGCATGTTGCAACCCAGCGTTCAATGTTTTTGTCCAGCCCTGGCCACCAGATGTAACTCCTGGCCAAGGCTTTCATTTTGACTATGCCCGGGTGACCCTCGTACAACATGCCCAGGACGTCTTCTTGGATACTGCTCGGAATTACCACCCTGTCACCCCATAAAATGCACCCCTTTTCAATAGACAGTTTGGTCTGTCTGGAACAGAAAGGTTTAAAAGTCTCAGTTTTGTTTTCCTCCGGCCAGCCTTTACCTACCCAGTTCAATATGCATGCCATCAAAGGGTCTTGCGACGTTGGCTGCAGTCAATGGTAGCTCTGGGCAGGTCTCAAGCTGAAATGTGGAGGTGGTTGGAGCAGGGTTGTCCTCTGTGATGGGCAACGGGGAACGGCTCAGGGTGTCGGCGTGTGGAATGGCTTTGCTGGGTCGGTGGATCAGCGTGTAGGAATAGGTGGCGAGGAATTCAGACCACCTCGTCATTCTAGGTGACAGAGTGTTTGGGGATGGGTTGTTGCCTGCTAGGATTCCAAGAAGAGGCTTGTGATTGGTTATGATAGAAAAAGGTCTACCGTAAAGGTACTAATGGAATCGTTTGACTCTGGTGATGATTGCGAGGGCTTCCCGATCTAGTTGGCTGTAATTGCGTTCTGACTTGGAGAGTGTCTTGGAGTAATAGGCGACTGGTGCATCTCTGCCGTCTGGGAGTTGGTGACTCAGGATGGCGCCGACCCCAAAAGGCGAGGCATCACAGGTGACCATCAGAGGCAGTGTATTGCTAAACTGGATGAAAACGGTGTTTGACGTTAATAGGTCCTTGATACCTTGGAAAGCTTTCTGTTCCCAGTGGCCCCATGTCCAAGCAGTTTTTTTATCTAGCAGACGATGTGGGCTTGTGCTATTGTTGCCTTATGGGGCAGGAACACGTTGTAAAAATTTATGAGGCCTAGGAATGTCTGGAGATCAGTTTTGTTTTTTGGGTCTGGGAGCATCTTTGATAGCTTTCACTTTTTGGGGGGTGGGGTGAATGCCTTGTTCATTGATTAAATAGCCCCAAATTCGACCCGGTTAGTGGCCAGTTCACATTTTTCTCTCTTCACTTTGAGGCCTGACTTCCTAAATCTTGTTAAGACTTCTCTTAACCTGGTCTCTAGCTGGTTGGCATTTTTTGCTGAGACCAGTACATCATCGAAGTATGGGATGACACCTTTGATTCTGTTTAGCAGGCATTCCATGAGGTTTTGGAACACGCCTGGGGCAATGCTAACACCGAATTGGAGACGGTTACATTTGAATGCCCCTCTATGTGTTACTATAGTCTGTGCCTCTGCTGTAATGGGATCAATGTGTAGTTGTTGATAGGCCTGTGCTAGGTCAAGCTTTGTGAATATTTTTCCTCCCCCTAGCGAGTGCAGTAAATGTTGCACTACTGGCACTGGGTATGCACTTTGTTGGAGCGCATGGTTCAGGGTTATAGTCCCTGCAGATTCACACTGACCCATCTGGCTTCACCGGTGTGACGATAGGGGTTTCCCACCTGGCATGGTCGATTGGTTCTAAAACCCCTTGAGCTATGAACTTATTTCTCTGCTCCTCAATTTTTGGTTTTAGCGCAAATGGGATGCGTCTGGCCTTTAAATGGATGGGGGGTATTTTCAGATCTAGGCTAAATGAAATTGGGGTCCCCTTGTACTTGCCTAGAGTCCCGTCGAAAACATCTTGGAATTCTTGGAGCAGGCTCTCCTCCCAGTTGGTTGTAGCGATGCGGTTGATCCCGGTCATCCCGATTCCCAGGGGTGCGAACCATTCAATTCCTAATAGGCTAGGGCGGTTGCGGTCAATGATGGTCAGAGGCAAGATTTCGGCATGGTGTTTAAATTCAACTAAAAAATGTCCAAGGCCTACTACTGGGATTCGATTTCCCCGATAGTCTTTTAACAATAGTTTTTGCTTCTGTAGTTCTCTTTGTTTAATGTTCAGTATTGGGCACCAGATGGTATTCCATGATACCATAGATAGGAATGACCCTGAGTCGTCTTCCATCTCACAGGGTCTCCCCTCAATGCTTACCTCTATCTGAACCTTCTTTCTGCTTTCCGCCCTGGCATTGCCGATGGTGACTGTCTGATGCTTTTCTTCCTGTCACCCGTTCTCTTATTGAGGTTCCATCTGCTGTCAGCTTGTCTGTCATCATTTTGGGGGGGGGGGTGCTATCACGTCATTTTGGACTATAGCTCTTTTTGTTGCACCAGACCCTTTTGATTTGCCCCCTTTTACTACAAGCCCGGCATATTGCACCGAGGAACCTCATTCTGCTCACGGGTGACTGCGTCTGCAGCCTGCACACTGAAATCCCTGCTGATTTCTCCTCTTTTCATGCCATTTTCTATCTGAATAGAGTTTATGGACATCTTTGTCTTCATCTTTGGTGTCACTCTGGGTTTCGATGTCCTTGTGGTGGGTTGTCGCTGCGGGCTGTTTCTTTCCTCCCTCTGCCTTCTTCTCCCTGGTTTGGGTTGGCAGGTCTGGAACTGTGTTCATTTTCCGCATGGTGGCTGCTGACTTGTTTGCTGCTTCGGCGGCGGTTGCCTCTGCAATGGCTTCGGCCATGGTTATGTTTGGCCTATTCAGTAGTTTGCTCTGAAGGGTAGAGTCCTTCAGGCCGAGCACTATCCGGTCTCTCATTGCCTTGTCCATGTTCTGGAACTCACAGGCTCCTCCGATGTGTCTCAAGGCTGCTATGAAATCTGCTATGGTTTCATCCTCCATTTGGTCCCTCTTGTAAAATTTGTGGCTTTTGATTAAATTTGAGATTACCG
Organism: Laticauda colubrina; assembly: GCA_015471245.1. Taxonomy (NCBI): domain Eukaryota; kingdom Metazoa; phylum Chordata; class Lepidosauria; order Squamata; family Elapidae; genus Laticauda; species Laticauda colubrina. The sequence continues at coordinate 43,502,775 of BLBF01000006.1, read as the reverse complement.
GTGCGTAGTGTGCTCGGAGCATTTGGTTCAGGTTGGACCAGGTCATCTGCTTGACATCTCTGGGTTTTGCCAGCGCCTTCGTCATTTTGAATACGGCTGGTCCGCAGTGTGTAAGGAAGACAGCCCTCTTCCTTTGATCTGAGATTTCTTCCATCTCGTTGCTTTCTAAAAACATCAGAAAGCGATTGATATACGATTCCCAATCCTTCTCCACAGGATTGAAGGGTGCGGGTGGTGTGTTGTTTCCGGCCATCTCTCTTGCTCGGTTCAGGTCACCGCATGCTTCAGTCTCACCTTCTACGACGATCCCACCTTCATCACCAGTGTTCCATCCGGAAAGAAGCATGTGAGACCAGGTTCCAAACAACAACTATTTTATTTAAACTCTCAAGGCAAAACATACGGAATGTAGCCCAAGCCGTGGCAGCCCTTTATATAGCGGCTTGCCTGCCGGTTTGTGGCCAATGACACTTGTTTAACTCTTCCCGCCGTTTGGCAGCTTCCTGGATTGGTTCTTAGTGAACCAATCCGTAAGTGGCCTTTTTGGCCAATCAGAATGAGGGACTTGGAACCTACCAAGTTCCATACAGAACAAAAAGCAACATACATACATACATACATACATACATACATACATACATACATATGCGCACACCCACCCACCCACACATTATGGAATACAATATTTAGGGTGATGGAAGATGAGAGTTGTTTCCCTAACAAAAATGTCTTTCACCCATCAGAAATGATACTGAAAGTGGTATTTTCAGGCTTAATATTGACTTTTTCTTTTTTTGCTTCAGATCAAGAAGATTGATTCATTAAGCCTGCTTTTGCAAGTGGCAATCAGGTTTAAGATAGTAACGAGGCCAAGCTAGCATCTCACATCGAATACTGAAGGTCAAGATTTCTAAATGCTGTTTCTGTTTATAAATAAACTAGCTATTGTGATAGACCCCAGAACTGCAACCCCAAGGATGTTTTCAACTTTTATGTTGTCAGAAAATGGTAGCTTTATTTATTATTATGAAGCTTTACAGTGCATGCAGATAGTAACATGTGTCAAAGAGGCAACATATTTTGAAACAGCTGTGACACTTCCCCAATTTTTGTGAAAAGCAAAAGTCATGATTCCATATTCTGAGTTGACAGAACATTAAATGAGGGAGGAAAAGGGTCAAATCACTCAACCCACTTAGGATAATACAACAGAAAATCTGTGATTCAATTGCTGCTTCTGCTTGGAAGGGAAAACAAATATGATCAGCTGTAAGTGCATAAGCCCTTGACACTTCTGTCAAGGTGAGGCCTTTGCAAACAAGGAATTTGCTGTAGATCTGCACAAAAACCAGAGAAAATGAAAATTTGTCGTGAAAAATCAATTCACCTGTGAATGGCACAAGTTCCTGTCCTAGAAAAATGAGACTTAATGGTTATCTGGACAATAAATGATTTTTAGTTGTTACAACTTTGTGATATATTGCAATAAAATGAAAGTTGCTTCTATGGCTTGTATTTCCTATGCAAAAACTCTTTGCTTGCTTAGATTCTTTCTCATTACATACAGTACTTATTAAAAGTAAAAAAGCCTTTCAAGTTAAAGCTAAAAACTTTGTCCATATCAAGGAAGTTGTAGCAATCCTTGGTTTAAATAGAGCAATGTTTTTCAAACTTGGCAACTTTAAAATAAGTGGATTTCATTTTCTAGAATTCATGGCTGTTTGGGGAATTCTGAGAGTTGAAGTCCACACATCTCAACATTGCTAAGTTTGAGAGATATTGGTCAGATCCAAGGGTTTTGGCAGAATCTCATCTGCCATCATCAGGCTTCTATATTGTGTTCGTCTGTGAGTCAGACTTTCACAGCCGTTTCTGTTTTAAATTTGGTGCTAGCCTACGCTATGCCAGAATGGTTTTTTCTTCATCCTGATTGGTTGGGAGTCTTGGTCTGTGTTTATTGGTCTTGGAGTTTGCTGTGTTCTGCTTGATTGGTGTTTCTGTCTGTTTCTCTCTGTTTTGTGGCTTTTTTTGTCTTGATTGTCTGGAAGCATTGTGTTCCTGTATTGGAGGCTTTTAGTGCAGCTTGGCTCCGAGTAAAAGGATGGCTATCTTTTATTAGGAAGCTAGGTTTCATCTGGGTGCCTGGTTGGGGTGTGTTTGAGCTGGAGATATCAGGGGAGTCTTTTTGTGCCCAGGTGTTTGCCTAGCTTGTGGTGTGGATATTTTTTTTTTTTGTTTGTTTGTGAGTGCAGGCTTCCAAATAATTGACAGTCTGGTGGAATCATGTCTTCTATTCATGCTTTCAGGTCTTTTTTCAATCTCTGTGGCTTCTCTGATGATTCTGTGGCTGGGGTTTTCTATAGTGGCTAAGGTTTTGGTACCATTGAAGTTGATGCGATGACCTGTGTTGGACTAGTAAGGAAATGTGTTCCAGCTTTTTTACTGCATTTTTGTGTTCATCCAGGCAGGTATTCTTCTAATGGTCTGTCCAATGTATGTGGCCGGGCATGATGCACAGAAAACTTCGTATATGCCTTGGTTTTCCAGGTCAATTTTATCTTTGGGGTTTCTTAGGATGGCTGCTATTTTTTTGTCTGTTTTGAAGGCAGTCTTGATGTGATGCCTGTGTAGTATCTTACTGATTTTGTCTGTAGGACCTCTTATGTAGGGCAGGACAGCTATTCCATAGGTCTGTTCATCTTCTAGGTCTCCATTGTGTCTCAGTGTGTTTTTGTGAGTTAACCTGGTGATTTTGTTCTTGTGGAAGCCGTTGGCTGTCAATACTTTAGTCAGGGTGCAACTACAACTTTAAAAGCACAACTACAATGACGTGGGATTCAATGTTTATTTCTCCAGCTGGTACCCTCATTCTTCTTTCCCCTCATTTTCATCTAGCTATGCCAGCTATCCGACAAAGTGTCTGACATGCCTTTTTTGCCTTCAGATACTAATGTCTCTGGCTCTCTTTTCTTATATTGACATGGGATTTAACTATTTTTGAGACAGGAAAAACCTTTATTTTTATTATAATTGATAAATAGGATAGTCAGACAAGGGGTTGAAATTTAAAGAAAGAAGGCATCTGCATGACACATACTTAAGATATATTTGGAAAAATAATAACATCGAAAAGCAGCAATCTGAAACAATAATATTCATTATAATGGTTTGCACTGGTTATACTTTATTTAAATTATGATATGATATATTATACACTTGTTTAGAAAGGAAAGCCACCACTTTTTATTTTAATGGAGCTTAGTTCTAGGTTAATTGCATTTAGGCCATGATTTAATAACTTGCTACATAAATCATAAATGAATCAACTTTTAGAATATTTTTACAAATGCATAATTGCTTGAATTCAAAAAGGTAAAAAATAACTAAATAAAGTTGACACTTTCTATTATAATTTGTTTTCCCATTTTTAATAAATTAAGCTTCACAAAATTGTTTGTAAAATATATTAATGGATACTAGATAGTACATATTAAGAAAATAATATATACACAAATGCAGGTTCATTCTATATGTTATATAGAGGTCTTATTTGAAAGTATTTATTCTATTATGAAAAAGTGCATATGTGTGGGTACTCATGCACAGAAATATATACTCAGTTGCTTATTTATCCAGTAGTATTTTATATCTGGTTAAAATATAATGTGATTGTGCATCACATGCACAATCTGCAAGTTTTTAAAATACACTCTTTTTTGGCTATCCAAATTTTAACTTTAATTACAATGAAATGCACAATTAAAGAAGCCTTAATATTTTGACACATACAAAACAAAAATATTTTTTCTCCTGTAATTTTCTTTACAGTACAACTAGGTACTCCAAATATTAAGATTCTTTATTATTATTTCTTCTTTTCCTCATTCACCACAAAACTTTGTAATATTACATAGTTTTAGATGAATGCACTTATGGCCTTTCATTGGTTGCACATTTTACCCTTCCAACAAGTGTTAAGAGTTTTTCTTATTGATTCTTCAAGCTAAGCACTTTCTTTTTCTTATTTCTTTCCATAGTTTGATCTGTGACCCTAGCATCCATTAGGATACCAAAACAGCAAGGTGTAGACACATTGACTACAATGGAATAGAATGAAAATGACACTGTCTCCAGCTAGGGATGCATTAATAGACTTGAATTCAAACATAGAAAATGCAATTTTTTTCCTGCTGGGAAGCAAAGTCCTCAAGAGAGCCATCTCAGACTGAAAAACATGATATGAAAATCAATAAAGGCCCTATTGTGCTAGTGATGTGCTCGGGAAGTGTCATTTTATATTTTGCTAGGGGAAATCTGAAGGAAGTCAAAGCTATTTGCTGATAATAATTGGATAAAATCCCCTTTCATTATAGGTCAGTTTTGCTTTTCAACATAAAAACGTGAAAAAGCTAGAGAAAAACTAATTTTCAAATTAGAACAGATATGTGGTTATGTTTATATCTATTAATTACTAAAAAATATTATTTTTTCACAGAACTAGCTTTCTGTTCCACTACTTTAAGACACTAATTTGCGTGTTTTAGGTCAATTACACAACCGGATTCCAGATTTTTATAGTGGCATGAGGTATTGATATGCACAACTGTATGATATTTGAATTTCAAGCTAATGCATTTACTTTTGAATTCATTGAAAGAAGCTATATCCTAAGAAGAAAGAAAGGGAGGCAGAAAGCGATATTGTGTTATTGTAAAACACAAACAGTACATTATATTATTTGGGTACAGATAACTATATATTATTGACTACAAATTATAAACAATGTCAAGTTAGATTACTTAAACTTAACAAACTTTTAAAGATAAAAAGAGTTTATGTAAACATTACCTAACTTTTTCTAAAATGTTAATATTCATAAGCATTAAGTCACTTAACTTTAAAATTTAAAGCTGAGGGCAGCATTGATAAACAAGTACAAAATTAATTAAATGATTTGTCACATAATAAAGGTTTATAATTTCAGCTTAATACGTAATATTAAGGGTTATACTGCATTTTTAATTATTTTTATTCATACATGTTAAAAAAACTAAATGATATCTGATTCTAACTTCTCCCTTCTTTATACACCATTATTTTGCCATATTTAGAAATATTTAGTGTCTCTTAGAAAAAATACTGTATTTATATTTGTTGTACTGCATAATAAATTGCATTTCTGGAAACCATTCTTATTTGAGTTTGCTTAATTGTTAATAGATATGCTGTTAATTTTGCCATTTCTGCATATTCTCCAAGTTTAAATTTCCAGTTGGCTATCATTTCAGTTGGCAGTTTCTTCCAATGCTGGGAAAAACTTATTCTCATTGTTGTGAGCAAAATTTGTATAATATTTGTACAAAATTATTCTCAGCTGCCTCTGAACCCCTGAAGAGTCGCTCACATAAAACAGACAGTACTCACTCTTTGATGCAGCCATGTGTCAGCTTTATTTGGAGAAATCAGGATTAACAGCAGCAAGAATGGAAAACCCATGAAAAAAAAGTGCTGAGAAATAACATCTCTCAGTGCTTTAAATACCTCTTACATAAATCAGCCTTGAGTTATTCAACATCTGCCCCTCCTAATACCACACACTCCTAATATCCGCTTGTCATCCCGCTTCTCTTATCCTATCCCTCAATCATAAACCCTGTGCTCCTGTTAGTGACTCCTGATGTAGATGTTACTGTATACAATGCCAACTATTTGTCTGTCAATCACTGTCCTGAGCCTTTGATTAGCAATAAAGTTTCAAATAGAGTTAGGCTATGTGTTTTTTTCAGTACCTTAGTCTTATTCGTAATCTTACTAACCTTCTTTAATTGCACCTCCTTCTGAGTTCCATTGGCCTCTAACCTCATTTTTGAGAGGTGTATGTACTGCTGTTCTTCTTAATCATGTACCTAAGCAATTCCATTATTATAGAAGAAGTAGCATATGCCACTTCATTGGTTTGAGTCATGGTGAATGTAGGGATTATTTTGTGAGGACTTTCTTGGCATCTTCTAGCATACTACTTCTCTGCTAATATATCCATCATCTATGTCTCGTATCAGCTGCTAGGGGAGTTAAGCCTAGTATTAGCAAGAAAAAAAAGAGCAGGTTTTTTTTTCTGCTTAAGCTGGTCATAATTCCACAAGGCAAATGGCTAATGAAAGTGAGGAAAAAAACAGTGAAGATTTATTTTTATCCTATTGGTTGCCACAGTTCTGCCAGCCCAGAGCTGACACTTAGAGACCAAATCAGGGGTGAGATTCCACTGGTTCTGTCCACTTCTGAAGAACCAGTTGGTCTGAAGAGCTGCAAACAGACAGCATACAGAGAACCAGTTCTATGTCTGCTGCTGTTTTGGCCCACATACCCTCCGAGGCTCTTACCTGACCTTTATTTCCTGCTTTTTCAACCGCAGCTGCTTTGCGTGACACAGCAAGGGAAAAGTGCTTTTTCAACCACATGCATACCCATGCACAGCACTGCTCAGCTGTCCAGACAACTAGCTGACAACGATATACATGCACTCGCAGCAAAATGTAAAATCACCGAACCAGTAGTTACACTGGTTGGATCCCATCCCTGGACCTAATACAGCTAAGCTGGGGAAGCTAAGGCTATCTCAGCTCTCTTTTCTCACTAAATCTAGCTTTAGATCCTCCAGTGTTAGCAAGCTGGCAGAGTCATGACTAGAGTTTTGTTTTTCTCTCTATCACTAGTAATGCTATGACTCAGAGGTGATATTCAGCAGGTTCTGACCAGTTCTGGAGAACTGGTAGTGGAAATTTTGAGTAGTTTGGAGAACCAGCAAATACCACCTCTGACTGGAGATTTTACGGAATCATTCCCCTGTCACGCCCACCAAGCCACACCCACAGAACCGGTAGTAAAAAAAAAATGAATCCCACTGTTGCTATGACTAGAAATAGCAAGAAAAAGAAGACCATGAGGAGTGCTTTTTCTCTTTATTGCTAGCTATAGCTCTGCCAGTGCAACTACTTGTACTTGCGATTTAACTTTTCTCACTAGCTTTAATGAGAAAAAGTAAACCACTCAGAAAAAGATGGTTACTAGTGGGACTGTGCCATGTTACCCAGCAACAGAGCAACCTGTCTACCTTTATCTCTGAAAGATAAATGAGTGATTGATGACAGGTAATGGAGAAAAGGCCAAAGTAGCTATGGAGACCCCAAGGGCTTAGCCCAATGTAGTATCTCGTGGCAGGGAGGCCTTGGGATACCACAGGCAGATGGACTTCTGCCTTGTGACCAAAACTCCAGGGTCTGTCTTACCCTTAAACATGAGACTCCATGCTCCACTTAACAACTTGTTTCATGAATGCATTGGATAGTAGGGAGGAGAGTCATTAAGTGAGGTGGTTCACTTAATGGCCCTCCCAACTTTTGACTGCAATGGACAGACTCCATTACAGTTATAATTTGTGGACAATTTGTATTGTATAATTTATTTATCTTGGATATTCCTGATGGATTTGTGATCCATCTATAAAACATTTTGTATTATTTGTCTTTTAGACTGTAACTTCAGATACATTTTATTGATTTAATCTATAATTCTTCTCATTATTGTGACTATTTTTTTAATAATTTGCATCTAGTTTATCAAATAGCTTTTAATTTGTTCTGTTTCTGTGTAACATGTTAAGTAGGAGTTCTTATATGTGCCCTTATATTTGATACTGGGTTTGAAGAAGAAAGAAAACTAACTAAAAATTCAGAACAAAATTTCAGTATAAAATTCCAACAAAACAATACAATAAAAAGGATGAAAACCATAATCAGAATAATTATAATGTCAGAATTAAGAAAGAGGTTTTCCCCAATTATATCTAGAATTCAGGGTAGTTTTTTTCTTTTTTTTCTTTTTTTCAGCACTTACAAACATACCTGCTTCAAAAGCTTAATTTTGTTGATGATGCATTTAAAACTCAAAATTCGAAAGTCTTAATGATCTAATGAATCAAGTAAGATAATTTCTCATTTTATATTTATTTAAAATTTCTTAAAGGGTTTGAGGTATTTTAGCAAAAAAATCCTAATGCACAAGAAGCAATGGAGAAGCAGCCAAGGATATTCCCTACAAGAACAAAACAATAGGAACTTCCATATTACATCTTTCTTAAACCTCGGACATCTGAAAAGCTGATAGAGGAAATATAGGAAACAGTTGCACAAAATGTAAGAAAGAGATTATATTTTTCCATTGATATTGAGCATACAAAATAAATTATGTTGGAATTATGAGCCTTTCTGAATTTTGTATTATATGTGGAGTTCAAAATAATCTTTTTTGCCGATGAATCAGTGTGTGTGTGGGTGTGGGTGTGTGGGTGGGTGGCGGTTTATTTTGTCCCTCTAATAGAAGGAACGTCATCATGTTATACATTATATTTCAATCTAAATGAATTGAAATGAATAGTATTCAAAGGGTTTGTTTTGCAGTCATTCACAATGTGTAAAATATGACTTAATTACCAAAAAGGCAGAAAGATGTGTGACAATAAAAGCTATTTTTATTATGATGCTTTGCATAAAAGCTCAAAATAAGTACTTTCCAGCCACACTAGATGCATAATTAGTACATTCCACAATGCTGGCACCCATATTCTATCATACAACACAGCAGATGTGTTTTTTCTTAAGGGCCTGTCACATAGGCCGACGGATGCAAAAAGTATGTAAAAAGGACACAGCGGACGAGAAAATTTTCCATCCATTGTTATCCACTCTCAAAAGTGCCCCAAATTTACATAAACAGAGCAGACAACAACGGAAAGGAGCGGACGGGGGAGGATGTAGCCAGGATGTAAAGCGGATGCTCCACGGAAGCCTAGCAGTTGGAAGCGGATGGAAACGGATGGCACATCCGTAGGGCTTCCAGGGGAGCATAGCGAAGAAGCCGCAGCGGAAGGAATGGATGCAGAGCGGATGCCGAGCGGATGACGCGGATGCCGAGCGGAAGTCTAGTGGATACCTAGCGGATGCCTAGTGGATACAAAGAGTTCACTGCGCATGCGGGGAGGATGCATTGTGTCAGCCCCGTGGATATAAAAGGATGCAGCTCGCAAGCAGGTCACCATTCAGAGGAAAGAGCTGCTGCCAGATACAGCTCCAGCCAGCCAACAACCATGGGGAAGAAGAGGAAGTCTCTGCCATCTGCTGCCAGCCCTGGCAAGAAGGGCAGGGCCACCATCCCATCCCCTGGCCCTGACTCTGCTTCTGCTGGGGCTTCTGCTGCTCGGGCTGACTCTTCTGGTGCTAGAGCTTCTGCTGGTGCTGCTCCTGGTGCTGGTGCTTCTGCTGGTGCTTACTCTGCTGGCGCTGCTCCTGGTGCTGGTGCTTCTGCTGATGCTTACTCTGCTGGCACTGCTCCTGGTCCTGCTGGTGCTCCTGATCCTGCTGGTCCTGCTGGTGCTGCTGGTCCTGATGATGCTCCTGGTCCTTCTGGTGCTGCTGGTGATCCTGGTGCTGCTGGTGCTGCTGGTCCTGCTGGTGATGCTGCTGCTGCTGCTGCTTTTGCTGCTACTGTTGTTGTTGCTGCTGCTGTTGGTGGTGGTGTGGTGAAGCAGCTCCAAGAAACTCAAAGCCCCTCTGATGAGGGCCCAGATAGCCCTGCCAGAGGGAGGAAGAGGCATACGCAAGAACGGGAGAGGAGGCAATACTTCATCGAAGAAGAACATGAGGATGAGGTGCTGGAATGGCTGAGGGAGAACGAGTACCTATGGCGGAAGGGACATAGGCTCTATCGAGACACCAAGAGGAAGCAGGCTGCTTGGAGAGAGAAGGCGGAGAGCCTGGGCTACACTTCGGAGGTTCTTCTCGGGTGGTGGAAGCACATGCACACCTGATACGAGAAGCTGCACCTCAAGAAGTTTGGCCAGGCTGCGGTCAAGCTCACAGACGGGGAGACCTACATGATGGCCAGGTGCAGCTTCTTGGAGGATGAGATCCCCCACCGAGGAGAAGCCCCTCTGACAACCCTCTCTCTCAGGCAGCCCGCAAAGAGCCAGTCCTCTTCTGGCAGAGTCAGCTCCTGTGTCCAGGCAGGTATCTGTGGAGCGTCCCACGATAGAACCCCCCGACAGCTGCACTCCCACGGCGGAGCACGTGGAGGACCCCCTGACACAGTGGGAGCAAGGAGAGGGCACTGCCACCAGAGACCAACCCACCCCCATCCCCAGCTCCACCTCCACAGAAAGCAGGCAGAGAGGCAGACCAGAGGGGCAGAGCCACACCGTCCTGCTGGAGATCAGGGACACCATCAAAAGCAGCATAGATGTCCTCTCTCAGCTGGTACACACCGACATACTATCCTCAAACTGCAAGCCCTTCCTCACTTACGTCAACCAGACCCTCATGGACATGTCCGAATCACAGTACCAGGTAATAAAGGAGAGGATCACCGGTCTTCTGCACAACCCTCCAGGCCCAGCTGAACCTGCTCCGACCCAGTCCAGGTCTGCTCCTCAACCCCAGGGGATGTCACAACCCTTCCAAGGCTTTCCACAGGCCCTCACCTACCAAGGCTATGGCTACCAGGAGTTCCAGCAGCACAGGCAGCCCTTCCCAGTCAAGCCACAGATTCATCGAATGCCACCGATGCCACCGATGCCACCGATGCCACCGATGCCACCGATGCCACCGATGCCACCGATGCCACCGATGCCACCCACGCCACCCACGCCAGAGATGCCACCCATGCCACAGATGCCACCCATGCCACAGATGCCACATATGCCACAGATACCACCCACGCCTCACCTCGCTCACATGCAGACCAGACATCCCCACTACACTCCTCCTTCCTCCACCCCACAGCCAAGCCCAGCCTCAGGACATCTGTCATCAGTATTGGGACTGACACCCCATGTCATAGAGGAAGGGGCTCTCAACATCACAGGACTGAGCCAGCTCTCTGAGAGCTTCCTCCACACACCATCCCCTGTTGTCCTCTCGGGGCCAGGCACCCCAATGGTGCCTCAGACCAGCATTCCAGCAGCAGCCACCTCCACAGCACCTGGACCCTTCACCCCTGAGACTATGGGCATGCCTCAGAGTGACTGAGAAGAGTGCCAGAGACTGGGTTGCTACCTGTTGACTTTACCTTTGCTTGGGACACTTTACTTGGGTCATTTTGCTTTTACAGTTTGTTATTAATAAAGTTTATCTTTGCTTCACACACTTGGTTCAGTTCTTTTAATCAATAAAGTCTTGGTGGAAACTTTTAGAAATGGTTTAAGCCTTTGCATGCTTGTGGGATGGGTAAGGATAGCAGTGGGATGGGCAGGGATACCTGTGGGATGGGTAATAGCTGTAGGATGGGCAGGGATACCTGTGGGATGGGCAAGGATACCTGTTGGATGGGTAATAGCTGTGGGTTGGGTTAGGATAGCAGTGGGATGGGCAGGGATACCTGTGGGATGAATAATAGCTATGGGATAGATAAACCTCCAGTGCAAGCATAGTGGGACTGTATGGTCCACCCTCCCAGGTGCCACACCTATGGCCCTTTATTATCAATAACAATTTAATCATTGATCCACACATTTCAACATAAACACAACTCTTTATTAAATGCCCTGTTCATTGTAGGGCAACTCAGCGTACATGGCCCAATCTCATCAGTGTGATGAGACAGGCTGAAGGAAGCATCCATTAATCATCTACCATCCTGTCTTGCTACTCCACTGCTCCAGCTGGGGAGTTGCACCAGTGTTCCAGGAGGTTGCGCTGCTTCTTCCCTTCATGTGAAGCTCTGTTAGGGCCTTGCACTTCCAGAGTATCTATCAGATTTCGCCCTTGCCTTCATTCACCAGGCTCCATGTCCCCATTCCCTTGTTGGTGGTCTATGAGCCTGTTCTGCAACACTGGGTAGCGGGTGCGCATGAGATTGTGCAGGATGCAGCAAGCTTCCACGATCGTCCTCACGGTCTCTGGGCGATGCTGCACGGTGGTGAGAAGTACCTGCAACCTGTTGGCCAGGATGCCAAAGGCATTCTCCACCACCCGCCTTGCCCTGGACAGCCTGTATTTGAAGATGCTCTCTTCACGGGTGAGGCATCTGGAAGTGTAGGGCTTCATGAGGTAGGTTCTGAGGGAGAAGGCGTCATCCCCCACGATGAAGTAGGACACATCTTGTGTGTCGTTGGGCAGGAGGTATGGATCTGCGAAGCCCATGATGAGATTGTGTTCCAGCCCCTCCTTGAGGTGGCTGGCGTTGTATACCTGGGCATCTGAAGATGACCCGTTGCCTGAAGCATCGATGTACATGAACATGTAGTCAGCATCAACCATGGCGAAGAGGATGATGCTGAAGAAGCCCTTGTAGTTGGGTAAGTGGACCCTGAGTTGGCTGGAGCTTTGCAGGCCACCTGCTTCCCATCTATGGCTCCAACGGTGTGGGGGAAGTTCCACTTCTGATACCATTGTTTTGCAACTTTCTTCCAGCCTTCTTCAGTGGAGGGGCACTGGAGGAGCTCCTCCAGGTATTCTTCGATGATGGCCTGCACCACTTCTCTGACCACAATGCTGATGGTGTTGTGTGGCACCCTCAAGGCTTTCTGCATGCTCCTGTATGTGGTCCCGGAGGCCAGGTGGCGCAGAGTCGGTGCCACCTTCAGCCCAGGGTCCAGGCTGGGCCAGAAGTTGGTGTTTGCCTTGGTCTACCTGGGTCTCTGCTGCTCCACAACTTCATCAAACATGGCTGGCGGCATCCTCACAAAGTTCTGGAATGCATGAGTGTCTTCGTTTCTCAGCTCCACCATAAGCATGTTGTACAGTCTATACTCGGCTCTTCTCGCGATCCATCTTCGGACCCAGACACTTCTTGGACACCTTCTTTTCTTCATGTAGAACAGGTGAAAGAACCTGTAGAGGGCTTCGCACTGTTGTAGAATGATGGCGGCTACCAAAAGGAGTGTGGAACGATCCATTGTGGAGATGACTGGATGTTTTGGAAGAGCAAGAGCAAGATGAAGGCTGAAGAGGTCTGCACCGCAGGGCTGCTGGACTGAAAGTGAGATCCAGGTGAGTTCCTCCCCCTTTTTATAGGAAATTTAGGTTTTCTGCTAGGTGTCCTTTTGCATCCTCTAGGCATCCTCCAGACATCCTAAATATCCAAGATACGTCCCCTATATGAACGTTTTTTCCATTTTAATGATTTGTATGTGAGCTACATCTGCTTTCATCTTTTCTACGTCCATGCTACTAGCGCTGCGTGTCCGTTCCGCGTCCATTTCGCTTCCTCCCTGTGTTTTCTGCTGGAGCGGATATGAGTTGCGCGGATGCACAGCGGATGCCTAGCAGATATAGCGGACACGTAACAGATGACCATGGACATATAACGGATGTTCCCCGTATGCGTAACCGATGTAGAATGAACACATTGGATACATTTTCCGCTCAAAGTTTTGTGCAGCTCAAAATTTCTGGGCGGATGAAATGTCAGTAGACGGATGCTAGACGGATAGAGAGTATGAAAAACGGATGCAGTGAGTACAGAACAGATGCATCGCGTTAACCAACGGATGGCAAGTGTTTCTCTCCGTTTACATCCTCTTTCCATCCGTTGGTGCTGTGTGAGAGGGGCTTAAGTTGCTGCCCTAACCAAATTGTGTTTGCTCTAAGTCAGCAGCTGATTCAAAAGGAATTTCTGAAATATCCTGTCATGAAATTTCTAAAGCTTCACATTCCTGCAGCACTTTTTAAACTTCCATCAATGTCCCATGTACTTGAAAAATATTTCCATTTACTTCATGTCCTAAAATAAAATAAAGTAAAAAATGCCATATACTAGGATGTTGAAATCATATTATGTAAATATGATTGGCTTCAGCTTTTATGATAGAAGACTGCCAAACTTTTTCACTACTGGTTAGAAAGAGCAAGCAGGACCCACTTTCTACTAAACATTTATTTACTGATTGATAGGGTAGAATATTTTTCTACCCTGTTTTCAGTTTAGGGTTCCTTCAGTATCAGATAAACCAAACCTGCAATCCTATACTGTAAGTAATTAGTTTGGAAAACACCCCTGAAAGTAATAGTTTGGCAAAAATGTGTAAAATTATAATAAAATAAGGGTACAATACTCCCAAATATAATTCAGATATATTGTAAGTCCAACTGGTGGGGCATGGTTCTGATAAATATTATATTTACAATTACTATTCACAAATTAATTCAGAGATATTCATATTATCTGAAATTATGTCCCAAAACTTCATAATTTGAACATTTGAGTGATCATTGAATGACATCAGTCTTAGCCTTGATTAAAAAAAATTGAGAATTTGGAAACCTAATAATATTACAACCTTTTTTTTTTGTCAATGTAGAATTATAAACTTCTTTGATATTTTCTCCATTTTTAAGGAAAAATATTTAGTCAAAAATAGATCTTTGATATTATATGACTGAGTCCTTCTATCCACTAAGGACAGATGCTAAGCCAAAGTGCAAAACATTTTAAAAAGAATATCACTGTCTTTTCTGGCAAGCTGAGGTTCTAAATTATGTTATCAGTGGGAAAACTCCATGAAGAAATTTCGAACAGAGATAACTCAAAAGTTAGAGTTTGTCTCATTCCATTGTAGGTCTGGAAAAGGTACTGCATTTATAGGTGAAACTCGAAAAATTAGAATATCGTGCAAAAATTCATTTATTTCACTAATGCAACTTGAAAGGTGAAACTAATATATGAGATAGACTCATTACATGCAAAGCAAGATAGTTCAAGCCATGATTTGTCATAATTGAGATGATTATGGCTTAAAGCCCAAATCCACAATCTCAGAAAATTAGAATATTACATGGAATCAATAAAACAAGGATTGTACATAGAACAATATCGGACCTCTGAAAAGTATAAGCATGCACTCAGTACTTGGTTGGACTCCTTTTGCAGCAATTACTGCCTCAATGCAGCGTGGCATGGAAGCTATCAGCCAATGTCACTGCTGAGGTATTATGGAAGACCAGGATGCTTCAACAGTGGCCTCCAGCTCTTCTGCATTGTTCGGTCTCATGTCTCTCATCTTTCTCTTGGCAATGCCCCTCAGATTTTCTATGGGGTTCAGATCAGGCAAGTTGTGCTGGCCAATCAAGCACAGTAATCTCACAGTCATTGAACCAGGTTTTGGTGTTTTTGGCAGTGTGGGCAGGTGCCAAGTCCTGCTGGAAAATGAAGTCAGCATCCCCATAAAGCTTTTCTGTGGAAGGATGCATGAAATGCTCCAAAATCTTCTGGTAGACAGCTGCGTTGACCCTGGACATCATGAAATACAGTGGACCAACACCAGCAGATAACATGGCTCCCCAAATCAACATAGACTGTGGAAACTTCACACTGGACTTCAAGCATCTTGCAGTGTGTGCCTCTCCATTCTTCCTCCAGGCTCTGTAGGTTTCCAAATGAAATGCCAAAGTTGCTCTCATCTGAAAAGAGGACTTTGGTCCACTGAGCAATAGACCAATTCTGTTTTTCTTCAGCCCAGGTAAGATGCTTCTGATGTTGTTTGTTGTTCAGAAGTGGCTTGACAAGAGGAATACGACATTTGAAGCTCATATCCAGGATCCATCTGTTTGTGATGGCTCTTGACGCACTGACTCCAGCCTCAGTCCACTCCCTGTGAAAGTCCCCAACACTTTTGACTGGCCTTTTCCTGATAATCCTCTCCAGGCTGCGGTCATTTCAGCTGCTAGTGCAATTTTTTCTTCCAAACTTTTCCCTTCCACATAACTTTCTATTAATGTGCTTTGATACAGCACTTTGGGAACATCAAAACTTCTTTTGCAATTACCTTTTGATACTTTCCCTCCTTATGGAGGGAATCAATGATGGTTTTCTGCACAGCTGTCAAGTCAGCGGTCTTCCCCATGATTGTGATTCCTACTGAACTAGACTGAGAGATCATTTAAAGGCTCAGGAACCCTTTGCAGGTGTTATGGCTTAATTAGCTGATTCGAGTGGGACACTTTGAGCCTAGAATATTGAATCTTTTCACAAAATTCTAATTTTCTGAGATTGTGGATTTGGGGTTTTTATAAACTGTAAACCATAATAATCTCAATTATGACACATCATGGCTTGAGCTGTCTTGCTTTGCATGTAATGAGTCTATCTCATCTATTAGTTTCACCTTTTAAGTTGCATTACTGAAATAAATGAACTTTTGAACAATATTCTAATTTTTTGAGTTTCAACCGTATATTATTATATCCATTTTTTAAAAATGGCATTACATTTTAAAAGTTTGATAAGATTGATCAAAGTCTACTTGTTAATTTTACATTCAAGAAGCACTTTTGGAAATATGTGGTAAAAATATGTGAGCACAGAAACTGCATACACAAACACACATTCAAACACAATGGCAAATAAATGTAAATTTTTCTGGTGGATTGAAAAAAAATCCAGAATACAATTTGTCACTATCAGGGTAACACCAAATGGATTTCCCTCAGTATATACATTTCTAAATATAATAAAAAATATATAGATATTATATAATATCAAAGTAAAACAGAACTTAAATAAACAGAAATGGCATATATACTCTTTTATGCATGGAATAAAAATTCTTAATAGAATTTTAAAGAAAATTGAACATTTCCTTCCTGTGATTAAGCAAGTTTAACATATTATATTATATTTTGAAATAAATGTTAGCTTAAGCATCTTAATCAATTTATTGCAAATCAATTTATTTTAAATAGTTCACTTTTGACAGTTGTAAAATTTGTACCCTACTGCCTATATAACTAACAATTGTCATTCATTTTTGAAGCTGTGCAACCCATATGAAATACTGATAACTTAGGCTTCATTCAGTGAGCAGAGAATTTAAAAACAATTTCTTACTGAATATTTGTTTGTAACATTTGATCCAAACTAACTGAGGTAGTCAAGATGTGCTTCACTTAATTTAAATGACAACACTAGAAGCTGGCTTGTATTTAACAAACAACATAAAATGATAGCTATATATTTTTCTGTTTGGTATCTGTCAGTTGCTGAAATTATATAAAACTGTACCAGATTTGTATCTTCTAATAAGAGTTCCTGTCAACCAAGTGAAAAGCAAGAGAAAATTTCAAGCTGAGAAACAATAAACAAGTTATTAACCTCTTCTATAGATATTTTGTCATCCCATTAATCCCATCAATCCATCTATTTCCTAGCCCTTTTCCTTTCTAACTTCTTTTTTCAAAGTGTTGCTTTCAAGAAAAAACATCTGGAGAAAGAAATCCAGATTCTTCTTCTCTGGCAACATCGAATTGTTAACTAGGGCATACAAAACCTTTGCAAGACCAATTCTTGAATACAGCTCGTCTGCCTGAACTCACACCGTATATCGGACATTAATACTATTGAGCGGGTTCAGAAGTATTTCTCGAGAAAAGTTCTCCACTCCTCCACTCACAATAGAATTCCTCATGCCTCAAGGCTTGACATTTTGGGCCTGGATAATCTGGAACTGTGCTTCCTGCAGTCCAATCTAAGCATAGTTCACAAAATTGTCTGCTATAACATGTTGCCTGTCAATGACTTCTTTAGTTTCAATCACAATAATACACAGGCAAACAACTGATACAAATTCAAGGTAAACTATTCCAAACTCAAATGCAGAAAACACGACTTCAGCAACAGAGTAGTCAATGCCTGTAACACCCTACCAGACTCTGTTGTTACAGCTTCAACCCTTCACACTTCAACCTCAAACTGTGGTAGATGAAGGAAGTCATCTTGATGGCTGTTCTTACAAACTGTCCTGCCCTGTCTATCAAGAAAGCAGATGTCAGCTTCTGTTGGAGTTCATTGAAACTTGTACAATAAAACACTTTACTCACAGTCCTGGTGTGGCAAGGCGTGATTATTATGGCTTGTTTCCTCAACAACAGCAATAAACAGCAATTCTGAGCAAAGCCAGCACTGACAGCATCTGCCTTATTATTATATTATAGCACTTATTATAGCACTGAGAGCATCTGCTGAATTATTCCTTTCCACACCCAATAATTGGCTAACACTCGCTCCTAGCAAACACCTCAACATCTGCCTGCAGCAATCTTGCACGCCTCCACCCAACTCTAATTCTAACCACAGTGCAAATCCCCAAATAACACCTCCTCCCCAGGTGTCTTCCCACCCCGATCCAACTGAGCCTATATCCCCCATATGAAATGCTTACCAGCCGATATTATATCCCAAAATGTTTCCGGCTTGTCGCACTGAAAAGAGGGAGAGGCGTTGTGCTTAGAGAGTCGCAAAATGCAAAACAGCTGACAAGGCAGTCTCCCAGCTGGTCGCGCCGAAGTAGGGAGAGGAGGTGCTCCCAGATTCGTTATCTATCATCATCCCGGGGTTGCTGGGATAGGCACCTCACCCCAACCATGATGACGTGCGTAGCGGGCCACAAAACACTGAACAGCTGACAAGACAGCCTCCCAGCCGGTTTTACCGAAGTAGGGGGCAGGAGGTGTACTTGGATTCATCAGCTGTCATCGACCCAGGACCATCAGGATGGGCAACTCGCCCCCAACCATGATGACATGTCGGGCTTCATTCCATCAGCAGCATTGCTGAAGTCTGACAGCAGAGCTTTGTATTCTGCATTTCAACATTAGTTCCACCTTAAGTTTTCCATCTCATGCATCTATTCTAACAATGGATAGCAAGGATTTATTATCCTGCTAGATTTCATTTTGTGTACAATGCTTATTTACATTAAGTACATTGAGCCCACAAGCTAAGAATCATCATGGGGACCTTACATTTTAATTTACAGAATCATATATAACTTTTTTGAAATTGTTCTTTCATTAAAAATGATTTGGAAAACATTATTCTAATGACCCATGTGGTTTTAAAGAAATGGACTTATACATATCATACATACTGAGGATGGCATCTACAGACAGATATATTCAAAACTGAAAGCTGCTATTCTGGCCTCCTATGTACTCTGCTAATAACTTTGTGAAGTGATTTTCCTTTCAGTCTTGCAACTACTTTACTTTCTAATCCTAACCCTAAACCTGATAAGAAGGGAAAAAGTCAGGCAAATCTCTCTCTGGTGTTCCCTTCTGGTATGGACATGATCAGAGTCTATCTAATAGTGCTCACTCTTTCTAGTTTGGGTGGGAAAATAAAAATAGATTATACACACTGGCCTGTATCTTTTCAGATTTTCAGGTGTCAACCTTTTGAATTAGTCCAGATCAGGAATCCTAAGTTAAGAATACTAATATTACTTTTATTAAAAAAGATCACAGTAACAATCTTGCAAGTCTGAATCTGTCCCTTCCTTGTCTGCCTTTTCATTCAAGAGAATTAGTGAGAGTCATGTTTGAGATGGTTTTTTTTCCCATTGCATTCCTACATCAGCTTCATTTTTCTCTTCTCTGACCATTGATTTGACTGTAACTTTCCTTCCTGTTCCCCAAGATTATTCTCAGCATCCTTTACATTGGAGATCAGAGAAGATAGGAGGACCTCTTAGTTCAGAGGTCTCCAAACTTGGCAACTTTAAGACTTGTGGACTTCAACTCCCAAAATTCCTCAGCCAGCTATGCTGAGAAATTCTGAAAGCCTATAAATCTTAAAGTTGCCAAGTTTGAGAACCTCTGCCCTAGTCATTCTGGGTCCTGAGAGGCATGTTGGAAATGATGGTAGAAGAGCAACAGGAGTGATAACAAAGGGGCAAGGAAAAATAGGAGTTTAGGAGGAACAATTTTAATATTTGGGACAAGGGGAGATTTTAGGATCCTGGGTTAATAATGGGTTGAGTTTAAGAAACTTTGTAATTTGATAGTGATGAAATCATTATTTCCTTTTTGGAGAAAAAGATTGTGGTTGTTCTTTGAGGCAATTTTCTGGTGAAAATGGTATTAGTCCTATCATGTCCAAATTGTATGTAGCAGGAAGGAGTAATACAGTAGAAAGATTATTTAGGATTTGGGTTGGGTTTGAAATGTTTCATTTTGTTTAAATGAATAATAATTGTTTTTGCTTTTTTTGTAATTCTTTTTGCATAGTGAGTGGCAATTGCTGAAACCTAAAATATGTGCTTTTAAGTGATGAAAATATTTTAAAAATTAAAACATCTATCCTCTGTACATACAAGGCATGGTGTGTGTGTGTGTGTGTGTGTGTGTGTGTATGAAATTAATAGATAGTAGGCACATATAGTTCATTAGAATCCTGATAACAAAAACAAAGTAATATTATTGTAATTTATATATTAAAGAGGTGTATGTGAATATGTTTCTGAAATGTTCATTAAGTGCGTTTTCACTTGTGAGGCTTCTATTTTTTATGGTTACTGGAACTACAGATATTATGGTAAAAAAGATAGATTGTCACCCTGCAGGATGCTAGCGATATTTTTATCTATCATGATGTCACTTTATCTCCTTGCTATTGCAGCATTAACTAAGAACCATGATGACATGGTGGTTAGAATGCAGTATTGCAAGCTAATTGCCCAGTGCCAGAGTTCGATCTTGACTGATTCAGGGTTGACTCAGCCTTCCATACTTCTGAGGTTGGTAAAATGAGGACCAAATTGTTGGGGAAAATATACTGACACTTGTAAATCACTCAGAGCGTGCTGTAAAGCATTAAAGAGTAATATATAAGTCTAAGTAATAAGTGCTATTACTATGATGCCAACAGAGACTACAGTTATTGCCATACTTTTCTACATTTTCTGAAGTTTTATCATTTATTTCTTTATTAGTAAAATTTGTATGATGCCCAACTCCCAATAACTCTTCCCCAATAGTTAGGATATTTCTAACTGATTCCAGACTACACTGTACAGAATTAAAAGTATGACAATAGAACATTATTCCTTAAGTGTAGATTAGATAGAGATTATTCTTGTCCAAATCCTGATGACCTCTCACAAGCAATGAAGACCTGGATATGAATCAAACAAAGAAATCTGATAATATGAATGAGCCCTCTGGGTTGTCATTGGATTAATAGAGTTTTCTTTATTATTAAATTAAAGTATGTAATAAGTGTTGTTTTAAACTTCATTATTTCTTACTATGCTTTTATTCTCTTTTTAACAGTTATGCATATGAAGATATTAATCTCAAAAGTCATGCATATGAAATGGGTGGCTATATAGATGTATTAAATTAATAAATTATTAAATGTGGAAACACTGCATCATGTGCAAAACAAAAAAAGTCAGTAGAAATTGCAACATGATTTAGGTTCCTTGGTTCTATTTTTATAGCAGTTGTGTAACAGAACAAGCAGAACAGCAAAATTCTCCCAACAGCTTTTTAAAAAAACTCTGTGATATGTGATATGCTCATAGGTTAGTATTAATATTCAATATCTCAGTAAAATAAATATCTCAATATTTTTCACATTGCTCTCTTGGCAATGATCCAATCTTAATCTGAATCTGAAATAAATTTGAACTAAATCTAATGAAATTAGTGAAAGTTACCCATTTTCAAGGTCAAGCCACAAGAAAAAGAGTGTCGGGGGGAAAAAAAATCAACACAGAAGCTCAGCAGGATCTCCAGCTGTGAATAGCTGCGACTAAGCTGTTGATCATATTTCATGCTTCAGAACTATTCAGCTGGTAAAAATAAAACATAATATCCCTCTCTAGTCAATACACAGTTGAAAGAATGGAGGTTTTTGTCCACCAAACCTGCCTCTAAGACTGCTTTTAACCAGCCATTTGTTGTTGTTGTTTAGTTGCAAATGAAGATCCTAAGAATATAGGAGTCAAATATAGCACAGTGGTTAAAATGCAATATTACAGGCTTATTCTGCCTACTGACAGGTGTTAAGTCCCAATCGGCTCAAGGCTGATTCAGCCTTCCATCTTTCTGACATCAGTAAAATGAGAACCGAGATCATTGGGAGCAATATACTGACTATAAACCGCTTAAGCCCCTGTTCTACTGTACCAACGGATGCAAAGAGGATGTAAAACGTTAAAAAAAGCTTGCCATCCATTGGAAAACGCTATGCATCAATTGTGTACTTACTGCATACATGTTTCATATGCTCTATCCCTCGAGCCACTAAGATTTCATCCACGCAAGAAGTTTCGAGCTGCACAACAAACGGGCAACAAACGGGCAACAAACGGGCAACAAACGGGCAA
>BLBF01000006.1:43462407-43480609 GCA_015471245.1 Laticauda colubrina | reverse complement strand
CAACAAACGGGCAACAAACGGGCAACAAACGGGCAACAAACGGGCAACAAACGTTCTATGTCCGTTATCATCCGTTAAACGTCCGCTGTATCCTCTATGCATCCTCTGGCCATCCCCTCAACTCACATCCACTGCAGCTGAAAATGGAAAGAGGGAGGAAACGAAAGGTACATGGAACGTCCACACAGAGTTAGTAGCATGGAAATAGAAAGGATATAGCGCATGCATCTCATATATAAAGGATTAAAATGGACAAAAAGTTTGTATCTGGGATGTATCTCGGATATTTAGGATGTCTGCAGTATGTCTAGAGTATGTAGAAGGACACCTCGCAGACTACTGATATTTCCCATAAAAAAGGGGAGGAAATAATTTGGATCACAGTATGAGTCCAGCAACTGTGGTGTACAGACCTCTTAACCCTTTGTCTTGGTCTTCAACACATCAATTGTTCTCCACCATGGATGATGACACAGTCCATATGATAGCTGCGCTCATTCATCACCAGAACCAAGCCCTGTTCGGACTGTTTCACCTTTTCTACGCAAGGAGAAGAAGGAGACGTCCAAGAGCTGTGTGGGTCTGAGGATGGATAGAGAGAAGAATGGAGTTTGGACTGTATGACCAGTTGATGGTGGAGCTGAGGAATGCATTCCATCACTTCATGAGGATGCCACCAGCTATGTTTGACGAAGTTGTAGAGCCTCTGAGACCCAGGTTGACCAAGCCTAGCACCAACTTCCATGCCAACCTGGACCCTGGACTGAAGGTGGCACTGACTCTGCGCCACCTGGCCTCTGGAAAAACAGAAACATGCAGTATGCGTGGAGGGTGCCACACAACATCATCAGCAAAGTGGTCAGAGAAGTGGTGCAGGCCATCATTGAAGAATATGTGGAGGAGCTCCTCAAGTACCCAACCCCTGAACAAGGCTGGAGGAAATTTGCAGAAGAGTGGTATCAGAGGTGGAACTTCCCCACACTGTTGGAGCCATAGATGGGAAGCACGTGGCCTGCAAAGCTCCAGCCAACTCAGGGTCCACTTATTACAACTACAAAGGCTTCTTCAGTATCATCCTCTTTGCCATGGTTGATGCTGAATACATGTTCATGTACATCGATGCTTCAGGCAACGGGTCAGCTTCAGATAGCCAGGTATACAATGCAAGTGACCTCAAGGATGGGCTGGAATGCAACCTCATCATGGGTTTTCCAGATCCAGATCCCCTACCCAATGACACACAAGATGTGCCCTACTTCATCATTGGTGATGACGCCTTCTCCCTCAGAACCTACCTCATGAAGCCCTACATTTCAAGATACCTCACCCGTGAAGAGAGGATCTTCAACTACAGGCTGTCCAGGGCAAGACGAGTGGTGGAGAACGCCTTTGAAATCCTGGCCAACAGGTTCCAGATACTTCTCACCACCGTGCAGTATGAGGCACATACTGTGAGGAACATCGTGGAAGCTTGCTGCATCCTGCACAATCTCATGTGCACCCGCTACCCAGTGTTGCAGAACAGACTTGTCAACTGTCAACAAGGGATTGGGGACATGGAGCCTGGGGAATGGAGGCATGGACTAAACCTGATAGACACAGTGGATGTACAAGGCCCCAACAGAGCTTCATGTGAAGGGAAGAAGCAGCACAACCTACTGAGACACTGGTGCAACTCCCCAGCTGGAGCAGTGGAGTGGCAAGACAGGATGATAAATGATTAATGGATGCTTCCTTCAGCCTGTCTCATCACACGGATGAGATTGTGCCATGTATGTTGAGTGGACTTACAATGAATAGGGAATTAATAAAGAGCTTTGTTTATTTTGAAATGTGTTGATCAATGAATAAATTGTTATTGATAATAAAGGTCCATATGTGTGGCAGCTGGGATGGGGGACGATACAGTCCCACTATGCTTGCACTGGAGGTTTATCTATCCCACAACTATCCTTATCTATCAGACAACTGTCCTTATCTATCCAACAACTATCCTTACCTATCCCACAACTATCCTTATCTATCCCACAACTATCCTTATCTATCCCACAACTATCCTTATCTATCCCACAACTATCCTTATCTATCCCACAACTATCCTTATCTATCCAACAAGCATGCAAAGCCTTAACCTTTTGCTAAAAGTTTTCACCAACACTTTATTAAGTAAAAAAAAAATGAACCAAGTGTCTTAAGCAAAGATAACCTTTATAAATTTCTTAGGTAAACTTTATGACTTCATTAAAAAAGCAAAATGACCCAAGTAAAGTGTCTTAAGCAAAGATAAAGTGAACAAGTAACAACTCAGTCTCTGGCACTATTCTCAGTCACTCTGAGTCATGACCATGGTCTCAGCTGTTAAGTGGCCAGGGACTGTGGAGGTGGCTGTGGCTTGAGTGCTGGTCTGAGGCGCCATTAGGGTGCTTGGCCCTGAGAGTACAACAGGGGATGGTGTGTTCAGGAAGCTCTCAGAGAGCTGACTCAGTCCCATGAGGTTGAGAGGCCCTTCATCAAGTACTTGGGATGTCAGGCACAAGACTGATGACAGATTGTCTGTTGAGGGGCTTGGCTGTGGGGTGGAGGAAGGAGGAGTGTAGTGGGGCTGTCTGGTCTGCAGCTGGGTGAGGTGTGGCATCTGTGGCGTGCGATGAACCTGGGCCTGGACTGGGAAGGTCTGCTTGTGCTGTGGGAAGTCCTGGTAGTCGTAGCCTTGGTAGGTGAGGGGCTGTTGAAAGCTGTGGAAGGGCTGTGACATCACCTGGGGTGGAGGAGCAGACCTGGACTGGGTCGGAGCAGGTTCAGCTGGGCCTTGAGGGTTGTGCAGAAGTGCTGTTATCTTCTCCTTCATCACCTGGAACTGGGCCTTGGGCAGATCTCTCAGGGTGTGGCTCACGTAGGTGATGAAGGTGTGGCGGCTGGAGGATCCTCTGTCCAAGTGGACCACCTGAGAGAGAAGTTCTGTGCTGGTCTTCATTGTTTTCCTGATCTCCAACAGGACAGTGTGGCTCTGGCCCTCCAGTCTGCCTCTCTGCCTGCATCCTGTGGAGCTGGGGTTGGGGTTGGGGGTGCGTTGGTCTCTGGTGGCTGCCTCTTCTTCCTCCATTTGTGACAGGGGATTCTCCAAGTCTTCCGGCATGGGGTGTGCAGCTGTCGGAGGGGTCTCTTCTGTGGGGCCCTCTGAAGACACCTGCCTGGATAGGCTAGCTGGCTCCTGGCTGGAAGAGGACTGGCTGTCTGTGGGCTGTCTGAGGGAGAGGGGTGTCAGAGGGGCTGCTCCTTGGTGGCAGGCTCTAGGAAACTGCACTTGGCCATGATGTACATCTCCTGGTCAGTGAGCTTGACAGTAGCCTGCCCGGATTTTTTGAGGCCATACCAGGTTTGCATGTGCTTCCATCATCCCAGGAGTACATCTGAAGTGTACCCCAGGCTCTCTGCCTTGTCTCTCCAAGCTGCCTGCTTCTTCTTGGTGTCACGATAAATTCTGTGGCCTTTTCTCCAGAGGTACTCGTTTTCCCTCAGTCATTCTAGCACCTCATCCTCATGGTCCTTGGAAACGGTGTAATGTTTCCTCTCTCCCTTCTCCTTCCCTTGCCTCTGGCAGGGCCTTCAGCAGGGCCTTCAGGGGCTTGAGCAGCAGGGCCTTCAGGGGCTTGAGCAGCAGGGCCTTCAGCAGCAGGGCTTTGAGGGCCTTGGGGCTGGTCCACCACAGCAGCAGTAGCAGCAGCAGTAGCAGCAGCAGTTGCAGCACCAGCAGCACCAGCAGTAGCACCAGCAGTAGCACCAGCAGTAGCAGCAGCACCACCAGCAGCACCACCACCAGCAGCAGCAGCACCAGCAGCTTCAGAGTCAGTGCCAGGAGGTGGGATGCTGGTTCTGTCCTTCTTGCCAGGGCTGGCACGAGTAGGCACCGGCCTCCTCTTCTTCCCTGACTGACAAACCATGGTGTTCTTTCAAGATGTATGTCTTTCCTCTGAATGCTGACTGAGTGCGAGCTGCATCCTTTTATATTTGTGGAGCAGATGTAATTCATACCCCCACATGCGCAGTGAATGCTTTGCATCCAATATACATCTGCGCGGCATCCGCTTTGTTTCCTCTAGGCGTCCGTGATGCATCCGCATCATCCGCTATGCATCTGCCCCTTCCGCTATGCGTCCGCTTCGCAATTCTCCCCTGGAAACCCTTCAGATGTGTTATCCGCTTCCATCCGCTGTCATCCGCTAGGCTTCCTATGAACATCCGTTTAACATCCCCACTACGTACTACCCCCGTCCCTTTTTTCCGTTCTTTTCCATTCTGTTTATGCAAATTTTTGCCACTTTTTGGAGTGGATGACAATGGATGGATCCACCCCCAAAATTTTGCTCAGCCGCTGTGTCCTTTTTGCATACGTTTTGCATCTGTCGGCCAGTGGGACCTAGCCTTTAGAGAGGGCTGTAGAGCATTATGAAGTGCTATTGCTGCTATTGCTATAGATTACCAATGGCAGAAGTTCCCATAGTGCTGACCCACTAATGCTGTGAATCATCATAAGAATATAATCACAATGTACTGAAGTAAGACAGCCTGAAAAATCTAAAAGATGTGATCCCATTTTTACAAAAACAGATGTGAGAAAAGCAGGAAAAGATTAACTTTTTATCTCTCATTTCCTTTTTTTTTTTTTTTTTAAAGCATGGAGGTTCTGGAGCAGTTTTTCCTACCATTTGTTAAGATTCGCAAATGTTTAACAAACAGAACAAATGCTGGTACTTTCTCCACTAAGCAC
The DNA here is from genome assembly GCA_015471245.1 of Laticauda colubrina. Taxonomy (NCBI): domain Eukaryota; kingdom Metazoa; phylum Chordata; class Lepidosauria; order Squamata; family Elapidae; genus Laticauda; species Laticauda colubrina. The sequence continues at coordinate 43,475,841 of BLBF01000006.1, read as the reverse complement.
CTCAGTGATAAAAAAGCTGCTCTGACACAAGAAGTGACCTGGAGTTGCTGCCTGGAGGTTACAGGGTTGTTTTTGCAAAAAGAAGAAAAAAGACTCAGGCCTGAGAAGGTAGTGTGAGATAGAAGATTACCTGGAGTTCTGGGAGAGTTGACAGAAAAGCAAAAAGAGGAAGCTACAAGCAACGTGGTTAAAGGAAGAACAAAGCCATAAATTAAATAACAGAAAAAAAAACCCTGAAAATATGACAGAATTCAGCCACAATTTTTTGAGGGGGTGGGAGTGGGGTGGAAATCAGCTACACAGGTTGTAGAAAAAGAGAAGGGGAGGGCTGAAAGTGAAAGCGAAAAGTAATAGAGTTGCTGACATGAATGCAGCAGCATTTGTTCACACTTTTGGCAGAGGCTGTTGAAACAGCTTGCTTCATAAGTGGCCTATTCTTTTTCCAGAGTGAAAGCTATGAGTAGGAAAAAATGTGAGGGACTAGGGACACAGTCCTGCAGAAATTTTTTCCTTAAGCATTTTATAAATAGAAAATAGGATAATAAAAATAAACTTGAGAACTAGGAAAGGAGAAATAAGATAGTAAGTAAGAGAATTTTAATAACACTATATGATTGAAAACAATTGTAAAAATTTTCAACAATAAAAATAATTCAATGTAGGCAAATATCAATTCATGTATCTGTATTCAATCCTACTTGTTATGTATCACCTAAAGCCCATGTCACACTGAACCAACGGATGCAAAGAGGATGTAAAATGGACAAAAAACTTACCATCCGTTGGTTACCGCGATGTATCCGTTCTGAACTCACTGCTCTGTTTTGCTTTCTCTCTATCCGTCCAGCATCCGTTTATGGACGTTTCATCCGCTACAAAAGTTTTGGGCTGCCTAAAACTTTTGCGCAGAAAATGTATCCAATTCGTCTGTTCTGCATCCGCTATACCCACTTGGCGTCCGCTGCGCATCCGCGCAACTCACATCCGCCAGGAAGCAGGGAGGAAGTGGAACGGACGCGGAACAGATGCAGAACGGATTCAGAATGGATGCAGCATGGAAACAAAGTGTTTAAAGCGGAAAAAACGTTTGCAGAGGGGTTCTATCTCGGATATTAAGGATGTCTACAGGATGCCTAGAGGATGCCTAGAGGATGCAAAGGAACACCTATACTGCCTATAAAAAGGGGGAGTAACTCATCTGCATCTCAATTTCAGACCAGCAGCCCACCTGTGCAGACCTCTGCAGCCTTCATCTGACTCTTCCTCTTCCACAGCATCCAGTCATGTCCACTGTGGATCATACCACAGTCCTTTTGGCAGCCACCATCCTTCTGCAACAGTACGAAGCCATCTACAGTCTCTGTGAACTCTACTATGGGAAGAAAAAGAGGCGGCCAAGAAGCGTCTCGGTCCGAAAATGGATCAGGAGAAGAGCAGAGTCCGGACTGTACAACAAGCTGATGGTGGAGCTCAGGAACGAAGACACTCGGGCTTTCCAGAACTTCATGAAGATGCCTCCAGCCATGTTTGATGAAGTTCTGCAGCACCTGATACCCAGGTTGACCAAGGCAAACACCAACTTCCAGCCCAGCCTGGAACCTGGGCTCAAGGTGGCACTCACTCTGCGCCACCTGACCTCATGGACCACCTACAAAAGCATGCAGTACGGCTGGAGGGTGCCACACAACACCATCAGCATTGTGGTCAGAGAAGTGGTGCAGGCCATCATCGAAGAATACAAGGAGGAGCTCCTCCAGTGCCCCTCCACTGAAGAAGGATGGAAGAAAGTTGCAGAGCAGTGGTATCAGAGGTGGAACTTCCCCCACATCAATGACAAGCACGTGGCCTGCAAAGCTCTAGCCAAGTCGGGGTCTACTTATTTCAACTACAAGGGCTTCTTCAGCATCATCCTCTTCGCCATGGTCGATGCTGACTACAAGTTCATGTACATCGATGCTTCAGGCTACGGCTCATCTTCAGATGCCTAGGTATACAACGCCAGTGACCTCAAGGAGGGGCTGGAAGGCAACCTCATCGTGGGCTTCCCAGATCCAGACCCCCTGCCCAATGACACGCAAGATGTGCCCTACTTCATTGTGGGGGATGACGCCTTCTCCCTCAGAACCTACCTCATGAAGCCATACACTTCCAGACTCCTGACCCTTGAAGAAAGGATCTTCAACTGCAGGCTGTCCAGGGCAAGGCGGGTGGTGGAGAACGCCTTTGGCATCCTGGCCAACAGGTTCCAGGTACTTCTCACCACCATGCAGCATCGCCCAGAGACCGTGAGGAGGATCGTGGAAGCTTGCTGCATCCTGCACAATCTCATGCGCACCCGCTACCCAGTCTTGCAGAACAGGCTCGTGGACCGTCAACAAGGCAATGGGGACATGGAGCCTGGGGAATGGAGGCAAGGGCTAAACCGGATCGACACTCAGGATGTGCAAGGCCACAACAGAGCCTCACGAGAAGGGAAGAAGCAGCACAACCTCCTGAAACACTGGTGCAACTCCCCAGCTGGAGCAGTGGAGTGGCAAGACAGGATGGTTGATGCTTTATGGATGCTCCTTCAGCCTGTCTCATCACACGGATGAGATTGGGACATGTATGTTGGGTGGGCCTACAATAAACAGGACGTTTAATAAAGAGTTGTGTTTATGTTGACATGTGTGGATGATTGATTACATTATTATTGATAATAAAGGGCCATAGGTGTGGCACCTGGGAGGGTGGACCATACAGTCCCACTATGCTTGCACTGGAGGTTTATCTATCCCACAGCTATTAGTCATCCCAAAGGTATCCCTGCTCATTCCACAGGTATCCCTGCCCACCCCACTGCTATCTTACCCCATCCCAGAAGCATGCAAAGGCTTAAGCCAATTCTGAAAGTTTTCCCCAAGACTTTATTGAAAAAAAGAAATGAAGCAAGTGTGTGAATCAAAGATAAACTTTATTGAACAACAAGCTGTAAAAAAAAAATGACCCAAGTCAAGTGTCCAAATAAAGTCCACAGGTAGCTACCCGGTCTCTTGCACTCTTCTTGGTCACTCGGAGGTGTGCCCAGTCTCAGGGGTGAAGGGTCCAGGTGCTGTGGTGGTGGGTGGTGCTGGAGTGCCTGGCCTCGAGAGTACAACAGGGGACGGTGTGTTTAGAAAGGTCTCGGACAGCTGGCTTAGCCCCGTGATGCTGAGATGTCCTTCCTCCATGCCATGGGGTGTCAGCCCCAGTACTGATGACAGATGTACTGAGGCCAGGCTTGGCTGTGGGGTGGAGGAAGGAGTAGTGTAGTGGGGCTGTCTGCTCTGCAGCTGGGTGAGGACTGGCATGGGTGGCATCGCTGTCGTGGGTGGCATCATTGGCATGGGTAGCATCGATGTCATCAGTGATACAGGTGGTAACGGTGTCGCCCGATGACTCTGTGCCTGGACTGGGAAGGGCTGCTGCCTGTGCTGCTGAGCCTCCTGGTAGCCGTAGCCCTGGTTGGTGAGGACCTGTGGGAAGCCTTGGAATGGGAAGGACATCACCTGGGTTGGAGGAGCAGGCCTGGACTGGGTGGGAGCAGGTTCCTCTGGGTCTGGAGGGTTGTGAAGCAGCTTGGTGATCCGGTCCTTCACCCACCTGGTACTGTGGATCCACCATTTCCTTGAGGGTCTGGTTGACATAGGTGAGGAAGGGCTTGCGGTTGGAGGATGAGGAGTCGGTGTGGACCAGCTGAGAGAGGAGATCTATGCTGGTGCGTATGGTGTCCCTGATCTCCAGCAGGACATTGTGGCTCTGCCCCTCCAGCTGTCCGGCTCTCTGCCTTTCTGCGGAGGCAGAGCTGGGGGTAGTGGATGCGGCTAGGACTGTGGTGGACTCAATGTCTCCTTTCTCCTCTACGCACTCCACCACGCTTACCACACCTGTCCGCGGGTTCTCCGCCATGGCACACTCCACAGAAACCTGCCTGGAGACAGGGACTGACTCTCGGCCGGAAGAGGACTGGGTGGCAGCAGGCTGCCTGAGAGAGAGGGTAGTGAGAGGGGCTGCTGGTGCTCCTTGGTGGCAGATCTCACCGTCCAGGAAGCTGCACCTGGACATGACGTAGGTCTCTCTGTCTGTCAGGTTCACAGTGTCCTGGCCAGATTTCTTCAGGTGCAGCTTCCCGTACCAGGTGTGCATATGTTTCCACCAGCCGAGGAGCACCTCCGAAGTGTAAGCCATACTCTCTGCCCTCTCTCTCCAAGCAGCCTGCTTCCACTTGGTGTCCCTGTACAGCCGGTGTCCCTTCCGCCACAGATAGTCGTTCTCTCTCAGCCACTCCAGCACCTCATCCTCGTGCGTCTCCGCAATGGAGTATTGCCTCCTCTCCCGTTGTCGCATACGCCTCTTCCTCCCTTTGGCAGGACCAGATGGGCCCTCATCAGAGGGGCTCCCAGGTAGTAGGGGCTGCTCCTCCACACCACCAGCAGCAGCAGCACCAGCAGGATCATCATCATCATCATCATCATCATCATCATCATCATCATCATCATCCTCCCCAGCAGGATCATAATCAGCATCATCATCCTCACCAGCAGGATCATAATCGTCATCATCATCATCATCATCATCATCATCATCATCATCAGCAGGAACACCAGGACCAGGATCAGCAGCAGTAGAGTAAGCACCAGCAGGGTCAGCAAGTCCAGGAGAACGAGCAGGACCAGGAGCACGAGCAGGATGAGCAAGACCAGGAGCATGAGCAGGACGCGCAAGTCCAGGAGCACGAGCAGGTCAAGCAGGTCAAGCAGGACCAGGAGCAGCTTCAACAGAGTAAGCAACAGCAGAAGCCCCAGCACCAGCAGAAGCCCCACCACCAGGAGCAGCTTCAGCAGAAGCCCCAGCACCAGCAGAGTCAGGGGCAGGGGGCGGGAGGTTGACCCTGTCCCTCTTGCCAGGGATGGCAGCAGGTTGCTGAGGCTTTCGCTTCCTCCCCATGGTTGTGGGGTTGCTGGCTGGCAGGGAGGCTGGCAGGAAGCCTGGCAGGAAGCCTGGCAGAAAGCCTGGCAGGAAGCCTGGCAGGAAGACTGGCAGGAAGGCAGGCAGGTAGGCAGGCACCAAGGCTGGCTGGAAGGCAGGTTGGCAGGGCAGGCAAGGAATTCAAAATGTCCAGCAGCAGGTCTTTCCTTGGAATGCTGTGCGAGCTGCTTCCCTTTATATCCGGGGGGCTTACGTAATACTTCCCCCCGCATGCCCAATTAACGCTCGGCATCCATTCCGCTTCCGCTGTGCATCCGCTAGGCTTCCGCTGTGTATCCGCTTTATCCTCTAGGCTTCCGCTGTGCATCCACTTCATCCGTTCGGCGTCCGTTCTGCATCCGCTGTATCCGTTCCGCGTCTGCTTTGCTGAGGCCCCCGGGAAGCCCTGCGGTTGCGCCATTCGCTCCCATCCGCTTCCATCCACTGGGCTTCTGTTCCGCATCCGCTTTGCATCTGCCCTGCGTCCTCCATGCGTCCGTGTTATCCGCTCCAGTTATGCAAATTTTTGCCCCTTTTGAGAGCGGATAACAACGGATGGAACATTTTGCTTGTCCGTTGTGTCCATTTTGCATCTGTTGGCCAGTGTGACATGGGCTTAAAACTAATGTATGTATCTATAACCCATAGCACATTGATATAGCTAATGTTTGTTTTATTGATATACAATATTATCACAATACGTTTTCTTTCCTTTACTTTGCACTAAGGCCCTAAATCCTGGTTTCTATTCTTTTTCTATTTCATACTTTCTACCTCAAAATTATCCAACTATAATTTTGTTCTAGGATATTGGTGAAAAAAACAATAGCATCCATTTTTATTTGTTGCTTTTACTGTTTGTTGTGATGTATTTATAGGAATCATAAAAAAATTCTGAATATATTAGAAAGATGTTGTTCCACATTTATCTGAATGTTCACAAGAAAATACTTAACTCACTGTTAATGGAAATAAAAGCTGGTCTAGTAACCAGCTACAGTGAAATACTGGACATAAAATTTTCTTTCCTGAAATACATTAAAATCAAATCTTTATTTGTTTGCTTGGAGTTTCTTTTTCTGTCTCTGTTTCTCCCCCTCACCTTCTCCTGAGGATGGAGAATGTAAGTCTTGAACAGTACTTAAAGGAGAAGGGAAAGTTCTGTTTTAGATTTCAATAATCTTTCTGTTTGGGGTGAGAGAGGTGAAGGAGAATGATTGGGAATGGCCTGTGAACTAAAGAAAAACAATATGACAAAACGGTCAGAAGTGAGAAAAGGTAAGTACAAACCAAAAGAAGTCATGCTGGCATTATATTCAAATATAACTTCATTTGAAAGCTTTTTGTTCGCTTCTTTATAGGGAGTTTAAGAAAATCAGTATTACAGTGAAGAAAAATATAGTGTGGAAAATTATTGATATTTCTGTGTACAAATTAAAATTATCTTTAAAAAGGAAATTTAAGAAAAACCAAAATATTTAGAAAATATCAAGTTAGAAGCAATTTTTCATGTGAATGTTCAAATGGAGATAGATAATGCAATATAAACTAAAACTGTCTAACTTCTAGTTTAATATACATACAAAAGTGGAAAACTCTGATTTCTTTTGCAAATGTGTGCAGTCATTTTTCTCAGTCAAGAATCCAGGACAGGGATAGTATACATATCATCCAAAATCCATAATGATTTTCAAGACCTGAGGAAGTGGACAGGTGACTCCTCATGGCTGTGGATTTAGCTACTGGGTTATAAGACTTCCCAAGAAATGATAAGCGGTTGCATTTTAGCTGTGAAGAATTATTTGCCCCTCAAGAAGGGGTTTCCACTATTATTGGACCAAAGCACACGTGACAATTTTTTGTCTAATATCCAACCTTCCCTTTTTAGCAAAGATTGTCAAGAAGGTGATTATGCAACAGCTTTAGAGGATGCTAAATGAAGTGGATTACTTGGATTATTCCCAGCTGGGTTTCAGATCAAGCTTTGGTATTCAAAACAGCATTGGTCATGCTTTTAGATGACCTCTGCTGGGAGCAGAATGGATGTAGTGCATCTATTCTCTCTCTAACTGACCAATTGGAATGGAATATCAGAGGTAATGGGGCATTCTCGATGTTAGCATTACTGGCTATTAGCCAAGGATGTATATTGTTTATCACTTCTGTTGGAAAACTGGAATTTGAAATGAAAGAAATATTAAGTAGAATTCAGAAGATCAAGACATTATTCTGCAAACTATTCTGCCTAGTTGGCAAACTAGGGCCAACTTTTCTAAAGATTCCTATCAATAAACATTATAGCTATGGAACCTTTTAAAATGTTAGCAATTGAATGAAACTCCACTAAGATGGAGACTGATAAAACCAGCCATTCAAAATCTTTTGACTAAAATCTGGGTCAAGTTTTAAAGCTTCATGTTGACAACATATCCAATTATTTCTTTTTTCAAAGATATTGCTATTGAAAAGTGATTTTCAACTTGCTTAGCTTTTGAAGTCAAAGCCATAGGAACTATTCAGTTGCTTTGTTATTATAGACCAATGCATATTTCCTGATGCACCTCCTTGCTCCCTCTGGCAGCAAAAAAGAATACAACTTTGCTGCTTTTAAAAAAATGTTTGATTCAATGGCCATGGCCATGACTGTGGCTGTATGTACAGTATGTGACTAAACCACAGTATTGCAGTAAAGTTTGTTAAATAAAAACAAATGATACAGATTAAGAGATACTTTCCATGAGAAGCAAGGAAGTAATTGGCATACATGTTTGTTAATTTTTTCCAATTTATACTATTTCTTCACAAATCTCACATTTCCCCATTTGTTCTTTCAGATTAACTACAGTTTTCCTGAATCCTATAACCTCATGTAACATGTCTCTTTTTCACAATCTGAATTCTGAGGGTAGAAGATCAGCATAGTAGGGTCTTTTCATCCAACAGAGTGCATTCCATTTTATGCTTTTATGATTTCCAGGGGCCAAAGGACTGTGTCCATAACTATGTCAACATTTTTAATTAAAATGCCACTCTAAGAGAAATAAAGAGAAAGGATGACAGAACTTGGATTTTTGCTTGATACTATAACTCTTTATAGACATTTTCCATGTCAGAAATTACTTCATGTTTGATTAAAATAAATTATCCTTTTTTAAAAAAAAAAAAAACTTTTTAAAAATCTGGATAGCTTATCAGGATGAAAACTTCAAACAATGTGAAATGCCTGTCTCTGATAAGTTCATGATTAACTAAACAAACTTTTATTGGTATGTTTAATAAGAGGAAACAATACAACTGATTCTGAAACAGCATATCTTAGGAAAACAGAACTTTCCCAGTAACTTTGAAGTTACTGAAATTTAATTAATTGTATTCTTTAAGTGTAATTCATCAGCACAGTGTGATATACTTTGTCTTATGATTAAATGGAGTGCTGATATCCAATCAATTTGTTATGAGATGGCTGGATTAGCAGTTGGTAACCAGATGATATTATTCATAAATATGTGGGTTGGTTGGTCAGTAGTTTTCAGCATGAACCAGTGACTATGCTGAAAACTTCCTAGATCTGTAGAACTCTCCATAATTTAATCACATTTTAGATTAGCGGTGGCCAATTGGTGGGCCACAGCCCACTGGTGAGCCGTGAGAAAATTTTGGTGGGCTGCAGAGAAATCTCACCCCAGAGCACCCCCCAAAGCAATTAATCCAGGCTGTGCAGAAACACAAAGCTGCGCCGCCCACATGGCCCGTGTTGATAGTCTTGGATTATTTATCAAAATGATAAAGGCAAGATAGTAGTTAAGTGCACTTATGCATTGAAAATATTACAAAAATATTTTAAATGCATTGTTTATTAAACAAGTGCATATAGCTCATCTACTGGAAGGAACTTTGATAAAGTTTTTTAATCACATTTCACAATTATTTTTAGGAATACTACAACTTAATCTTTTTTAAAAAAATATTGCTAATATAAAATTCTTAAAAAAGATATTGCTAATATAAAATGGATTAAGAACTAAAATATGTAATATTTTACATAGAATTTTATTTATTCAACACATCCTTCTTTATCCTTCACATCCTTCTATGGACAGGCATTTAAAATATGTAAGAATATAATTATGTACAATGACCAGACATTATTTTATCACATGAATAATCTTAACATATGCTATGTCATGGATCATAGCTTAAATGTATCAGTTAGTTTCATTAAAATGAAAAAAGAAACCAAAATTTGAAATAATTAATTGAGAGAGATGTCTCACCTGTAGAAGTTTCCCAAAATAAGCTAAATTTTACTTTTGTAATATTAATTGTAATATTCAGAATGCTCAATATTTATTTTTAAACCAACTTTCTCAGATAATAAAATCAAGAGAAATATTAATTGAGTAAAATATAATTATTTACTTTAGCCTTTTCATGTGCCTCTGTATAATTAATTAATAATTATATTATTATATTCATTATAATTTGTTCAGTCAGTATAATTTATCAGCTCAACATTAAACAGTTTTAGTCATATCATCAATATAACTAAATCTTTTGAAATGCATTTATTTTGTAAGGATTCTCTGGGTTTCTTTAACAAAAGGTTTGAATTTAATTTGTTCAAATTGATTTTAGTATGGTTCCATGGTTTAGGAATCTGGACACCATTTATTTTTCTTCTCCAAATGTGATTCAGTCAGTACTGGTTAGCAGGGAAAGATGACCCTGTAGGCCTTCCTTTGTGGAGGAGTGTTCTATTCTCTCCCCCTTCCTTTTCAATATCTATTTGAAACTGTTGGGCGAGGTCATCTACAAGTTTGGGACTCATTATTATTAATACACTTAAGAGACCCAAAAGAACAAAGTAGGAAAGATGGGGGGGAGTAAAAGGAAGGGAAAAGTATAGAGAACAGGAGGAAAAGAAAAAAAAGGCACTGACTTCCAATTACTTTGATACAGTAAATAAGATAATAACATCAAACCTCAACTTTTTACTTTTATATAGTAGTATAAACTAGTCATTTCTATCACAACAAACTTATTTAATTGGTAAAACCCAAAATCAAAGTTTCATTTTTTCCACCTCAAGCACAAAGCCCAGAAGCAGCTTCCAAGGAGAAACAAAAGTAGCTATGTTTTTGTCTTTAATCAAAGCAGTCAGCTTAGTCATCTCTACTAACTCTATCAATTGCTGCAGCCATTCATCCATTATGGGAATCAAGGTGTCCTTCCATTTTTGTGCATAAAGTAATCTTGATGCTGTCAACATATATAACATCAAACCTCCATTTTTCCAAGTCTTTTTCTATTAAACTCCAAAGAAAAATTTCTGGTTTTATCTTTATATTCATTTTGAGAATCTTCTTATTAAGATGTGAATCCTACTCGAATATTTCTTTGCAATTTTCAAATGTCAACCATAAGTGATAAAAGGCCCCTTTTTTAATTATACATTTTCAACATTCATTTGAAATACCTTTATACATCTTGACAACTTATCTTTTGTATTTTTATATCTTGTAATATTAATAAATAAATAAGCTAAAAAAAGTTACCCAATTACTGTATATCTTTTGACTACATGTTGACCAAGTGAGGCTTTTAAAGTTCTGACCAAATGTCTAGAAACTTTTGGCTTGGATGCAAGGGTGGGATTCTATCAGTTTGCACCTATTCGCTAGAACCGGTTGTTAATATTCTAAGCAGTTTGGAGAACTGATTGTTAGAAGAAATTACTGGCCTAATCCTGTCAGGAAGGCAGGAAAGAAACATTCTGGTGTTCCTTACAGAAACTGTCTCTCCGTTAACCCTTATTACATTCTTGGCAGGACTAGACTTCCTGTCTCAGGAACCTTTTTGGAATTTTTTTCCCCTCCTTTGCTGATACTTTGCTTGTGTGGAGTGACCATTCAAAGTTACAATGGCACTGAAAAAAGTGACATGATCATTTTTCACACTTACGACTGTTGCAGCATCCCCACAGTCATGAGAGGCCAGGAGAGGAGATGAGTGTCCTCAATGTGAGTGATATTGAGTTGGTCACACCCAGCCAATAATATGGCCACTTAGCCATGTCCACCCAGTCACATGACCACCAAGCCACACCCACCACCTAAGCCACACCCACAGAACCGGTTGTTAAAATATTTGAATCCCACTCCTGCTTGGATGGGGAATGTGGTTTGGATGTTTCTGACTCAATCTACTGAGAGTTGAATAGCCACCACACTACTAGTGTTTTAAAATACTTGAAGAAAAAAAAACTTTGTTCAGGTGTTTGGTGAGAATAATTAACATCCTGTTCTTCTATTTTCTTCTTCCCATATGAGTTTGCTTTCTTTGCCAACTCCATTCTTTTGTTTTGTGATTTTGTGTTTTTGTTTTGTTTTTAGTCATTAAATGTTTTTAACAACTTGTAAATTGCCCAAAGTCATTAGACAGGCAGTTTAAAACTAATTATCAAAACAACTATGTGAAAAGATACAGAGATTATTATCAAAGAGATTAAATATTATAGAGTAATCTGTGCCATTCATAGCCCAGTTATGAATTTAAAATCCTATTGTAAAACATATATTTAAGTACTTACATGTTCATTTTTCTTGCTGCATAGAATTATTATTGATTGCTTTGATTGTAGCAACAAGAATTTTTATAAAATGTTCAGAAAATGTTCATTAATTTTTAAAATATCAACATATATGTGTGATCAGATTGCTCTCACCTATCACCTATAATTTACACACCCACAAACACTTTTAAGGACACATTTTTATATTTTAATATAAATGATTTCACTGATATTGAATAATATAGATCAAATCTGAAACCAGAAGATATTTTTGAAATTTCACAGATGAATACTGCAAATTCTTTCCAATGGCTCTGATTTATTAATGTTTAAGGTAAGGATGATTAAGTCACCAATTTCAATACATTTTAGTAACTTTATCAAATAAATACCAATTATATTTAATGGAAAACATGTGTTTCCAAATGGTAGTTACTAGTATTTTATAATACATGTTTATACGATTTGTAATTCACGCTGTCAAACTAGGAAGGAAGGAAGGAAGGAAGGAAGGAAGGAAGGAAGGAAAGCTTATTGGCTTTAACGTAAATCCTGAATATTTTTTTTTGTGAAAATGCAGTCATTTTTTCAGGCAAGAATGAAAAAAAAAATACAGCTTTTTAAAAATACACGTGAATAATGCAACCAATGCTCACTGCAGCTGAAGAATACAGTATAGCTTTGAAGCAATATCCAAATCATTTCCTAAGTTTCTATTCCAACTTTACAACTACAATAATTCTCTGAAACACTCTGGGATACATAAATATATTAAAATGTTGGAATAGATATCCACAAAATAGTACTTGTCACATGTTTTATTTTTTTAGCACAAACAACATAACAATTGATAATTAGAAGATATTAAAATATACAAATCTATGATTTGTCAAAATAATCTGGACAAATTAGGTACATTCCTATAACTGTGCTATTTTACTATATTTTTTATTAATTTATCTCTTTCTTGTATTGCTTGTTGTTTTGCCAGCTTCTTTTGGGAATAATGGGAAGGGGGGGGGGAAATCAACCAGCCTTTTTGAGCAGTCAAAAGTCTGTGAAAATGACAACATTTAAATTTATTGATCATTTGTTCCATTGTTGGTTATGTTAACATAAAACACTGTGAAAGGCCACTGCCAGGGCTAGTAAAATAAATCTTGTCCCCAGAAATGACTCCTAAATACTAAATGTAAATATAATTGTTCCTGTCACTCCTCTACTTGTTCCTTTACATTCTGCAAAGGGCCAGTTACTTTTGGTATAGAAACACTTGAATCTTTGCATATTTAGTTCAGCCCCACATTAGTCAGGTTCATATTCTCAAGAAAGTGAATATAGGGTTTCAGTGTAACTGAATTAACTCCATTCTGCGTATTGTACACAGACTAATTGACAGCTTTTCAGAACACAGTAGAAATAAATATATTTTCATCTTAAAAAAAAAAATCTTCTAAGCCTTCAGAGTATGATGATTCATTCTGCTTGTCAAAGCTATCGAAGGTCATCTGCCTCTGTAATGGCTAAATGGCTTTTCCTGCAATGAATGTGAACCATCTCAAGATAATATCTTTTGAGGGGGGGGGAGGGAGAAATGCTGTAATCTTTATTCTCTCAGGGGGTATGTAATTTCCTCTAATAGCTTAAAATTTAGGCTACGTTATTTGAGATTATCTTGAAGAAAGGATTCTGATGCTGAAATATACACTGAAACTAAGATAATGCTTGATCAAATGTGTATAACATTATTGATTCAGTTTAATTTGAAACTGGTAAATCAAATTGCTGCATTTCCTTTGCCTTCTTTTTCTGGTCTGCTCAAGATAGTTAAAGGAAGGAAGGAAGGAAGGAAGGAAGGAAGGAAGGAAGGAAGGAAG
>BLBF01000006.1:43416695-43462245 GCA_015471245.1 Laticauda colubrina | reverse complement strand
AAAGGAAAGGAAAGGAAAGGAAAGGAAAGGAAAGGAAAGGAAAGGAAAGGAAAGGAAAGGAAAAGAAAGGAAAGGAAACGAAAGGAAAGGAAAGGAAAGGAAAGGAAAAACTCTATCTCATACACACAAAACTGCTTTGGTATGTATATTTATGTGTGCAAGTACTTGTCAAAACTGTCAAAGGGTGCCAAAATCTGTGATGGCCACGTGGTCATTTTTGTGCTCTCTGAGAGCATTAGTTTGGCTCATCTAGGTCAAAGAGCATCTTTTACCAGGTAACTGAATGCTCTTTTCTGGGAAATTGTCTGAATTTTATGTATTTCTTCCTGAAAAAAAGACAGGAAAGAAGCTTATATGCATCACATGATGTCCACAAGCACAACTATTCTTCAATTAAGCAAATGGAATAGAACAAACAGCATGATAGCAGCTGTTTGGGAAGGAACACTGATTTAGATTTCCCTGGGACTCATAGAGCTGTTAGTATTTAGTGATTTCTAAAGTATCTGTCTTTGCACACTCACAGATGCTTGCATATGGACTAAGTGTAAAAAGTATCACACTTTAAATACAAAAAGACAGAAGGAAATTACCTTCTGCTGAGTATATGTAGCTTTCCTTAGTATTGCCTGAAACATATTAATTAGCAGCAATTCATTGAAAATTTAATCCCTGATCACAATGTTTTTCCTAAAATTTAAGCTACTAAATCATCCAAGGATTTGCAGTGAAATTAAGATAATGGAGTTGATTTTAAATAAATTACAATTCTACATTTAACAGAACAGTTGCTTATTTATCCCCAAAATAATTTATCTCTTCTATGTCAGTGTGGCATGGAATCAGGTACTCTACATTTTTATGCCAATTATTTTCCAAAACATGCAAACCTTAATTTTCCCACATGTGAATTTAATATTTAATTGATATTTAATTTTGATTCATATTTTTAGTTTAGTTTGTAACACTCATACAATTTTTAATGTAAATGACAATATCAGTCAACCTTGGTGATTTTGAACAAGTTGACAAGGGTTCAATCTGGATAGTATTTGAAAGGAAAATTATTCAGATATTCTAGGTTTGTAAGTTAGACAGAAAAGTAAAAAAGAAAAAAAAACAGCAACCCAAACCTTATCCTGGAAGAATCAAAAAAACAAATATAATACAGCAATATTGCTGTATTACTGTCAGAACTCAGGAGGTTTTTAACTATTACTCCAAATGTATGATTTTATATGGAAATTTCCTTTTGGTAAATAGCTATGTGTTTGACCACATATGATGGCATTCAGCAGGTTCTGACCAGTTCTGGAGAGCTGGTAGGGGAAATTTTAAGTAGTTTGGAGAACCAGCAAATACCACCTCTGACTGGCCCCACTCCCATCTATTCTCTGCCTCCCGAGTCCCAGCTGATCATCTGGGTCTTCTTTTGTTGCCCTGCACAGGAGAATGGAGCTGGAAAGCAGGTTAATGGGATGGAGAGGGAATGGGATTTTGCAGTAACTTTACCCCAGGAGTGGGGAGGGAATGGGGATTTTACAGTATCCATCCCCTGCCACACCCACCAAGCCACACCCACCAAGCCATGCCCACAGAACTGGTAGTCAAAAAAAGTTAATCTCACCACTAATCACACCTAATAGAGGTTTGTATCATATTACATATGAATGCATGCATAAATATCAAATTTTCAGGCAGCAAATGAGGAATGTTAGCAGATTTGCAGCCAGTTATGATAATGTGGATTGTGTATTTAGGAATCACACAAAATCACTGGAAGATGAAAGGGAGATGATAGAAGGAAGAGATTTTTTTTGAATTGTACTAATTCTTTGCATTCTTTTTGTCATCAGTTTCAGTGAATAAATATATATACCAGCCTTGCCATTTCTTCCAGTAAAATGTAATTATCAAAAAGAAATCCTCCATTTACATTCAAATTATATTTATTAACTTAAATGAATTGTGAAGGCCAGCATATACCACTGAAAATTTTTAGACCCAAATCAAATTAAAGCATAAAAGTCTGTTCAGAATGCTTCATTCTCTGGCCAATTAAAACAGGAAATATAAACTTAAAAGGATTATCACCATGAAGTTACAAATGACCTGGCAACGAGACAAAGCAATTACAAAACTATTGCATGGCTATTGATCAGACATGCTGGATTTACCTCATATTTATATGAGCTGGCCCAGATATTTAAATTCTTTTTATGATGGACAATATTTTTTCTTCTTCAAAAAGAAGAAGAAGAAAATATTTTTTTCTCCTTCAAGAAATATTCCTTTCAATGGATGGACTACATGAAAACTGGGAAGAATATATTTTGCAAACTTAATCTGGTCTGGAAGAGATATATTAAGAACTGTGAATCAAGAATTTGTGTCTGTATAAATACACAGAGTATGAGCAACAAACAGGACAAAGTGAAAGTCTTGATTCAGAAAAGTAAATATTATTAGCAAACATTATTAAAACCTGATGGAATAAAAGTCATGAGCTGAATGTAGAATTGAAGAGTATAACTTATGGAAAGAAATAAAACAGACAAAAAAGAGGATTGCCGTTAGATAGGAGGGAAATGTACACATGAATTCAAATCCAAGAAGAGGATCCAAGAAACTAAGCAGGAAGATACAGTCAACACAATATGGGTAAGAAAATAAAGGGCCAGTGACATAGGCCGACAGATGCAAAACATATGTAAAAAGGACACAGCGGATAAGAAAATGTTCCATCCGTTGTTATCCGCTCTCAAAAGTGCCCCGAATTTGCATAAGCAGAGCGGACAACAACAGAAAGAAACGGACAGGGGGAGGATGTAGCCAGGATGTAAAGCGCATGCTCCACGGAAGGCTAGCGGATAGAAGTGGATGGAAGTGGATGGCACATCCGCAGGGCTTCTGGGGGAGCACAGCGAAGCAGACACGCAATGGAACGGATACAGAGCGGATGCCTAGCGGATGCAAAGCATTCACTGCGCATGCGGAGAGGATGCATTGTGTCAGTCCCATGGATATAAAGGGAAGCAGCTCGCAAGCTGGTCACCATTCAGAGGAAAGAGCTGCTGCCAGATACAGCTCCAGCCAGCCAACAACCATGGGGAAGAAGAGGAAGCCTCTGCCATCTGCTGCCAGCCCTGGCAAGAAGGGCAGGGCCACCATCCCATCCCCTGGCCCTGACTCTGCTTCTGCTGGTGCTTCTGCTGGTGCTTACTCTGCTGGCGCTGCTCCTGGAGCTGGTGCTTCTGCTGGTGCTTACTCTGCTGGTCCTACTGGTCCTGCTGGTGCTCCTGGTACTCCTGGTCCTGCTGGTGCTGCTGGTGCTCCTGGTCCTGCTGGTGCTGCTGGTCCTGCTGGTGCTGCTGGTCCTGCTGGTGCTGCTGGTCCTGCTTTTGCTGCTACTGTTGTTGTTGCTGCTGCTGCTGGTGGTGGTGTGGAGGAGCAGGCCCTAGAACCTCGAAGCCCATCTGATGAAGCCCCAGATGGCCCTGCCAGAAGGAGGAAGAAGCATAGGCAAGAACGGGAGAGGAGGCAATACTTCATCGAAGAGGAACATGAGGATGAGGTGCTGGAATGGCTGAGGGAGAACGAGGATCTATGGTGGAAGGGACACAGGCTCTATCGAGACACCAAAAGGAAGCAGGCTGCCTGGAGAGAGAAGGCAGAGAGCCTGGGCTACACTTCGGAGGTCCTCCTCGGGTGGTGGAAGCACATGCACACCTGGTATGGGAAGCTGCACCTCAAGAAATCTGGCCAGGCCACGGTCAAGCTGACGGACCGGGAGACCTACGTGATGGCCAAGTGCAGCTTCTTGGAGGGTGAGATCTGCCACTGAGGAGCAGCCCCTCTGACAACCCTCTCTCTCAGGCAGCCCACAGAGAGTCAGTCCTCTTCTGGCCAAGAGTCAGCTCCTGTGTCCAGGCAGGTATCTGTGGAGCGTCCCACAATGGAGACCCCCCTGACAGCTGCACTCCCTGTGGCAGAGCGCATGGAGGACCCCCTGACACAGTGGGAGCAAGGAGAGGGCACTTCCACCAGAGACCAACCCACATCCACCCCCAGCTCCACCTCCACAGAAAGCAGACAGAGAGCCAGACCAGAGGGGCAGAGCCACACTGTCCTGCTGGAGATCAGGGACACCATCAAAAGCAGCGTAGATGTCCTCTCTCAGCTGGTACACACCGACATACCATCCTCAAACTGCAAGCCCTTCCTCACCTACATCAACCAGACCCTCCTGGACATGTCCAAATCACAGTACCAGGTGATCAAGGACAGGATCACCGGTCTTCTGCACAACCCTCCAGACCCAGCTGAACCTGCTCCCACCCAGTCCAGATCTGCTCCTCCACCCCAGGTGATGTCACTGCCCTTTCAAGGCTTTCCACAGGCCCTCACCAACCAAGGCTACAGCCACCAGGAGCTCCAGCAGCACAGGCAGCCCTTCCCAGTCCAGGCACAGGTTCATCATATGCAACGGGGCCACCGATGCCACTGATGCCACAGATGCCACCGACGCCAGAGATGCCACCGACGCCACAGATGCCACCCATGCCACAGATGCCACCCATGCCACAGATGCCACCGACGCCTCACCTCGCTCACCTTCAGACCAGACATCCCCATTACACTCCTCCTTCCTCCACCCCACAGTCAAGCTCGGCCTCAGAACATCTGTCATCGGTCTTGAGACTGACACCCCATGTCCTGGAGGAAGGGGCTCTCAACATCACAGGACTGAGCCAGCTCTCTGAGAGCTTCCTCCACACATCATCCCCTGTTGTCCTCTCGGGGCCAGGCACTCCAATGGCGCCTCAGACCAGCACTCCAGCAGCATCCACCTCCACAGCACCTGAAGCCTTCACCCCTGAGACTATGGGCACGCCTCAGAGTGACTGAGAAGAGTGCCAGAGACTGGGTTGCTACCTGTTGACTTTATCTTTGCTTGGGACACTTGGGTCATTTTCTTTTACAGTTTGTTATTAACAAAGATTATCTTTGCTTCACACACTTGCTTCAGTTCTTTTATTAAATAAAGTCTTGGTGGAAACTTTTAGAAATGGTTTAAGCCTTTGCATGCTTGTGGGATGGGTAAGGAAAGCAGTGGGATGGGCAGGGATACCTGTGGGATGGGTCATAGCTGTGGGATGGATAAACCTCCAGTGCAAGCATAGTGGGACTGTATGGTCCACCCTCCCAGGTGCCACACCTATGGCCCTTTATTATCAATAACAATTTAATCATTGATCCACACATTTCAACATAAACACAACTCTTTATTAAATGCCCTGTTCATTGTAGGGCAACTCAGCGTACATGGCCCAATCTCATCAGTGTGATGAGACAGGCTGAAGGAAGCATCCATTAATCATCTACCATCCTGTCTTGCTACTCCACTGCTCCAGCTGGGGAGTTGCACCAGTGTTCCAGGAGGTTGCGCTGCTTCTTCCCTTCACGTGAAGCTCTGTTAGGGCCTTGCACTTCCAGAGTATCTATCAGATTTCGCCCTTGCCTCCATTCACCAGGCTCCATGTCCCCATTCCCTTGTTGGTGGTCCATGAGCCTGTTCTGCAACACTGGGTAGCGGGTGCGCATGAGATTGTGCAGGATGCAGCAAGCTTCCACGATCCTCCTCACGGTCTCTGGGCGATGCTGCACGGTGGTGAGAAGTACCTGCAACCTGTTGGCCAGGATGCCAAAGGCATTCTCCACCACCCGCCTTGCCCTGGACAGCCTGTATTTGAAGATGCTCTCTTCACGGGTGAGGCATCTGGAAGTGTAGGGCTTCATGAGGTAGGTTCTGAGGGAGAAGGCGTCATCCCCCACGATGAAGTAGGACACATCTTGTTTGTCGTTGGGCAGGAGGTATGGATCTGCGAAGCCCATGATGAGGTTGCATTCCAGCCCCTCCTTGAGGTCACTGGTGTTGTATACCTGGGCATCTGAAGATGACCCATTGCCTGAAGCATCGATGTACATGAACTTGTAGTCAGCATCGACCATGGCGAAGAGGATGATGCTGAAGAAGCCCTTGTAGTTGGGATAAGTGGACCCTGAGTTGGCTGGAGCTTTGCAGGCCACCTGCTTGCCATCTATGGCTCCAATGGTGTGGGGAAAGTTCCACTTCTGATACCACTGCTCTGCAACTTTCTTCCAGCCTTCTTCAGTGGAAGGGCACTGGAGGAGCTCCTCCACGTATTCTTCGATGATGGCCTGCACCACTTCTCTGACCACAATGCTGATGATGTTTTGTGGCACCCTCCAGGCGTACTGCATGCTCCTTTATGTGTTCCCAGAGGCCAGGTGGCGCAGAGTCAGTGCCACCTTGAGCCCAGGTTCCAGGCTGGGCCGGACATTGGTGTTCTGCTTGGTCAACCTGGGTCTCAGCCACTTCACAACTTCGTCAAACATGGCTGGCGGCATCCTCACAAAGTTCTGGAATGCATGAATGTCTTCGTTCCTCAGCTCCACCATCAGCTTGTTATACAGTCCGTATTCTGCTCTTCTCACGATCCATCTTCAGACCCAGACACTTCTTGGATGCCTCCTTTTCTTCGCGTAGAATAGGTGAAAGAACCTCTAGATGGCTTCGCACTGTTGTAGAATGATGGTGGCTACCAAAAGGAGTGTGTGATGATCCATGGTGAAGATGACTGGATGCTGTGGAAGAGCAAGAGCAAGATGAAAGCTAAAGAGGTCTGCACCGCAGGGCTGCTGGACTGAAAGTGAGATCCAGGTGATTTCTCCCCCTTTTTATAGGAAATATAGGTTTTCCACTAGGAGTCCTTTTGCATCCTCTAGACATCCTGCAGACATCCTAAATATCTGAGATACGTCCCCTATACGAACGTTTTTTCCGTTTTAATGCTTTGTATGCAAGCTGCATCCACTTTCATCCTTTCTACGTCCGTACTACTAACACTGCATGTCTGTATATGTCATAGCAGACATATACAATAAAGAATTGAAATATTTCATTGTAAATGTTTTAACAGTGGCTAGAATTGTATTTGTGAAGAACTGGAAAAATGACAAAATACCTATGCAGGAGGAAGTTATTAAAAAATTGTGGACTGGGCTGAAATGAGTAAACTGACATTTGAAATTAGAGAACAAGAAGACAAGCCATTTTATATGATATGAAATTTCTTTTATCAATGGTTGGATAAAAAGACATGGTAAGGTAACAGAATAGATAATTTTGTAATAAAAGTTAATAGACTGATACAAAATATAATGTAGACATATATAACCATTGGTTGACAGCATAATATAATATTGATAGAATAAATATCAGGATAATTAAGAATTGATAAATAGATAAGCATATGTTAGTTTGACAATATGAGATTGATATAAATCTCATTGTGAACAATGATTATGAAAGGATTGCACAAAAGATTCTAAACTAACTGACACACTGTATGTATGAAATGGAAGATGGTTTTACGTTTTTTTAATGTATTGTCTGTGTATGTTTGTCTTAAAATAAAAAATATATAAAAAAACATTAAGAGCCTTCAGTATCAGGGAAGAGACCATTGTAAATATATCTCAGAAAATAGACAAACAGGACATTTAACAATTAAATATTAATTGTTAATATTCTAAACTTGTTCTAAACTTGGAACATGTTTCATCACGTCAAACATTTCCTCGTGAGGTTTTATCAAATCTTGCTGCATTAAACAAAACTTGGCAACATTATAAGAGAATGCATTATTCTAATCAGTTAAAAGACAAGTGAGATTTTTTTTTTAAAAAATCAGTGGTCTGGGTATTTTCTTCTCCAGCTAAAGATGTTTGTTCATTAAAGATGGCTTCTTCTTAATCCCAGTCTTCTTGTTCTTGTAGTTTCTGGTAGGTAGAAATCGCCATTTCTATAAAATGGAAAACAGATCCAGAAGAGCCTTTCCCTTCTTGTTCCTCTTCTTTTAAAGGCCCTGTCACACTGCCCAACGGATGCAAAACGTTCGTAAAAAGGATACAACAGATGAGCAAAATGTTCCATCCGTTGTTATCTGCTCTCAAAAGGGGCAAAAATTTGCATAACCAGAGCAGTTAACACGGAAAGGAACGGACGCGGGGAGGACGCAGAGCAGATGGAAAGCGGATGCGGAACGGAAGCCCAGTGGATGGAAGTGGATGGGAGCGGATGGCACATCCGCAAGGCTTCCGGGGGACCTCAGCAAAGCGGATGCAGAACGGATACAGTGGATGCACAGCGGACGCCGAGCGGATGAAGCGGATGCACAGCGGATGAAGTGGATGCACAGCGGAAGCCGAACGGATGCCGAGCGTTAATTGCACATGCGGGGGGAATGCATTGCGTAAGCCCCGTGGATATAAAGGGAAGCAGCTCACACGTGGCCAGCATTCGGAGGAAAGACCTGCTGCTGGATACATCGAGTCCTTGCCTGCCCTGCCTGCATGCCTGCCTGCAAGCCTTGCTGCAAGCCTTCCTGCCAGCCTTCCTGCCAGCCTGCCTCCGAGCCTCCTGGCCAGCCTGCCTGCCAGCCTTGCTCCCTGCCTGCCTACCAGCCTTGCTACCAGCCTGCCTTCCAGCCTCCCTGCCAGCCAGTCTGCCTGCCGGCCTTGGTGGCTGCTACCTGCCTGCCTTCCTGCCTGCCTTCCTGCCAGCCTTCCTGCCAGCCTTCCTGCCGGGCTTCCTGCCAGGCTTCCTGCCAGCCTCCCTGCCAGGCTCCCTGCCAGCCAGCAACCCCACAACCATGGGGAAGAAGCGAAAGCCTCAGCAACCTGCCACCATCCCTGGCAAGAGGGACAGGGCCACCCTCCTGCCCCCAGTCCCTGACTCTGCTTCTGCTGGGGCTTCTGCTGCTTGAGCTCGCTCTTCTGGTGCTGGAGCTTCTGCTGAAGCTACTCCTGGCAGTGATGCTTCTGCTGGTGCTTACCCTGCTGAAGCTGCTCCTGGTCCTGCTGGTCCTGCTGGTCTTGCTCGTCCTGCTTGTGTTCCAGGACTTGCTCGTACTGCTCGTGCTCCTGGTCTTGCTCGTCCTGCTTGTCCTGCTCCTGCTCCTGCTCCTGGTCCTGCTCATGCTCCTGGTCTTGCTGGCGCTGCTGGTGCTTACTCTGCTGCTGCTGATCCTGGTCCTGCTGCTGCTGCTGCTACTGATCCTGCTGCTGCTGCTGCTGCTGCTGATGGGCAGTGGGACTGTATGGTCCACCCTCCCAGCTGCCACACATATGGCCCCTTATTATCAATAACAATTTATTCATTGATCAACACATTTCAAAATAAACAAAACTCTTTATTAATGCCCTATTCATTGTAAGGCCACTCAACACACATGGCACAATCTCATCAGTATTATGCGACAAGCTCAAGGAAGCATCCATTAAGCATATACCATCCTGTCTTGCAACTCCACTGCTGCAGCTGGGGAGTTGCACCAGTGTTTCAGGAGGTTGCACTGCTTCTTCCCTTCATGTGAAGTTCTGTTGGGGCCTTGCACATCCACAGTGTCTATCAGGTTTTGTCCTTGCCTCCATTCACCAGGCTCCATGTCCCCATTGCCTTGTTGACAGTCCACAAACCTCTTCTGCAAGACTGGGTAGCGGGTGCGCATGAGATTGTGCAGGATGCAGCAAGCTTCCACGATCCTCCTCACGGTCTCTGGGCGATGCTGCATGGTGGTGAGAAGTACCTGGAACCTGTTGGCCAGGATGCCAAAGGCGTTCTCCACCACCCGCCTTGCCCTGGACAGCCTATAGTTGAAGATCCTCTCTTCACGGGTGAGGCGTCTGGAGGTGTATGGCTTCATGAGGTAGGTTCTGAGGGAGAAGGCGTCATCCCCCACGATGAAGTAGGGCACATCTTGTGTGTCGTTGGGCAGGGGGTCTGGATCTGGAAAACCCATGATGAGGTTGCGTTCCAGCCCCTCCTTGAGGTCACTGGCGTTGTATACCTGGGCATCTGAAGCTGACCCGTTGCCTAAAGCATCGATGTACATGAACTTGTAGTCAGCATCAACCATGGCAAAGAGGATGATGCTGAAGAAGCCTTTGTAGTTGTAATAATTGTACCCTGAGTTGGCTTGAGCTTTGCAGGCCACGTGCTTCCCATCTGTGGCTCCAACGGTGTGGAGAAGGTTCCACCTCTGATACCACTGCTCTGCAACTTTCCTCCCTCCTTCTTCAGTTGTGGGACAATGGAGGAGCTCCTCCACGTATTCTTCGATGATGGCCTGCACCACTTCTCTGACTACAAATGCTGATGATGTTGTGTGGCACCCTACAGGCATGCTGCATGTTTCTGTATGTGGTCCCTGAGGCCAGGTGGCGCAGAGTCATTTCCACTTTCAGTCCAGGGTCCAGGCTGGGATGGAAGTTGGTGTTTGCCTTGGTCAACTTGGGTCTCAGACGCTCCACAAGTTTGTGAAACATGGCTGGTGGCATCCTCATGAAGTGCTGGAATGCACGAGGGTCTTCATTCCTCAGCTCCACCATCAGCTTGTCATAGAGTCCAAACTCCACTCTTCTCCCAATCCATCTTCGGACCCAGACAGCTCTTGGACGTCTCCTTCTTCTCCTTGCATAGAAAAGGTGAAACAGTCTGAACAGGGCTTGGTTCTGGTGTTGAATTATGGTGGCTACCAAAAGGAGTGTGCGATGAACCATGGTGGAGATCAATGGATGATGTGGAAGAGAAAGACCAAGGCTGAAGAGGTCTGTACACCACGGCTGCTGGATTGATAATGAGATCCAGGTGATTTCCTACCCCTTTTTATAGGAAATATCAGTTTTCCACTAGGTGTCCTTCCACATACTCTCGACATTCTCCAGACATCCTTAATATCCGAGGTACGTCCCATATGCAAACATTTTGTCCGTTTTAATGCTTTATATCCAAGCTGCATCCGCTTTCATCCTTTCTATGCCTGTGCTACTAATGCTCTGCGTACGTTCCGCGTATGTTCTGCGTACCTTTCACTTCCTCCCACTTTCCGCTTTCCGCTAGAGCGGATGTGAATTGCACGGATGCCCAGAGGATGCTGAGAGGATACAGCAGACGTGTAACGGATGACAACGGACGTAGAACGTTTGTTGCCCGTATGTGTCGTGGATGTAGATCGTACATGGCGGAAAGTTCATCCGCTCAAAAAGTTTTGTGCAGCTCAAAACTTTTTGAGTGGATGAAATAGCAGTAGACTTATATTTGACAGATAGAGCATATGAAAGATGTACGCAGTGAGTACACAATGGATGCATCGTGTTTTCCAACGGATGGCAAGCGTTTTTCTCCATTTTACATCCTCTTTGCATCAGTTGGTGCAGTGTGACATGGGCTTTGGTATTATCCATTCCTTTGCCCACATCAAACTTGACGCCTGGTAATATAGCTCCCAACTGGACAAGGCAAAACCTCCTCTTATTCTTGTATCTTGTAACAGTTTTAATTTTATTCTTGCTTTTTTACCCTGCCAAATATATTTCAACACAATTCTATTTAAATGTTCAAAAACCTCTTTCCCCAGTCAAATAGGAATTGTCTGGAATGAATATAAAACTTTAGGCAATATATTCATCTTAATTGCAGATATTCTCCCAGTCAATGATAGTTGCAGTTTTTCCCACTTTATCAAATCTGTCGCAATCTGCTGTTTGAGTTTAACATAGTTATCTTCTTTCATCTTGGTGTAATATGTATCCCTAAATATTTAACATTGTTCGTGACTTGTATTTTTAAAATTTCTTACAACTTTTTCTTTCGTCTTGCTAACTTATTCTTTGTTAATATCTTTGTTTCATCTTTATTTATTCTCAAACCTGCTACTTTTCCATATTCTTCTATTTTTTCTTTTAATTTGGGTGCTGTTTCCAATGGGTCTTCTCATATAAATACCAGGTCGTTTTCAAAAACTTGCAATTTATATTTTTCCTTTTTAATTTTCATTCCTTTTATTTCTCTTCTCTAATATTTCTGTTCAACACTTTGTGTTAACACAATGTTAACACAAACAGCAGAGGCAACAATGGACAGCCTTGCCTTGTCCCTTTTCTTATCTCTACAGATTCTGTTAATTCTCCATTTACTATCACCTTTGCAATTTGTTCATGGTATATTGTTTTAATGGCTTAGATACATTTTTTACCAAAGCCCATTTGTATCAATTGCAGTAAAATAAATTGCCAACTCACATTGTCAAAGGCTTTTTGTGCATCTAGAAACATCAAGGCCATATGCTTCTCAGGTTGTGATTCATAATATTCCAGAGCATCCAAAATAATTCTCACATTGTCTTTGATTTGTCTCTTTGGCAGAAATCCATTTTGATCAGTATGAATAAAATTATTTAAGTATCTTTTTTGTCTTTCTGCCAAAAATGAAGTAAATATTTTATAGTCTGAGTTCAATAGGGATATAGGTCTATAATTTTTAACTTGCTGCAGGTCTGTACTTTCCTTCGGTACAAGTGTAATGTATCCTTCTGACCATGTTTTTGGTATTCTTTTCTTCAACATAACTTCATTCATAACTTCTAGAAGATGAAAATTCAATATTTCCTGAAAAGTCTTGTAAAATTTCACTGGCAAATCATCTGGACCTGGTGCTTTCCCAACATTCTGCTTTTTAAAGGCTTCTGTTAATTCCATCATTGTCATATTTCCTTCTAACATTGTTTCAATATTTTTAGGTATCTGAGGTAGGTTTGCTCTCTGTAGATATTGCTTAATTTTTTCTTCTTGAATATTCTCTTGAAAGTAGTTTTCTATAGTAGTCGTGTATAATTTTTTCTTCTCCTCATTTTTATAGCAAACCTGTCCTTCTTTATTTATTAATTGACTAATCTTTCTTGCTTCTCTTTCCTTTCTCACTTTATAAGCTAGCCATCTTTTTAATTTTTTGTGCTAATTCTTTTTTTTCCCCATTAGTCCAATTTTATGTTTAATTATATCCATTTTATTTATAATATCTTTTTTCTGGGGACTTCTGTAAGTCTTTTTCCAATTTTTTCTAATTATCCTCTAATGTCTTAAATGTCTTTTCCTGTTTTCTGTTTCTTCTCCTAGTATAATCTATTATCAAGCCTCTTGTGCAGGCCTTCATCGTGTCCCAGAGATTCTGTAAAAATCTATCCTCTTTTCTATTTTTTTGAAGAAAAAAACAAGTTCTTTCTCTATTTTCTGTTTAAAATCTTTTTCTTTTAATATCATATTATTTAAAATCCATCTAGATCTCCTCTTGCATCCTTTCCAAATAACTGATACTGGATTATGATCTGCCCAAGTGCTTATTTCTATTTCAATCTGTCATACATTAGTCAATAATTCTGCTGACATCCATATCATATCTATTCTAGACATAGAATATCTATTGTATGCCTGTTTGAATAAAAAGTATACTGCTTACTTTCCACATTTCTCTCTCTCCATGCATCTTTTAAGTTAAATTATTCTATTATTCGACAGAAGGATTTTAGTAGTATCTTTCTAGCTTTCTTTGTTGATTTCTGTGTTTTATAGCCCAACCAGTCATTAATTATTTCATTAAAATCTCCCATCATACAAATATTAACATTGTCCAAATCAATTATTTTCATATGTAATTTTCTGTAGAATTCTTCTTGTTTATCATTCGAGGCATAAATTGCAATTAGATGTGTTTTAATGCTGTTATTTGTTATTTCCAGCATCAGAATCTTTCCATCATCATCTGTGTAGATTAGTTCTGCCAAAATTGTTTCTTTAATATGCAATACCACACCTCTTTTATTGGATTGTGCCAATGGCGTAAATAATTTTCTAGTTTTCCTTGTTTTAGTATATATTCATGTTGTTTTTTTAATATATACCTCTTGTAAGCAGATTATGTCAAATTTTAATTTTTCTAATTTGTGAAATACTTTCCTTCTTTTAGTAGCCAAATTAAGTCCATTTATGTTAATCAAAATCAATTTTCTTTCATCCATGTTAAGTTTTAAAAGAGGGTTTTATTGCCCTTGTAGATCTCAATTCTTGTTCTTCTCTGGGTTCACTGCCTACTGTACCTTCTTCTTTTTCTTTTTCAATTATAGCTATATACTCCTCTTGAAATTCAGTTATTGACTCTTCCTTTCTTTCTTCTTCCTCCTTTCCTTTAAAGTATTCTAAGTAGAATAGCTCAGCTTTTTCAACTATGTCAATTCTGTGTCTTTGCCAAGTGAACAAGAAACCTTCTGGCATCAACCATCTGTAGTTTACTCCTCTTTTAAGTAACTCTTTAGTCAAGAATAAATATGCTCTTCTCATCACTCTTAATTTTCTTGGTATCTGTTTCAGCACCATAATTTATTTGTCTTTATATTTAGTGTTTTCTCTCACACCACCTGTAGTTTCTGTGTCTGAATAATATTCTTAGTAAATCTAATGTGACATTCTCTTTGTAGTCTATTCCTTGTTGTATATCTTGTTTAACCACGAAACACTTCATCAATCCTATCTATCATCTTTTCTTTGGTTATTTGGTTAGTGCTTCTGTCAATATTTCTGCCATTATTTCAGCAAGGTTTTCATCCTTTCCTTCTTCTATATTTTGAAATTTTAGATAAAATTCTGATTTATCCATTTCCCATTCTAATGGTTCACATCGACCCTTCTCAACATTGCTCAATCAAAGATCAATGCCTCCAATTTTCTTATCTCTTTGTATATCTTCTCTTTCAATTTTTAAAAATCTGTCTTCATATTTCATCATCATCATCTGTTGAATATTTTTCACTTTCTCATCTGTCTTTTCTATTTTTTGCTCAATCTTCTGGATTCCTTGCATAATCATCTGTAATAATTCCTTGCACAATCATCCTTCTCTTTCTCTTTTTCCTGTTTTAATATTGTCAGTATAGATCGTTGTCCTCCAGATGGTGAGGGGTTAGTATCGAAGAAGCTGGAGTTGTTGTCTTTCTAATGATCTTATTATGCTTATATGTAAAGAAAGAGAAAGAAAAGAAAAAGAAAAAAGAGGAAAAAAGAAAAAAAATGGAAAAAAAGATGAAGGCAAATAGTTGCCAGTCCAAATGAAAATAGGAAAAAGAAAGCCTTCAGACACTTGTATATTTTAATCCAATTAGTTATAATGGTAAATGTAAAAAGTAAAAAATCAATGATAAAAAAGGGAAAAAAGAGAAAGAGAAATATTCTTTATGTTCCTCTTAATAAACAAAAAGAAAACAAAAATAAAAGATTTACGTTCTGGTTCCTGGTTTAAAAGGTCAAAATCCAATTAAGGAGAAAAAAAAGCCCAACTAGCGGGGGGGGGGGTAGAAAGGGAGGCAAAAGGTAAAAAGCAATTCTAATATAAAACAAGCCTCTGCCGCCAAATATCCAAGGCTCTTTGATAAATCAGCTCAGAGTTTTTCCAGGTCACTTCAATCTTCTTTTTTTCAACTTCAACTCTAGACTCCAGCTATCTGTTTACAAATGAGCACCTGAATAAATAAACTGCCATGCTCATTTCTATCTTTTCCAATACACAGCTCAGAGTGTATTTGCTTCCTCTGGGAAGCAAAGCTACTTAACTTTCCTTCACTTTCACTTCCCCCTCATCAATCTGCAGCCAGGAACTAAAAGAAAAAAAAGTAAAATCTTCCCCCCCCCCATTTTTTTTAAAGGGAGAAAAATAAATCTTAAATCAAGCAGAAGAGTCTTAATCAAAAAAGAATTTTTAAAAGGATTGTTAACAAAGGAGAAAAAAATACAAACAGAAATAAAAAGATTAAAAAGTACCAGTCCGTCTTAAAGTTAAACAGCTTTGCCAAGTTCAAAATTCCAATAAAAAGGGAAAAAAGAAAAAAACCTTTCACTTTGACAATTAATCACACTGCTTGAACTCTTTCCTCTTCACTTTTAATCCACTTTAATTTTTTCAGGGTGTTCTCTCCAAGAAATAATAAGTAAAAGTTCATCTCACTAATCTGGCACACTTTCTTCCAATTCCAGAGCTGTCCCAACTTGGAAGGCTGCCTCTCTGCTGCTGGCAAAAAGGGCTTTCCCTGGATCAACCAGGGACTTTGCGATTTCCTTGGGATCAACAGGACATACCCTTGTCAATCACCGTCTCTATGGGATGGTTTAGGTCCGTGGGTACCAACCAGCAGCTGAGATATCATCTTGGAGGATCAAGATCACCCATCCAACTGCCACAACATCAGCTCCGCTCTCTCCTGAAGGCTCTTGTGAAGAGATACTGAAGAATCTCATTCTAGTGACACATTATTGTAGAAAACTGGCACATTCAATGTATACTCTAAACTCCTTAGATCTAGTCTTTCCAAGATATTCTGGATTTTTGGACAAATCAACCAAATAATGTAGTGGTCCTTTTATTTTTGTTCCTTGTTTAAGCAAACCATTTGCAATAAAATAACCAAGTTCAGAAAACAGCAAGGACTCCACAACTGAGAAAGCATTATAAAAACTGCCCAGAGCCTTTTTGTAACTGTGCTTCATATCATTAGCAATAATAAATATAAATAACAAATCAGTGCATTTTAGACTTTACATATAAATCAAATTACATAAATTATGTAAAGTAATGCTTCCCTACTTTTTAGTGATAGTTTTCCTGTCTCTCTTTTGACATCATAACAGATAATACTACCTGGCTTTAACAGATCACTAAAAAGGGGACTGCAATTTAGAGGAGAGAATAGAGATATCCTGAGGGTATTTGCCAGCTGAGAAGTTTAAAGAAAGAAGGCAGAAGTGACAAAATGCTTCCATACTGTTGCCAAGAAAATCTATCCATATCTTCCTGCAATTGCCAGAAGTCAAGGTATTTTTTACATTACCTAAATTGAAGTTACTTCTTATCTTTAAAATATTAAGACAGTTTACAGTACAATAATGAAGAAGCAGGAACTCAGATTATATCTAGATCAAGGGTGTCAAGCTCAATTTCATTGAGAGCCTCATTAGAGTTGTGATTGACTTCAAGGAGCAGGAGTGGGTGTAGCCAAGGTGGGTGTAGCCAATTCGACACCACTCATATTGGGGGCACTTGTGGCTAAGGCAGGACATCCCTCAGATCCTCCTCCACTTTCATTTTAATCTCCTTCCTTGTTTCCTTCTTTCCTTCTTTCCATCCTTCCTTTTCTTCTTTTTCCTCCCCTCTTCATTTTCCTTTCTTCTTCTTCCTTTCCCTCTTTCCTTATTTTTCCTTCCTTCCCCTCTTCCCATCTTTTTTTTTGTTTTTCCTCATTCTCTTTTCCTTTCCCTTCTTGCATGCTCAAATGTTTTTGTTTTGTTTTTAGTTTATTTGTTAGTTCTCTGCCAGCAAAAATGAAGTTCAGGGGGGCCACATGCGCCCCCCCCCCCCGACCTTGCTTTTGGCTGCAACAGTCTCCTGCAACCCTCTGCCAGAAAAAATGGGGCCTGGAAAGACTGTCTTTTTGCTGACAGAGGCACCATGAGCCAGTCCTTCGCCGTTTCCGGGGCAGCCCAGCAGGCCAAATCTAAGACCCTCATGGGATGGATTCAGCCCATGGGCCTTGAGTTTCATATTCCATATCCAGATGAACAAATAAATACTTACAGCAATATTAGGAGAATTTTGAAAAAACATTCAGGAGATATAATGTCCAACATGCAACAATATGGATGAATGGCATTTCTTGCATCATTAAATTGGCTGTGATTTTTGCAAGGCTTGTATGGCTTTGAATGGGCTCTTGCTTGTTGCTCAGTATGTGCAGGCACAAAGTCATTCACAAAGTAGTCATGCACAAAGGTCCAAAAAGTAGCATTGAGCAGTTTCCCACAGTTTGGGGACCATATTATAATCATATGGCTGCTATAATGATTTAGTCCCACACCTTCAGAATGGTTTTTTGTTAATGCTTTGCAAAGCCCTTTTCAAAAATTAAAATCTAACAAACTACCATGAAAAACGATACATAACATCTTGAATATTTCTTTGCATAAGGTAAAGGCATCTGAAATGGGTTAATAACAAAATGGAAATTATTCATCTATGAGCAAAACATAAATAATGCTACAAATGAAAAATAATAAACAGAATTTATAGTTCAAAAACACCAAAACTAAAATGCCACTAAATTATTTGATTTCTTTTTTAAAATCTATTTTGAAAAGATTTTGTTTTAATGTTAAGCCCCTCATCCCCCCCAAAAAGTTATGCTGTTAAACATATACTGGGAGGAATCACTCCAGTTTTAAGGTCTGTAATATGACAACAAAATTTATTATTCAGTAGCTAGTAATAAATCATTATAAAAATTGCAGAATTGCCCTAAGAAGGGGAAAATGCTTCCTTCAGGTATTATCCCAGGTCATTGTAGTTGTGCTTCTAAAGTTGAAGCAATGTTTCAGCAGAATCTCATCTGCCATCATCAGGCTTCTGTATTGAGTTCGTCCAGACTTTAAAAGCACAAATACAATGACATGGGATAATACCCGAAGAAAGCTGAACAGCATACATGTAAGTACCCGTGAAAACTTAAGAAAACAAATATCAGACCTCTACGGGGAGGAAATAAATAGCCAGACCAAAACCTATGAGAAGCTGGAAGTTAAAAGAGCAGGAATATTATGTGACCTGAAATTCCTACGCAGCTGCAGAGACAACAATGCAACACCAACCTACTTCAAATTAACATTTCATCACAGCACAGAAGCTACCAAACGTATCCTGAAAGGAAAAGAGATAGCTCTACTCAGAAATGAAGTTCACAGTAAAAGATTCCAATTAGATCAGTTAAACAAAGATTTGCTAGCACTACACCTGGAATTGAGCAACACCCTCTACTTTGGGATAAGATAAAACAACTTACAACTTGGAGAGCTGAAACTGAAACCACTTACAAAAATAAAAAACTCTTGAAGAAACTAATAAATTAGAACATGACAACAAACCCCCCAACAACTCACAACAACAACACCTGAAACAATTAGTATATAACATTTCCAACAGAGAACTCACCAAAACAGAAACAGATGTCCTAACCAAAGGATTCAATTATGCCATAGCACCCAAAAAAATTCCCACAGAATCCATCATATGTGCAGTAGAATCCAGCCTAACTAAATTAAATGCAGATGAAGCTGACAAAATAAGACACCAGGTTACCAACAACCTATGCACAAGCAAACCACCCAAAAGCAACTTTCACAAAGAAGAATTAAAAGCGCTACAAACCCTGAAAAATGATAACAGCATAATCATACTCCCAGTAGATAAAGGGAATGCCACAGTAGTAATGGATAGAAAAGACTACGAAACAAAATTGACAGACCTACTCCAAGACTCCACATACAAACTGATTAACACAGACCCAACCACATATCTGGAAAAAATAACCAAGAAGAAAATTATAACCAGCCACATAAGCAAAGAAATCCAACAGACGATCATCCCAAGAGAAAAATCTTCCAGATGCCCCAAACTATACGGCCTCCCAAAAATACACAAAGAAGGCATACCTCTCAGACCCATAGTCAGCTCCAAAGGAGCACCACTACAAAACCTAGCTAAACACTTAGCAAAACAACTACAGCCCCATGCTGAAACCGCAGCTTCATATGTACAAAACTCATACCACTTCTTAGAAATAATCAAAGATCTACACGTGGAACAAGAAGATCTGCTTATAAGTTTTGACGTGGTTTCACTATTCTCTCAAATCCCGATAAAAGAAACTCTCGAAATCATAAAAAATAAATACCAACCAGCTAAAGACCTCATGGAACTAACAGAACACTGTTTAACCAACATATATTTTATATACAAAGGACAAAGATACAAGCAAATTGAAGGAGCCCCTATGGGATCACCACTGTCACCCGTCATTGCAAACCTGTTCATGGAAGAATTCGAATCCAGAGCCTTGGCTAATGCCACCCACAAACCCAAACTATGGCTAAGATACATCGATGACACATTTGTGATTTGGCCCCATGGAAAAGAAACCGAAACAATTTCCTAACACACCTAAACAGCACACACCCCAAAATCAAGTTCACCATGGAAATGGAAAGAAACAAACAACTACCATTCCTAGATGTACTAATCTACAAAAGAACAGATGGCACACTAGGATACACCGTATACCAGAAGAAAACACACACCAACCGCTACCTCAACACACAATCCCACCACCACCCAGCACAGATAAATTCCGTGGCCAAAACACTAATTACCAGAACCAAACGCCTGGCAGACAAGACACATATAAAGACTGAACTATGCACCCTGACTAAAGTGCTGACAGCCAACAGCTTCCACAAAAACAAAATCACCAGCTTGATCCACAAAAACACACTAAGACAGAATAGAGACCTAGAAGATCAACAGACCTATGGAACAGCTGTGCTGCTCTACATAAGAGGCACTAAAGACAAAATCAGTAAGATACTACACAGGGATCACATCAAGACTGCCTTCAAAATAGACAAGAAAAATAGCAGCCATCCTTAGAAACCCCAAAGGCAAAATTTCCCTGGAAAACCAAGGCATATACGAAGTTCCCTGTGCATCATGCCTGGCCACATACATTGGACAGACCAAGAGAAGAATAAGTACCCGCCTGGATGAACACAAAAATGCAGTAAAAAAGCTGGAACACACCTCCTCACTAGTCCAACACATGAAAACCACAGGTCACAACATCAACTTCAATGGCACCAAAACCACTATAAAAACTCCAGCCACAGAATCATCAGAGAAGCCATAGAGATTGAAAAAAGACCTGAAAGCATGAATAGAAGAGATGATTCCAGCAGACTGTCAATCATTTGGAAGCCTGCACTCTCAAATAGAAAGATCTCCACACCACAAGCCAGGCAAACACCTGGGCACAAACAGACTCCCTCTGATACCTCCAACTCAAACACACCCCAACCAGGCACCCAGATGAAACCTAGCTTCCTAATCGATAATTCACATGAAGCCAAGCTGCACTGAAAGCCTCCAATACAGGAACAGAGTGTTGCCAGCCAATCAAAGCCACAAAACAGACAGCAGAAACTAGAAACACCAATCAAGCAGAACACAGCAAACTCCAAGACCAATAAACACAGACCAAGACTCCCAACCAATCAGGATGTAGAAAAAAACACCCTGGCATAGCAGTAGGCTAGCCTCAAATTTGAATCCAATGGCTGTGATAGCCTGACCCACATACAAACTCAATACAGAAGCCTGATGAGGGCTGGTGAGATTCTGCTGAAATGTTGCGACAACTTTGAAAGCATTACAATGATGTGGGATAATACCCGAAGGAAGCTAAACAGTACACATGTAAGTACCCGCAAAAATTTAATATATATTGTAGTGCTTTTAAAGTTGTAGCAATGTTTCAGCAGAATCTCATCTGCCATCATCAGGCTTCTGTATGGATGTGGGTCAGGGTCTCAAAGCCGTTGGTTTTAAATTTGAGGCTAGCCTGTCCTGATTGGTTGGGAGTCTTGGTCTGTGTTTATTGGACTTGGAGTTTGTTTGATTGGTGTTTTTGGTTTCTTCTGTCTGTTTTGTGGCTTTGATTGGCTGGCAACACTCTGTTCCGGTGTTGGAGGCTTTCAGTGCAGCTTGGCTTAGTGTGAAAGGACAGCTGTTATCTATTAGGAAGCTAGGTTTCATCTGGGTGCCTGGGGGGGGTGTTTGAGCTGGAGGCATCAGAGGGAGTCTGTTTGTGCCCAGGTATTTGCCTGGCTTGTGGTGTGGAGATCTTTCTATTTGAGAGTGCAGGCTTCCAAATGATTGACAGTCTGCTGGAATCATCTCTTCTATTCATGCTTTCAGGTCTTTTTTCAATCTCTATGGCTTCTCTGATGATTCTGTGGCTGGGATTTTCTATAGTGGCTAGGGTTTTAGTGCCATTGAAGTTGATGTTGTGGCCTGTGGTTTTCATGTGTTGGACTAGTGAGGAGGTGTGTTCCTGCTTTTTTATTGCATTTTATAAATAAATACCAACCAGCTGATAGATAAGGATAGTTGTGGGATAGATAAACCTCCAGTGCAAGCATAGTGGGACTGTATGGTCCACCCTCCCAGGTGCCACACCTTTGGCCCTTTATTATCAATAATAATGTAATCATTCATCCACACATGTCAACACAAACACAACTCTTTATTAAATGGCCTATTCATTGTAGGCCCACCCAACATACATGGCCCAATCTCATCCGTGTGAAGAGACAGGCTGAAGGAAGCATCCATAAATTATCTACCATCCTGCCTTGCCACTCTATTGCTCCATCTGGGGAGTTGCACCAGTGTTTCAGGAGGTTGCGCTGGTTCTTCCCTTCACGTGAGGCTCTGTTGGGGCCTTGCACATCCTGAGTGTCTATCAGGATTTGCCCTTGCCTCCATTCCCCAGGCTCCATGTCCCCATTGCCTTGTTGGAGGTCCACAAGCCTGTTCTGCAACACTGGGTAGCGGGTGCACATGAGATTGTGCAGGATGCAGCAAGCTTCCACGATCCTCGTCACGGTCTCTGGGCGATGCTGCATGGTGGTGAGAAGTACCTGGAACCTGTTGGCCAGGATGCCAAAGGCATTCTCCACCTCCCGCCTTGCCTGGACAGCCTGTAGTTGAAGATCCTCTCTTCACGGGTGAGGCATCTGGAGGTGTAGGGCTTCAGGAGGTAGGTTCTGAGGGAGAAGGCGTCATCCCCCATGATGAAGTAGGGCACATCTTGCGTGTCGTTGGGCAGGGGTTCTGGATCTGGGAAGCCCATGATGAGGTTGCATTCCAGCCCCTCCTTGAGATGACTGGCATTGTATACCTGGGCATCTGAAGATGACCCATTGCCTGAAGCATCGATGTACATGAACTTGTAGTCAGCATCAACCATGGCGAAGAGGACGATGCTGAAGAAGCCTTTGTAGTTGAAATAAGTGGACCCCGACTTGGCTGGTACTTTGCAGGCCACGTGCTTGCCATCCATGGCTCCAACGATGTGTGGGAAGTTCCACCTCTGATACCACTGCTCTGCAACTTTCTTCCATCCTTCTTCAGTGGAGGGGCACTGGAGGAGCTCCTCCTTGTATTCTTCGATGATGGCCTGCACCACTTCTCTAATCACAATGCTGATGGTGTTGTGTGGCACCCTCCAGCCGTACTGCATGCTCCTGTAGGTGGTCCCTGAGGCCAGCTGATGCAGAGTCAGTGCCACCTTGAGTCCAGGGTCCAGGCTGGGGTGGAAGTTGGTGCTCTGCTTGGTCAACCTGGGTGTCAGCCACTGCAGAACTTCGTCAAACATGGCTGGAGGCATCCTCATGAAGTTCTGGAATGCACAAGGGTCTTCGTTCCTGAGCTCCACCATCAGCTTGTTGTACAGTCCGTACTCTGCTCTTCTCCCGATCTATCTTCAGACCCAGACAGCTTCTTGGCCACCTCCTTTTCTTCCCGTAGTAGAGTTCACAGAGTTCACAGAGTCTGTTGATGCTTCGTATTGTTGCAGAACGATGGTGGCTACCAAAAGTTTACGATCCAAGGTGTTACGATCCAATGTTACGATCCAAGGTGGACATGACTGGATGCTGTGGAAGAGCAAGAGGCAGATGAAGGCTGCAGAGGTTTGCACAGCAGGGCTGCTGGTCTGAAAGTGAGATCCAGGTGAGTTGCTCCCCCTTTTTATAGGCAATATAGGTTTTCCCCTATGTGTCCTTTTGCATCCTCTTGGCATCCTCTAGACATCCTTAATATCCGAGATAGGTCCCCTCTGCGAACATTTTTTCCATTTAAAATGCTTTCTTTGCGAGCTGCATCCACTTTCATCCTTTCTATGTCCGTGCTACTAACGCTGCGCGTCCGTTCTGCATCCATTCCGCTTCCTCCCTGGAGGAAGTCCCCTTTCCTCTGGAGCGGATTTGAGTTGCACGGATGCGCAGCGGATGCCGAGCGGATGTAGCGGACGTGTAACGGATGCCGATGGATGCAGAACGGATGCGTTGGATACATTTTCTGCTCAAAAGTTTTGAGCAGCTCAAAACCTTTTGAGCGGATGAAATGTCAATAGACGGCAAAACCGAGGCAGTGAGTACAGAACGGAAGCATTGCGTTAACCAATGGATGGGAAGTGTTTTTGTCCGTTTTACATCCTCTTTCCATCCATTGGTGCAGTGTGACAGGGGCTTAAAGAAGAATTTAAGACAGTCAGACTGCAGAAGCCGAATCTTGAATGAAAGTGAAAAAAATGTCTTTACTTGGAATCAAAGAGCAGATAATGTCAATGCCAGCCTTGATTTAATGGAGGAACATTTTGTTTGAGGATGCCAGAAGCTAGCAGGTTTTCTCCTTCATCACCATGTCTCATATCACATCTCTGAGAGCCACAGGAATCTTCACTGATAGATAGGCTGACTATTATTCTTTTAAACTAAAACTTTAGGTTTCACATATATTTTATCCACTAGCAGCATATTGTTAATATTTAATAAAGTTTCTGGCTATAACAGAAACAAGGATAGATACATACAGGGGACATCATTTCACTTTTAATGTTGATAATTTGACAACACAGTTTATCATTTAGTAGCTATTAGTGAGCCATTACAAACGATGCAGAATTTCATTGAGAAAGAGGAGGTACTGACTGGCCTACATGAAAATCCATTTTAGTTTATGTCCCATGAGGAATAGTTGTTTAACTGTCTTATATTTGTGGATGGCATGATACTTCACTGTGTGGATGAAGGGGACAATAATGATTATGATAATGATGATGATGATCAAATATTTTGTTCAATAAGAAGTTCAATTTGTAAAAGGATAATGGTGGCTTATTTTATATGGATTCCAAATATTGTCACAATCATGATTACATCATTACATGATTACAGTCATGTAATCAGTAGCTACCATTATTAGATTTTTATCTTTTTTAAAACTCTCTTAATTTGTATGGTTTATAAAAGGGGTGTCAAACTCAAGGCCTGAGGGCCGGATCCGGTCTATGGGATGCTTAGATCTGTCCCATGGAGCCACCCTGGAAATAGTGACGGATCAACCTGTGCTGCCTCTGTCAGTGAAAACAAAGCTCAGGAGGGCTGCATGAAGCCTTCCTGGGCTCCATTTTCACTGGCAGATTGTTCCAGGAGGATCCCCCCAACCCTACCCAGGCTACCACAGGTGCCCCCTGACATGAATGATGTCAAGCTGATCACACTCACCATGGCTATGCCCACCCTGGCCATGCCCATCTGGTCCCTTGATATCAAAAACAACCCTAATGTGGCCCTTAATGAAATTGAGTTTGACACTACTAGTTTATAATAAACAAGGAGATTGGGCCAAGTATTTTGCTTCATCTGATTCAATGGATATATTTCCCCAAATCACTCATTTTAAACATTACTGGATTGAATGATAAGGCCTAAAATTCATTTCCACTCATGCTGCTTAGAGTCATGGTTAAAAGGAGAATGTTTCCTACTCTCTGGAATATTCTCCCATTGGAAGCAAGGTCCACCACAGCTGGTCTTAAACTAAAACTAAAACTGTGGTTTTGCTACTTAATCTGCAGCCCTCATAGGCGTCCTCTAGGGTGGGGTGACAGCTTAGAGAAGATCACCTTGATTTTTAACTTTTAACTTCTCTATTCTGTTTTTTAAATTTTAATTGATTTTTTTTAGCATTTTAAATTTTTTAACATATTGTAAGCTGCCCGGAGTTCCTATATTAGTGAGATGGGTGGCAAAGCAATTTAAGAAATAAATAATAAATGCAATCACTCTGATTAAAAAAATCTGCAAATCTGATGTTAACAGACTCCAATTGGGAGGGAAAGGGCATTAGAAGAATATGTGAAGGATAGTGAAGAAGATGCACTGAAGATATCAACGAGGCCTACTGAGTGCTGAGAAAATTAAACTGGCTGACAACAAAGACCAAATGAAGACCAACAAAGACCAAGTGAAGATCAGAAAAGAGACACTGGAAGACAAAGCATTACATGATCATTAAACATTGGCATTGGCTAAGACCAGGAATGTTGAAGAAAGAGACAGAAGGGATAATTCTGGCTACACAAGACCAAGCCTTAAAAACAAATGCATACAAAGCCAGAATTTTGAAGACAACAACAGACAGCAAAATACTGCTTATGCAAAGAAACTGAAGAAACACTGACCCATTAGCTGCTGCAAGAAAATTGCACATTCTGGCCACAAGCAACTGCACGACAAAGTAGCAATAATGCTGCATTGGAAGATCTGTAAGAAATAGCAACCAAGAACTAGTGGGACTATTTCATTAAATAAAGAAAATCATAGACAATGAAGAAGCTAAATCATTGTGGAACTTTAGAATTCAAACAGACAGGTATCTGCCACATAATATCATGGACTTAACTACTGTTGACAAGAAATTTAAAAAAAAATCTGGATAGTGGACATGGCAGTACCTGAAGACAGCAGAAGAGAAGAGAACTGTCCATTCAGACACCAATTCTTGACCCAGAGAAGATCACAAAATAAAAATACTTGCAAATAGAAATAGAATTATTGTGGCAGGAACATCTAAAGGTAGTCCCAATGGTAATAGGTGCCTTGAATGGAATTCCAAAGCAATTGAAGCACCGCTTGAACACTATCAGCACTGAGAAATACACCATCAATCAATTTGAAAAGGTGGGTTCACTTAGAATAACTTCTATCCCACAACAATACATTTAATACCCCAAACCATTTAGCTCTGCCTACCTAGGTTCTAAGAAAGAATTCAATAGGTAGACAAATTCAGTCTGAACATTTTGCTGACTGTGTAACAAACCATACTAATAATACTATTACTACTAATAATAGTAGTAATTAGCACAACCATTCTTTGTTTTGGTCTTTTCATTAAGCTACTTAATCAGTCGCATTATTTTATAACCAAACCATTTTTGTCTTCGCCTTTCTTACATTTTAGAATGTAATTCCAAATATGCCTGTCAAAGTAGGTGCCCTTCCCCATCCAAAGTTATAAATAACTGGGTCAAGAATTGGTGTCCAAATGGACAGTTCCTTGACATATTTATACTAGAGTGGTTATGGGCTCTTTTCAGAAGTTATATTTGCCTATTTCAGTCACAGATGCCAATTTAATTGGACGCAAATCAGTGAAGCAGCTGGACACGAAGTAGGCAATTGAAGGAAAAATATCCAGGGAACTGGAATGGATGATAATTTGAACATAGTCATTTGACTTTGACAATACTCTGTATTGTTTTTTTTTTCTGTGAGCCATTTGTTTGTTTTCTTATCTATCCACGGAATACTCATCAGAGTATTTTTTAAAGTTAAGTAAATATGAGTATGTAATTTACTATTTGTAATCATATGAGACTTGGTTATTTTATTCAAAAAAAAGAAATAATTTGAAAGTTATTAAAATAAAATATATGTGGGATATTTCCTATACAAATGTGAAATTTCCTATAAAATCAAGGCTGCTTGCCCTGATGAATTATTTCACTTGTGCTTAATAAAAAACAACATGCATAGATAGACCCCATATTTCTGCCAAATAAGCAATTTGTCTTGTTGCAAATATACATATTCTTCTTCCTGGTGTGAAAAAGGATATTTTTCTTCTACATATCATCAGTCAGTTTGCTGTTTCTTTCCTAATAAATTTACATTGTCTTTGCTAACTGTCAAACAGAGGTTTTTAAATCATCCTGCATGGAGCTGACAAAGTGATTAGTTATTTTTTTAGGTGAAAATATGACTCTTATAACATACATTTGCATAAAGTCAACTAGGTAAGATTTTGGATCTAAATAGATTCAAGTGGATTCAGTACTGATATGAGCAATTTTCAATACCTGACTTTATCTTCTGATACTTGCTTTACAAACATCTTTTGATTTTATTGTTTAGTTATTTAAGAAAATGTGTATGACCACCCATTTTACAATGACTCCAGAAAGCTTTCAAGGCTAAAACCCCAGTACAAAAGCAATATCCCCCATCCCTATGATTACAACAATCAGATGAGCCACTTGATAGACACCATATCATTCTTGGGTCTCCGTTGGCAGAATCATATTATCAGGGCTTTGTGAAAGACTGTCACAAGTAAGGGCCAATTTTAACAATCCAGAGAGGAAGCCATTATGGAGAAGGCATTTCTTCTAAGTTTATTTTAAATTTAGACAGAAAATCACGATGAATAGAAGTCATCATCACCATGATTTATCTGTGCATAATGATAAACTGAAACTTGCATTCATTAAATGAAACCTGAATGAATGAATAATGAATAAATGAAAAATGAAATCCTAATCTAACAATCTAGCATTTATATTTTATGCAGTCTCTGCAATTGTATTTTCTCATGAATCACTATCATACACCACCAATGCATGCTCACACACACACACACAAACAAAAACAAAACATAAAAACCAAAATTCACTTCTGGTTCTGGTGAATTAGATAACTGTGAAGGAATAGCAATGACATTGTGGCCAGAGGACAAATTGTGGCTAGCAATGTCTCTCTATAAAAAATATAGATTGTGAGATCACCATTTTTCTATGGATAGCTTACTGAAAACTGAAAGTTTTCTGGTCAAGTTGTTAGTCAGGCAGCCGTGGGTGAAGGGATTTTAATCAAGTTTACAACTATAATGTAGCCTGTATGGACGAAGAGTGTGTCAAACCACATTTTAAATTATTTTTGGAAGTTACTTTTTAATTGCTTTTCAATTATTAAGAACTATTTTTTCAACTATTAGATTTGGATTGACAAATTTAATAGTACTAGATGAGTTACTTCAATCCTCAGCCACATATTTTTTAAATGTAAGTTTCAGAATTTAACTTTTTTAATTAAACAGCAAAAGGCTAATTTAAATGTTGATTTTGAAATGTTACACATGGAGTAAGGATCTAGACTGACTTGAAATGAGATTTTAATTAATTATAATTATCCTTGCCTATGGGGAAATGCTATTGTTTTGATTTTTTAAAAAAAATAGAGAATGGAGCTAGAGGGACTAAAAAATAAGTAATTTAAGGAGAAAAGTACTTAAATGGAGCTAATACTAAATGGAGCAAAACTAACATTGGACATATTGAATGGTCTTTATGAACAATGGACCCAGAAGTTAATTTTAATAGTGCCCACCATTATTGATGAACTTTGCTAACAGTTATGAAAAAGGAACAATTTTTCCTGGACAAGATAGACTGGTATTAAAGTGGATCAACAAATAACAGGCTTTAAGAATGATTTGGGGAAAAAAAGTGCTATAGGAATTTTGGATAAATAAAACTGGTGGATCTTTAAAAAAAATTCAATTAACAAATCAAAATAATGACCTGGATAATTCTTCTACATTTGGTTTACTAATGGCAACTACTAAAGTTTTGAAGAAGTTTGTGAAACAGACAAAAAAATGATCAAGTTCTAGGACATTATTTGAAGAATAAGATTGTTAAAAAGATGGTTTATTTTATCATGGCTGAAATAGATATGTTATCTCTTTACTGCACCATTGCTCATCAGGACCGGTGAGAAATTTTTAAAATTTTGTTTATAAATGGTAGATGTGATATGGGAAAAAGAGATTATTTTAATGAAAATGATAAATAATTTATAAATGAAAAGGATAAAAGTCAGAAGTGTTCATAGTGATTTAGGACTTTTAAATTATTTAATAAATGTACTTGTTTTCAAGATTTATAAGGCTATGCAACAGAATATTACTCTGGTGGCATATGAATAAGGACAAACAATAAATCAAAAAGGAAAGAAAGAAAATACTCATTATATAATAAAACTCTATTATAATATATAAATTCAAAATATAAAATGGTGACCAGCATGTAACAGAATTATTTAACCCTCAAGTCATCTTAATATATAAAAATGCTGACCAGATGAGTACAATGTTGAAAGGATTTGGTTTGATATGTTTTTCATTCTACCCTCATATCAAACTAGCCATTTCCTTGTTGGATTGTCAACTATTTGATCATTTTATCTTTCTTCATTCCACATCTGCTAGTGCTTAAGGCTTTTCTTTTCTTTTATGAAGAAGCTGATGATCTGGACTTGACTCAGTCACCTCGAATTCACAGGATTTTCAAGTGACAGACTGAAAGTGATATAACAAAGCAATCTGATCCAAATTGAATGTTTCCCAACAGAGATAAAACCTTATCTTATTTTTTCTGTACAAGCTACACAGAAAGAATTTGATACATGCAGTTACAAAAAAGCAAATAAAAAGGAAAACATTATTTATAAATCATAAAATCAATTGCTACAATGTAACATATAATCATCTAAGAGAATGATAATTACATGAAAAAACAGATTAGTATTCTGATTAGATAAAAAACACCCAGCAATGAACAAATAACACTGATTTGTGATTTCTTTTCTTTGATAAAGAAATTGCAGAGAGTACCATGTATCACTTAAAGAACACAACACAGCAAAATAAAAATAACAACTATCTAATTCTAGTTCAGGTAAGAAAGAAATTAATTCTGAGCATTTTCCTCCATCTATATTTCCATAACTGTATGGAATTTAAATACTGTATGCATTCAATTTTTTTGAAAAAAATATAAAAAATAGATAACTGTAAAGTCTTCCTTCTAGCCAAAATGTCTCTGTCCTATTGAAAATTTTATTGCCAGCTTTCCACTGAAAAATTCCAACAGTTTTGCAATGACTTTAGTTTTCCTATAAGTTGTATGCATGGCTGCTATGTTACCTGCAAAAGAGACAAAAGGTGAATATATTACAAACCATGCCTATACAAAGATATCAAACTGTATGCAACAATTTTATCTACCATACCCTGCATGAAAGAAAAATAAATAAATTGCTTCAACCATCCTTAATCCACTGTCTTAAGACAGATCAAAGTTACTGAA
Organism: Laticauda colubrina; assembly: GCA_015471245.1. Taxonomy (NCBI): domain Eukaryota; kingdom Metazoa; phylum Chordata; class Lepidosauria; order Squamata; family Elapidae; genus Laticauda; species Laticauda colubrina. The sequence continues at coordinate 43,431,400 of BLBF01000006.1, read as the reverse complement.
GCTTACTCTAAATAAATTGTTACTTCCTTCAGTTCCTTCAAATTCTGTTCCATCCTAAACTCTGCCTATCATCATATTAGAGTTTTAAATAGGTTTTTGTCAAATACATATGAAACATTATGAATTCTCTTTCCTTGTGTTGGAAAATGAATGCAATGTTGCCCTGACATATGAAATAAATTACTCAGCATATAATATGATTATTAGATGTTATGGTGATCAAGAATTATTATATTTCTTGTGACTATGGTATTATAGTTATTTAAGAAATCACTAAAATCACCCTGACGGAAATAATACATTTGATTCATGTTTTTCATGAATTTGTATTTATTGTGAAAATCTTGACTACAATACAGTTCTTCACCTATTTTAAATTAACCTGTTACCCTTCAGTCCCTTTTACCTAGTAATAATAATGTAAGTATAGACAAGGCATGCTACATAGTTTAGGCCCTATTCATAAATGTTTATAATGAAATGAGAAAAGCTTCTAAAGAAAAAAAGAAAAACACTTGAAAAATTCAGTTCAGCCACTTGGATTGTTCTGCTGCACTATTAACAGGATACAGAATAACAGAGTTGGAAATGACCTTGAAGGTTTTTCTTTTCCAGTCCCATGCTCAGTCAGGAAGCCCTACACCATTTCAGTCAAAATGGTTGTCCAATCTCTTATGAAAACCCTCCAGTGTTGGAGCATTTACAACTTCTGGAAGCAAGTTATTCCACTGATTAATTGTTCTAACTGTCTGAAAATTTCTCCTTAGTTCTAGATTGCTTCTCTCCTTGATTAGTTTCCATTCATTACTTCCATCCATTGCTTTCAAAAACTTCCGTCCATTGATTTCAGGATAATAGGTTAACTCCATCTTCCCAGCACCCCCAGGTTCCATTGTTCGACTCCTGGGCCCCAGGGAAGCCTCCTGGGAGCAAAAACAGCCTCCCACTATAGCTCAACCCAACAAAAATATAACTGTAAAAGACAGACCAGAAATAAGTTAAAATAAGCAAAAAAAAAAAAAAAAGTAAAAGAACAGCTGTCTGATCTTGATGTACACAAATCACCGGGGCCTGATGGATTACACTCCAGAGTTCTAAATTAGCTGGCAGAGGTCATCTCAGAACCACTGCACCATATCTTTCAAAAATCCTGGAACACCAGGGAACTACCAGAAGACTGGTGGTTGATGTGGAAGCTGATGTGGTTCCCATCTTCAAAAAAGGACAAAAAACAGACCCAGGAAATTATAGACCAATCAGCCTAACATCAATACATGAAAAGATACTGGAAAAGATAATAAAAAACAGATTTTCCAACATTTAGAAACAAGGAAAGTAATAACTAGCAGTTATCTAGCATGGGTTTGTTAAAAACAGATCATGCCAAACCAATCTTATTTCATTCTTCAACATAGTGACTAAATTAGTAGACCAGAGAAATATTGTGGACATAATATATTTAGATTTCAGCAAGGCATTTGACAAAGTAGACCACAACTTACTTCTTACTTACTTACTTCTTAATAAGCTAGAAAAAATTGGAATATATAACACCACCACTAGATGGACCCACAACTGGCTGACAAACCATACTCAACGAGTAGTCCTTAAGCCCCTGTCCCACTGCACCAACGGATGCAAAGAGGATGTAAAACGTTAAAAAATGTTGGAAAACGCTATGCATCCATTGTGTACTCATTGCATACATGTTTCATATGCTCTATCCTTTGAGCATCCGTCCACTGAGATTTCATCCACTCAAGAAGTTTTGAGCTGCACAAAACTTTGTGAACGGATGAATTTTCCACTGTGTACGATGTAAATCCGTGACATACGAGCAACAAACGTTCTATGTCCGTTTATCATCCGTTAAACATCCACTGTATCCTCTCTGCATCCTCTGGGCATCCCCTCAACTCACATCCGCTGCAGCTGAAACGGAAAGAGGGAGGTACCAAAAGGTACACAGAACATCTACACAGCGTTAGTAGCACGGAAATAGAAAGGATGAGCAGTGAACGGTTTGCATCCTATATAGATCTTCTAGGCTTCTAGGCTGAACATCCGTTTTACATCCCCACTACATACTACCCACGTCTGTTCTTTTCCTTTCTTTTCCATTCTGTTTATGCAAATTTTTGCCACTTTTTGGAGCGGATGACAACGGATGGAGCCATCCCCGAAATTTTGCTCATCTGCTATGTCCTTTTTGCATACGTTTTGCATCCGTCGGCCAGTGGGACCTAGCCTTGAATGGGTCTAAGTCTACATGGAAGGAAGTAAGCAGTGGGATGCCACATTCCGTCTTAGGCCCAGTACTCTTCAATATCTTCATTAACAACTTAGATGAGGGAATAGATGGGAAACTTACCAAATTTGCAGATGATACTAAGCTGGCAAGAATAGCTAACACCCAAAATAATAGGCTCAAGATCCAGATGGATCTGTTCTAACAGACTAGAATACTGGTCCATATCTAATAAAATTAAATTCAATATGGAGAAAAGTAAAGTCCTACACTTAGGCAAGAAAAACCAAAAGTACAAATATCAACTGGGTGAAACAAGGCTCAATAGCAGTAACTGTGAGAGGGATCTTGGAATCTTAGTGGACAACTAGCTAAATATGAGCCAGCAGTGTACAGCAGCAGCCAAAAAAGCTAATGCAATCCTCAGTTGCATGAACAGAGAGATACAATCGAGATCAAGTGAGGTAATAGTACTACTCTATAAAGCCTTAGTAAGACCATACCTAGAATACTGCATCCAGTTTTGTTCACCACATTATAAAAAAGATGTAAGAGAGTAAAAGAGCAACCAGGATGATTAGGGAACTGGAGTGCAATACATATGAAGAATGGTTAGAGAACTGGGCATGGCTAGTTTAGTGAAGAGAAGGATCTGGGGAGACATGAAAGCAGTCTTCCAAAATTTGAGGGACTGTCACAGAGAGGAAGGGGTCAAGCTATTTTCTAAAGCACCTATAGGCCAAACAAGGAATAATGGATGGAAACTGAACAAGGAGATATTTAACCTGGAAATAAGGAGAAACTTTCTGACAGTGAGAACAATCAACCTATGGAACAGCTTGCCTTCAGAAGTTGTGGAAGTGCCATTACTCGAGACTTGCAAGAAGAGATTAGACTGCCATTTGTCAGAAATGGTATAGGGTCTTCCGCTTGGGTGGGTGGGGGTGGACTAGATGATCTATTAGGTCCCTTCCAACTCTGATTATCTGTATCTGTAAATTTGTAATACAATGAAAAAATTCCATGAAACTCCAGATGAAAAACAACCTTAAATATATAATCAAATATACATGCTTGCTTCCCATTCTTACCCAAGGCTTTCAGAGCTATTTTAAACTGTACCAGTGTGGGGGCCAGACCTACCTTGACATGGATATCATTCCTCGATATTTGGCATTTTACATGTAGGGCATTGGGGCAATAACTAGAAGAACAGAATCAGTTCAAATCTGTCCCTGTTCAAGTGTGTATATTTTCTCAGATGCACTCTCTGTCTCTGTCTCTCTCTGTCTCTCACTCTCTCTCTCTCCACACAGACACAGACAGACACACAGACACACAAACACAATTGTCATATAACTAAATCTAATATATTCATGCCTGTATTAGTTATGGGATGTGTGCAGTCTTGGACAGATGATAAGCTGATGTATGTCCCAAATTATTTTCTCTAGATTGAAATGGATGATCTAAGTAAATCAATTTTCTTCAGTGCTTCGATTTAAATAGAATTGCTTTGAGAACCAACACTGAATTTACATTCGAACTGTATTGCAGTCAAGATACACACTAATACATTTTTCTAATATATGCACATTTTATGCAAAATTCTCTAACATAATTACTGTTTCACTTTTCCTAAAACATTTCCTTATTAACTTTTACAAATGAATTGTTGTTGTTGTTATTTATTAATAATAAATGGAAACAGACTTTTGGTGCATAGCATCCTCAAATATATTCACATTTTAGCAAGGCAACACAAGGTTCCCAATGGATATCATAAATTATGAACTATTTTGTGCTGTGATGGGATTTGGATATCATATTATTTGGTTAAAAACAAAACAAAACACAAAGAAAAACAACATACTTTAAAAAGTTCCTAGCAGTAACATTTTGTTAACTGCTGTTTGGAGATATTAGAATTTAGAGACATGCTAAATAATAGTTATTGATAGTTTCACTTCCCATGAGCATGCCTAATATATCTGATGTGAAGACTGGATATATGCCTAAAGATAGGAAGAATGCATTCAAAGAGAAAGTAAACCAATGTGAATGCAAAAACAGTAAGGAATTTGCTTGTTAAGTAAATGTGTCTGGGAAAGGTTTTAGAAAATTCTAATCAAAAGGTACAAATAATAACAATGAATAAATTTGAAGAAATACTGTATGATTTCACATTGGGCAGAGTGTTTTTGCTCCTCAGAATATCACTGACAGAATATCATTCATATGAAAAAAAGTCAAGACTGTTTGTTAGTTTAGAGATAATGTATGATAAAGTGAGAATTTAATTATGGAATATTTTATACAAATTTGCACATGTATTTAAAGTGCTATATAATAGAAGTTAAGCAAGCATGAAAATTAATGGAATATTAGCAAACAGTTCAACACTGAACAGGAAACAAGGAAAAGGTATACAATACCCATTTGATTATTTAATGAATTTATAGATAATTGAGCATTGTAGCAATGCTGGTGTTTATTTATTAAGGGATGTAATATAAGATATGCTGCATATTTTATGCAGATTGTGTACTGTTGGCTGAAAACCAGAATGATATGCCATGAATGTCAATAGATTACATTTAAATTAAGATCTGAAATTAATGACTTCAGGACAAAATTAGAAGTGAAAAATAAATGGAAACATTTTAAGACATGCAAATGGTAATACAAAGGTCATGGGAGTATGTAGCTGACTGTGAGAAATGAATATTTGTTGAAGGAAGTGATCATGGCTTGTCTTCTATAAAATCTCTGCTACAACAAAGTGAGAATTGGGCGTGTCAGAAGAAACATAAAAGCTGAATGCAAAGGAAAATGTTACTTGATAAATACAGTATATGTAATAAAAGAAGAAGAGAGAGGAAAATATAAACAGGTACAGAATAAGTAAATTGAATATAAAAGCGAGTAACTAGTATGAAAGAAGTCCATACTGAGACAATGAATGGAACTGAATTAAGGAACAAATATACTGTATGAAGAAATAATGAAAGGATTCAGCAGAAGAGGAAGGCTGAAGAAATCATGGTTGTGTAGAAATGATGAGATCCTCAAAAAGAGAGAAATACGTTTAAATAGCAAAAAAACAATTTGTGAAGTGATTGGTAGATATGATAGAAACAATGTTGGTGTAAAAGAATTGAAAGATATGAAGAAAAATGAATAATGTTTGTGTCAACTATTTCAGCTTTTTATTCTTATTTCATATTAAGATTATACAATATGTATATGTCTACAGGAGGATAATAAATATATATTGCAAGTACACATATCTACCAAGATATATCTGCAGTCTTAACAAACATATATTTGAGATATGTCTAAAAATAATATTTAAGATTTCACATATATCAGTGGATGCCTGCAGAATTGTCCTCCTAACAACTTCTAGTCAAAAATTGCATGTTCATACTAAAGTGTAACAGATTCATTGTGCAATTTCATTGTGGTGAAACTGACAGGGAGATGATTCAATAAAATTCTCCACAATGGTTATTGTAAACAAAAGGAGATACAGTTTTTGTGCTATTCCATTGATATTGTACTGTCACAGAAATTGGGAAGCATTGTGAAAAATATTTAAGCTCCTTATTTTACCATTGATAAATATTGTTAAATTAATCCAGTTTAGGATTCTGAATTTTATAGGAACTAAACAAATATTTCTTGGAACACTCTTCACTTTGCTCTATCAGTAACATGTTATAACACTTGCAATATGATTTTTTCACTCATTGATTTTGTAAGGGAGGTCACATATTTCTGTCAACATCTTCCTTATTTATATATAAGTATAAGGAAATACTGGAAATGATATTCCATTGTGTTGAAAGACCAATATGACTCCAATTTTCTTTCCATATCTTACAGCAGTATATTGTATGTAGATCAGGCTTGGCCTACACAAACTAACATTCTGTTGAACACTATTTCAGATGAAATAAATTTAGTATTTAAAAATAAATGGGTCTCAATAATTTCATATAAACTTCACTTTCAAGTAATTTCCCCTCTATTAATTACAACAATGCAAATGGTTCCTTGTTATTTAGACATTTCTGCTTACCTAAATCCAAAAGGAGGTGATCCATGAATGACAAATAGGAAGCCTTATGGATTTTATGAGGTGAGAGATGCATTATTAAAGGAAAGTTTTGAAGGGAAAAGAAAGAACATATGTAATTTACTGTGCAGAAAGTGTCAGTAACTGCAAACTGCCAATTTATCCACATTTTCTATATTTATCTATTATGTAGCTAACCCTGTAATCTAAAAATGATAATAAAAATAGGTTGTATTATAGCAACTGTCACATTACATGGATCTTGTGTCATATCTAACTATATGTAATAAGGTTACATAACATGAACATTCATCCATTTATTTTTTTGTCCAAATAGAAAGTGCTGATAGCAGCAATATTTTTGAAAGGCTGCTAAACATATAAACAACCTATTGATACAAGTCTTTGAATGTTGCACACGATACATTTGTTAACAAATTATATTTATTCAATGCCTTAGATAGATAGGTTTAACTATTTGCATGTCAACTAACAATTTGAATTTATTTCACTAAAATGTAGGCATGTGGATCTACAAATGCTGAGAAATTCTTTTCTATTTTTAAATGTACCATTGCAGCAAGCCAAGAGGAAAGACATTTTTTCTTTGAAAAAATGTAAGGTTAGATATTAATGTAGTCACTTGGAGTGATCCAGTTATAGATTTTTTTTTTGCATTTTGCATTTGAGATTTTCTTGAACTATGGTGTATGTTGTGACACCATACAATTTTGCAGAAATACACTGAATGAAAACTTCCTATTTCTCAAAAGTTGAATTAGAATGATATTCTCTCACTATTTTACTGCATTAAATCAGCTTCAAATCAGAGGGGTTGCAGCAGTGGTCTAAAATGGCCACCCTGAAGATGGAAGGCTAACTGGAAAATAAAATTGTGCTGGAGCAGTGAAACTGTGAACAGTGTGTGGACCAGGTAAAATATCTGGATATTAAAAAGTAATCCCAGAATTAAAGGAAAGAGTTATTTATTAATGATTGTAGAAGCGGTGACTTGAGAGAGAGAAGAAATTGAAAATTCAAGCAATTGGACTTTGGACTTTTAAAAGAATTAAATTGGATGTGGAAAAACTTAGAAAAAAACATTTAACTATAACAGACTTGGAAACTGAATTGGATAACTATTTCGATTTTGGCATTAAATAGTCATTTTAAATGCTGGAATTAACTATGTCAAAAAGGAATAATAGCTAATAATTGGGAATTAATGAAATTAACAAAAGCTTAAAAAAAGAAAAAAAGCCAAAAAATAAAAGGTGGAAAGTGGAAACAAAATCAAGAGTGTCACCTAATGATAAAGGAAAAAAATCATTGATTTTTGAAAAGTGCTTGGTCTATTTAAAATTGGAATGTGAAATGGAATAAGAGGAATTTTATGACAACAAAACCCCGAAGAGTGGAATAATAAAATATAATTGTAAAGGGATACATGAAAATATTACCCCGGGATTGACTGATGGTTTTGAAAAGGAGTTTGAAAAGAAGTAAATTGAATAGAACTGAGAAATAAAGACTTACGGACATTGACTGTTAAAATTAAACACAAAAGTCACTGGTTGAAACAAACTACTGGATAATTGGATTGGATATAAATATTAAAAAAGAAAAAGTAGAGGTGCACAAAATGAGTAAAATATAAATGGAACTAAGATCAGAACTGCAAAGCATGAAGTAAATGTTGAAAGAAAGCTCACAAATATGGAGTACTATCCTAGAAAACTGGAAATGGCAACGCAAAACAAAGAAGAACAAAGAGAGCCAGAAGGGAAGGAGTTAAGTAAAAAAGAAATCAGTTTTAAAGAACAAGTTGAACAATGAACACTAAGACAGAATAAAAAAGGAGTTAAAACTAAAATTTCAAAGTTTGATGTGATAAACAAAGGGGGTATTGTCTGGAAGGTTAAACAAAGGAAGAGGAAACAACAGAAGAGGGAACTACAGAGGAAAGATCAGAAGAGGGAAGATGATAAAATAAATAACTAGAGTAAGAAATTGAGGGAAATAACAGGGAAGAGGGAAAATTAAGAGAAAGGACAAGAAAATGATAGAAAATAAAAAGCAAGCTAAGATGACAAGAAATTATGTAGTCAGAAAAATTAGAGACAATGGGTAGAAGATGATCTGGAAAAGGGATTCTGCATGGAAATGGATTGTGGTATTTAAGAATATAGATATAAAAATGGAAAAGATTGGAATTGACATTTTATTAAGATATGCAAGTACAAATTTACTGTAAGTATAGTTATTAATATTTAATAATGTGATGAATAAAGTAAAAATGGAGTATGAGAATTGAACTAGAAAGATTATTATTAGCCTTTAAAATTAATTGAATTAGTTTATTATGTAAATGTTTTTGGAATAAATATCTGATTTAGAATGTATATATAAATAATTAGTTAAGGGATTATTGTTAATGTAGAATAGGGTGATTAAAATGGCTATATTGTTGTAAATTTTCATAAGGGATTAAAAGGGAGTAAAATGGGAAAATGTATTAGGTAAAGGAGTGGCAAGCTTGAATTGACAATGAAAGGGGAAAGTTTCTGGATGATAAGAATTAAGGTGAATTTTATTGAACAATGAATGGAATGACAGTATGTGATAAAACTTGCAAATGTGATGGATAAAAGAAAATATGTGTAACCAATATAGAAATTGAATAAGACTAAGGATAATATTGTAAAATAAGGCATGAGAATATCTAAAAAATGGAATAAATTACAATATGATATGAAATTGGATATGAAAGCTGAATATATAATTATGGTCACATTTGTATTGAAATGTAAAAACCTGGAACATTGTTCACCTAAAGAGAAGTTTTTTAAAATATAAAAATAAAAAAAATTATGATGAAAAAAAATCAGCTTCAAATCAAACTAAGCTGTGAGTGTGAAGGAAGCACAATATCACTTCTATTGTCACACTTCAACACTTATTAGCACAATTTATACTGAATAAGTTAATCTGTCCCAAAAGAGTTCAGAAGCAATTTTGAGTCAGGTAGTAATGAAAATCAAATTGAAGAAATAAACAGTGTATGCAGATATAAATTCAGTGCATTTCTCTGAAATAGTGAGCATGTAGCACAGGGGTGTCAAACTTTTTTATTTTTATTTATTTATTATTTGTCAATTGCTTACAAGATAATAGGTATAAGTAAAAACATAGTTATGAATACATGAAATGGATACATATAAGAAAAATAAAAATATATATAAAAGAAACAATAGGACAGGACAGTTGGCACATTGGTGTGCTTATGCATGCCCCCGACAGACCTCTTAGGAAAGGAATTAGGTCAATAGTAGATAGTCTAAGTTAAAGTTTTTGAGGTTTGGGGAAAAAACCACGGAGTCAGGTAGAGTATTCCAGACATTGACCACTCTGTTGCTGAAGTCATATTTCCTGCAATCAAGTTTGGTGCGATGAACCTTGAGTTTGTATCTATTGTTTGCTCTTGTGTTGTTATGGTTGAAGCTGAAGTATTCATTGACAGGTAGGACATTGCAATGTATGATTTTATATACTATACTTAGATCGGACAGAAGGCGGCATAGTTTTTGGTTTTTTAGGTCTAGAATTTTGAGTCTGGTGGCATAAGGCATTCTGTAACGAGTAGAGGAGTGGAGAACTCTTCTTGTGAAATATTCCTGGACTTTCTCAACTGTGTTAATATCAGATATGTAATGTGAGTCCCAGGCTGATGAGCTGTTTTCAAGTATTGGTCTAGCAAATGTTTTGTATGCTCTAGTTATTAGTATAATATTACTAGAGAAAAAGCTACATAAGATTAGGTTAACAATTCTTAACGCCTTTTTAGCTATGTAGTTACAGGGGGCTCTAGCACTTAGGTCATTTCAGATGAGTACTCCAAGATCTTTGACAGAGTTTGGATCATCAACAAGGTCTTGACTATTCATCCTGTATTTTATTTTCTGGTTTTTTTTGCCAGTGTGTAAGACAGAGCATTTATTTGTTGAGATTTGAAGTTGCCATTTGTTTGACCATTCTGATACATAGCCAAAGTCTTTTTGAAGGGTACCAGTATTGTCTGTGGTGTTGAATAGCTTTACATCATCAGTGAAGAAAACACAGTTGCTCTTGATATGATCACAGAGGTCATTTATGTAGAGTATGAAGAGAGTTGGTCCTAGGACACTGCCTTGGGGGTCACCACTGTTGACAGGTACATAATTTGATAGGACACTCCCAATTTTGACCATTTGTTGTCTGTTTGACAGGTGTCCAGAGACACCATAAGGTGTCCAGAGACACCATAAGGTGCAGGTGTCCAGAGACACCATAAGGTTTTAGTTTTTGGAGTAGTTTGTTGTGTATCACTGAATCAAAGGCTTTACAGAAGTCTATGTATATTGAGTCTATTGCTTTGCCCTGATCGAGTTGTGTAGTCCATATATTTTTGCAGTGTAAGAGTTGCAGATTGCAGGATAGTTTTTTCCTAAAACCAAATTGTTTATTAGAGAATAGGTTGTTTGTTTCTAAGTGGAGGATGATGTATTGGTTAATAATTGATTCCATGACTTTTCAGGTGACACAGCATAAAGAGATTGGTCTGTAATTTTCAACTAGGCTGGGCTCTTCCTTTTTGAAGATGGGGATGACCGTGGCTTGTGACCATAGTTTTGGCAAGGAGCTGGTCCTGAAAGATTTTTTCAAAGATTATGCTTAGAGGTTCGACTATGGCAGTGGGTAGCTTTTTAAAGAAATAGGCACATATTCTGTCCGTGTGATGACCCATAGTCTCTCAAAATAACCGAAAACATATATTAAAGTCTGGTAAGGCCTTCAACTTAACTTCACTGTTTTATTTGGCACACTTTAAAGTCACAAAAGTAAATAATGAGCAAAGAGAAAACCAAAACAAACTGCATTGATTAGAGTTCCAAAGCAAGCCAAGATAACTAATCATAAACTCCAGGAAAATAGCTGAGAAAAGTCATGGGAAGAACGCCAGCAAAGATAAACCTCTTTCAAGGTGAACACTAAATTGACTCCTGCAAATTCTAACTGCGCAGTTGCAAACTTATACACATAGCTCCCACTTGCAAGCCATGAGGAGGATCATGGTAATCTCCTCTTGAGTAGACCTTGCTTTTCCCTGATCCTCTCCTCCCTGTGTGACCTAGGATGGATAGGGGATGGGCCTGGATCCTCCTCTGGCAGCTCAGCCAGCCTCTGCCCTTCCCCAACCTCCTCCACCACCTCTGAGCCACACTCCCACTCCCTGTTGGCTGTTCCTCCTCTTTCTCAGAGTCAGTCTCCACCAGGGGCATGACAGTCTGGTCCAATAGATAGAGATGCTTTTAGATTGCATAATGCTTTTTCAACATTGTCTTCTGTAAAATCAATATGTATTAGATCATTGTAGTTTTCTATGGATGAGGAAATACTGGGCATGATCCATTGCTGTTTACAAGTACTGAGCCAAAGAATGTGTTAAAGAGGCAGTCTTTACCATTAGGTCCTTTCAGGAGTGGGATGGACCTTGAGTCTTTTAGTTTGTTGATTACAAAATTGTAGACAGCACGGGAGGAATTGGTGCATAGAAGGTTTTCTTCTTGTTTAATGTGATAACTGGTGCATTCAGTCTTTATCTGGTGACATAAATTTTTGTATCAGCTTTTGAAGTTGGCAACATGACCAGATTTGTTTTTCCGCCAAAGTGATTTCTTTTTGGATTGAAGCTTCCTTATTGTTTTGGGTAATTTGTTTTTTCTGGTTTTGGGCATTGTTAATGGTACGTATAGTTTGGTGACTCTTGATTTCAAGTAAAAATATGTTGTAATGTTCTTCTACAGTATTGCATCCAGAGAATAAAAATTGCCAATCAAGGGATGAGAGATCGTTGTTTATAAGATCATAGATGTCTTTTTTGAAGTTATAATTGAGGATTCCGTTGTTGTGATGATTTTTGTGTGAACATATGTTGAGACAAAAGTCAATCATGTTGTGGTCACTGTTGGAAAAGGGTTCTTTAATTTGTATTCTGTAAATCAAATTCAAACTATTGCAGAAGATGAGATGAGGCAGTTGTTAAGTCTAGTGTTGTTGGTTACTAGTTGTTCTAGTCCCAGATTTGTTACTGCATTGTAGAAGATTTCATGTGTGGGTTCAGTTGTACATTCGTTTAGGGTCCAGTTAATATGAGGTAGATTGAAGTCACCAAGAAAGATAAAAGTGTGTGGGTTGGATGATATTTAAGGACAGTTCACAGACGATGGTAACTCCTGGGTAACTCGGATGTTTTTTAGATGTAGGGACTTTTTATAGAAGATAGCAACACCACCTCCTCTATGGATTTCACAATCTGATCAGTAAACATGATAGTCTCTTCCTGTGGTAATGGAGTCAGGGAGAGATGCGTTGAGTCATGTTTCACAGACAAATATAATGTCAAATTTAGCTGTATTTAGTAAGAGGAGAAATTCAGGTATTTTATTTACAAGGCTTCTTGCATTGAGTAGTTTGCATTTAAGGCCAGTTGTAGCTGGAATAGAGGTAGTTAGGGGCGTGCATGCCTCATTTTGAGTTATTTTGGATTGGATTGGGCGGGGTTGGATGTGAAGTTGTGGCTTGTGTGACTTTCTTTTGATTCAATCAGCTCTGTAGTCAATGTATAGGTCCTTTTCTCCATTGTCTAGATGGTTTTTGAGTTCTACACGGTGTTCACGGAAGCAGATTCTTTGCAGTATGGATAAGTTTTTTGTGGTTATGAGTGGTTTTTGCAATGGCATTTATTGTATGAATGAATATACGTTTGCTGGACTCATTTTTGCAAATCACTCTACAAAATTATGGGACCACAGAGCCATCATTGTATTTGCACCCATGGCCATCTCTGGTTATTTCAATGATATCTTCAGGAGAGATGTTTGTTTCATTTGATTTGCTTATGATATCACAAATTTTGGTGATGTCATCTGATTCGTTGGTGTCTTCAAGGCCAAATAAGATGGCATTTGGACGTTTCTGTTCACATATCATGATGTCTCTGATGAGTAAGAAGATATTATTTGTGGAATTATTTGAAGGGATAGTAATTGTTTGTGGCTGTGGTTTGGTGGTTATTTTTGGTTGTAGTTGTGACTGTAGTTGAGACTGGATTCGTCATCCACTGGGCATGCCCATTCCCAGTTTAGTGAAGGGGAAAAAAGTCATGTTACATCATGACTATGACGATTGAATTTGACACTCCCATATGGAAATGCTCCCTAATTTGGCTTTGCCATTCACGATCTGTTAAAGTTTTGCACAAAATCTCATGGCAATTTGCTTTATCAGATTTCATCTCAATGTAATCTATTCTGAAACTTATGGGCTTGGTCATTAATAACCTTAAAAAGTAAAGTTGAGAAAAAGAAAAGTCTCAAAGCATTCAACTGAAAAGTTTAAACTAATAGTGAAACAATCTTATATGTAGACTCCATCAGTTTCTTTCTCCAACTTTCACACCTACACCTGGAAATCAGCACTTACTCATGTTTGCATGAGCTTCAGTAAATCCATCTACTTCAACTGCTGCAGACTTTTAGTTTCCTAGATTACAAACAAGCCTATGGTTGGGTTCAAGAAAGCATAAGTACAAATCTCATTTAGATTTCTAGCTAATGCATGGAACTCTGAGAGAATAAAAACAGGGCTTTATTATTTGTCCAATACTGCTCACATTCAGTTTATGATCTGAAGAGAGCTGAAATATTCTGCTATAGATAATTTCTCCAATCAGGACCATCTAATTTTCTTTCTTTGATAAGGCCTTCAACTCAAATTCATAAGTTTTCCAACAAAAACTGCAAAGTCCAGAGCAGAGTAAGCATATGTAAGCCAGGCAACACAGCAACCTCAATATTAGGCTATATTTTGGGTAGAACTTTGATTTAAAATGTTCTGTGATATCAACATTATTCAGGTGTATCCATATTTGGGGACATAATTTTCTCTGTATTTTGCCTGATTGGAATATTTGAAAATGATTGATAATAATAGTAATAAAGGTTTTCTGAATCAAAGATTTTTTAAAAATTAAATTTATATAACTGCACCCTTAATATCAGAAAAATAGTCAACAAGGCATTGCCCATCCTCCTTAATTATGTGGCCAATTCCAGCCTGATAAGGGAAATTAAACAAGCTGTGTTTTCATTTCTTGCATTGATGAAAGTTGGCAACTAAGAGTATCTCCCTATAATCTGAATCAATACTGGAACTTAAATCAAGGTAAAGGAGGTAACTTTCCTGCAAAGAATGACTAAATATTACTCAATATAAATGTATGTTATCTTGACTTCTCTTCTCCTATGTTTGTACAACATTGTAATCAGAGGTGGTATT
>BLBF01000006.1:43393304-43406695 GCA_015471245.1 Laticauda colubrina | reverse complement strand
TGTTTAGGTGTGTTAGGAAATTGTTTAGGTTTTCTTTTCCATGGGGCCAAATCACAAATGTGTCATTGATGTATCTTAGCCATAGTTTGGGTTTGTGGGTGGCATTAGCCAGGGCTCTGGATTCGAATTCTTCCATGAACAGGTTTGCAATGACGGGTGACAGTGGTGATCCCATAGGGGCTCCTTCAATTTGCTTGTACCTTTGTCCTTTGTATATGAAATATGTGTTGGTTAGGCAGTGTTCTGTTAGTTCCATGAGGTCTTTAGCTGGTTGGTATTTATTTTTGATGATTTCAAGAGTTTCTTTTATCGGGACTTGAGTGAATATTGAAACCACGTCGAAACTTACAAGCAGATCTTCTTGTTCCATGTGTAGATCTTTGATCATTTCTAAGAAGTGCTATGAGTTTTGTACATATGAAGCTGCGGTTTCAGCATGGGGCTGTAGTTGTTTTGCTAAGTATTTAGCATAGGAGCACCATTACAAAACCTAGCTAAATACTTAACACACACACACACACACACACACACACATATATACTGTTTAGCTTCCTTCGGGTATTATCCCATGTCATTGTAGTTGTGCTTTTAAAGTTGTAGCAACGTTTCAGCAGAATCTCATCTGCCATCATCAGGCTTCTGTACAGCACACATGTAAGTACCTGCAAAAACTCAAAAAAAACAAATACACACACACACACACACACACACACACATATATATATATATGTTTTCTTAGGTTTTCGCGGGTACTTACATGTGTGCTGTTTAGCTTCCTTCGGGTATTATCCCACGTCATTGTAGTTCTGTTAAAGTTGTAGCAACGTTTCAGCAGAATCTCATCTGCCATCATCAGGCTTCTGTATGCATATGGGTCTTACAGCTCCTGGTTTTAAATTTGAGGCTGGTCCATTCTGATTGGTTGGGAGCCTGGACCTGTGTTCATTGGACTTGGAGTTTGATTGATTGGTGTTCCTGGTTTCTTCTGTCTGTTTTGTGGCTTTGATTGGCTGGCAACAGTCTGTTCTTGTGTTGGAGGCTTTTAGTGCAGCTTGGCTCCGTGTGAAGGGACGGATATATATATCTTTGGTTATTCGGGTTTTCTCCCACATAAAATTGGAAGTATCTAGGTAATGTTTCGATGAAGTCCCATTCATCATCCAAAAAGAAACCCCAACCAAAAGCCAAGACAGAGAACAAGAGAATGGCAAAGCCCTCCTCCCATATATAAAAGGCACTACAGACAAAATCAGCAAGATCCTCCAAAAACACAACATTAAAACAGCATTCTGCACATACAGAAAAATATCCACCATCCTAAGAAACCCTAAAGACAAAATCGAGTCAGAAAACCAAGGAGTATACAAAATCCCTTGCACTGCCTGCCCCATCAAATCCATCGGACAAATTAACAGAAGAATAAGTGCATGCATTGAAGAACAAAAGAACTCAATCAAAAAAGAAGAACTGACCTCTTCCCTGGTCCAACACCTCAGAGCCACAGGACATGAAATTGACTTTAAAAATACCAGAACTATCTCCAAAACCGAACATCTCAACAAAGGAATAATCAGAGAAGGCACAGAGATAGAAAAATGCCCACACAGCATGAATAAATTAGATGATACCTCCCGCCTATCAACCATTTGGAAACCTGTCCTCATTAATAAATGAGTACCTAACATGAAGAATGACACCAGACCCACACCCACGAGTGCCACACAATATGCTACCACCACACTTCCATGTAGAAAAAAGACTCACACCCACACAGAAGATGAGACACGATCACGGACCAGAAGCCTTACCGCAGCTGCACCACTACCCGCTTGAAACCCCTCTGACCCATACAAGAAGCGAACTGACACCCACCATGAAGATGTGGCACGACCATGAACACGAAGCCAAACAACAGGATCACAGCTCACCAGCTCAAATCCCCCAGCAACAAAGACTAATCTGAGCACAACCAAGCCCCACCTGAACAGAACACAACCCCAGCCAATCAGAACACAGCCAAGCCCCCACCCAATCAAGTCACACTCCCACTAGCAGTTAAAAGGAAGAAGCAGCTGCAAGCTCACATTACTCTGAGAATCAGAGCCGAAGAAACAAGCCTGAAGTTTATGAATGAGACTTCATCGAAACGTTGCCTAGATACTTCCAATTTTACGCAGGAGAAAACCCAAATAACCAAAGATCCACATACAAATACCCGCGAAAACCTCAGAAAACAAATTATATATGTAAATGATAATGACGTGGGATAATACCCGAAGGAAGCTGAACAGCATACATGTAAGTACCCGCAAAAATTTAAGAAAATACACACACACACTCACACACACACACACACACATATACACACATATATACATACATGATACACACACACACACACACACACACACACACATACTTATTTAATTGTAAGAAAAATGTAAATGCTTAATGATAACAAAATAAAACGTTCTGGGCTGGAAGCCTCCCCTCATCTGGCATCTTCCAAAGAGACAGAAGAGAGGGCAGGGTGTGTGTGTGTGTCTGAGCTGAGGCACCTTGGGGCAACTTCTGCTGGGAGAAACAGAGGCAGAAAGGGGGCTTTTCTCTCCTTGGGGGCAGCGCCCCTTGGCTATCACTGTAGGGGCTTCTCAGCAGGCATCTGCCTGCAGAAGGACTGCCACTCTTGGTGATTAATTGGGGGAGGGGAGGGTGAGAAAGTGGGAGCTCCTTTCAGATCCCGGGTGGAGGATTGAGAGGCTCAGATATGGAGCTGAGGAAAAGTTGGGGGGAGAGATGGCTCTTCTAGCATCACTGGAGACAGGCAAGGAAAGGTGTCCCTGGGGGCACTTCGCTCACTTTAGCACTTCACTGCCAAACCCAGCTACAGCCATGATTATTTGGGCATGGGGAAGAGAGAGAAAGCATCTCCTGCATTACCAGGAGAGGAAAGGAGATGAAACAAAGCTCACTCTTTCACTGAGACTACAAAGTGCCAATCTACTGTGTTCCAAGAGTTCTTCGAAATCATCAAATTGTCCCACTTGCAGTTCCCGTGCCTCCTGGCTTAGGTCCCTGAGATGAATGCTCCCACACATGGTGGCAGCAGTGGCAACAATAGTTCCCTCCCCCAGCGTCTACTGTCAGCTTTCCCCATTAGTTTTCTAGCTTTGAATTGCTCCTTGCTCTGTCTCTTTCCTCCCTCCCATCCACATGCAAGCAGGAAAGAAAAGGGAGATGGAGCTGTGCACATCTCTCCCCTTTTCCAGTCCTTGAAGCCTTGGAAATGCAGGCTAAGCTGCCACAGTAGTAGCACTGTGTTGCTTGCTTCTCCACTACTGCCTCCTCCTCCTCTAGCACCACTTCCTTCTCTGGGTAGGGAGATTCTTAACTAACCGAAAATGGTAAGACAACTCAGGACTCTACTGCTGCGGCAGCTTTGCCTGCATCTCCTAGGCTTTGATGTTGGGAGAGGCAGCAAGAGCTGGAAAAGGGGAGACCTGTACATGGCTCTATCTCCCTTTACTTTCCTGCCTGCATGTGGGCAGGAAGGGGGAGGAAAGAGAGAGAGCCGGCAGCAATTCAAAGCTAGAGAACTAATGGGAAGAGCTGACAGTAGGTGCTGGGGGAGGGACTGTTGTTGCCGCCACCGCCAGGTGTAGGAGCTGCTTGGTACATGCATCTCAGGGGTCTGGCTCCGGGGTCCCTCAGAGAGCCAGGAGATACAAGAATTGCACGGCCCAGATTAATTACTTTTGGGGGCCATTTCTTCTGCGACCCACCAAAATTTTTCCACGGTCTACTGGTTGGTGACCACTGATTTAGAAGATATTATTTTGAAGCTATTAAAAAACTTCTAAGACAAGATGAAATTGAAATAAACTTTTTACTTTGTTTTTTTATTTGTTTATTTAAATAAACAAAATATCTATTTTGCTCTAGTTTTCTGGAGACTTTGAGTTCAAATAACAGATTTATTGACTTCAAATGTCATGAGCTATTTAGTTATACTTGTGTGTTTACATGCAGGAGTATAGTAACACATAAACATTAATCTGTGTAGTTTATAAAATAGCATAATATGAATAACTATGTTATTACCCTAAACATAAATTGTATTTTTATGGAAAGATAATACAGCACCGTCATCTGTCTTTACATTTAAAGATTATGTATGCCAACAAAAATCCCATGCCAGCTGATAACAGAAAGGCTATAGACTGGAACAAGCAAGCATACATTGTAAAAACATGTTAGAATATATGTACACTGAGATAACTATATGAAAAGGAACACAATATTAATGTCGAACATGTTTTGGTTTACAGAATCTTGCTGTTCACCTTTAGTATACAATGTTGCTATTATAGTTATTATGATAGCAATTTGTACTGGCAATTGTAATTGTCACTGTTTAGCATTAAGCAAAAGTTAATTTCACAGCTTTTATAATTATAACAAAATTTAAATTGTGTTTTCATTCATTAAAATAGTTTTTATAACATTCAGCTGGGCTGCTTGGCAAAGTCATTTCTAAGTCAGGTTTCATTTTTATGGACTTAATTCAATAGTGGGCTTCAAAAAATTTAGCAACTGATTCTCTGCCTGGTTTCTGGGTGGCCATGGCCATGGTGGGCATGACATAGTTGGCCTCCTGCACCACCCTGGTCTGGGAGCGAAAATGAGGGGGCAGTTCTCACTCTCGCCGGGCTCTGGAGGCTTTTCTCAAGTCTCTAGGAAGGTGAACACGGCCTCCTAGGGCTCCGCAGACTCTCTGGAGACCGGAAACAGGCTCATTTTCTGTTTTTCTGGAATTTCCAGGAGGCCCATTTTTCAACCTCCCCGAGTCTCCGCCCTTACCTGTGACCAAAATGGACTGTGTGAGAGCTCCTGGGAGGGTGGGGTGGAGTGCGCGGGACACTCAGGGGTGGGATTTTCCAATTCACCATAAAATTAACAACTGGTTTGTGTGAATTAATGTGAACTGTTAGCAGCCCATCCCTGACTTAACCTTTCAAATATGATATTACTTTTTAAACACCATAATCTCCAATAGCTTCAGGAAACAATTGGTTTACCCCATTTTATTATATCCCAATATGAAGGTACTGAAATTCTCTATAAATGTGAATACATGTTGTTTCTTAAAACAAAAAAACAAAAAACCCACAGGTATATTACCTAATTTCAATTTAATTTCAAAGGAACATTGTACAAAATTGTACGGTAAGCTAAAGCAGAAAACAATTTCTAAATATTGTTGTTGTTTTTTTCCTGCAGTATTATTTCAGAATTCAAATTTATGTGGACATACCCTTATACAGTGCAATATTACCATGTTGTCAGGTGAATTTGTGCGTGCTAGTGACACTTTTTAACAGAAATTACAGAATATTGTTCTGTATAAGAGATAACTTCTACAGAAGGGACATTAGTGAGATAACTACATACCCAGTCTGTACAAATTCTCTGGAATAAAAGGTTTGAAATGTGCAGAAATACAAATAATATGCCATGTTTGGAATTGAAGCTGTTGTGCATGCATACACAAGTAGAGACAGCCAACAGTAGTTGCTAAAAAATCTGCATAAAAATGGAAAAATGTGTTGTATTGATTTTATTTTCCTAACTCACATTTTCATCCTGTCTATTCTTTCGATGCTAAAAAAAAAGCAATTGATTTAAGAATTTTAAAAAAGGGTTCCATGTATTCTGAAGAATATATCCTGAATAATGTGAATGGTGATATAACTACAAAGCACAAGTTAAAATATCCACATGCATATATACTACCATTTATCAGATATCCTATGAGTTTTTTTTAAAAAAGAGTAATTTATTTTTTAAAAAACTGAGAGTTCTATAAAATATAGCAGATGATGCTCCTTAATTTAGATGGCATAGAATAATGAAAGTATGGAGTTGTTAGTTGTTTTATAGAGTGCACTAAAATAGACACAAAATCTCAGCTTTGGCCCTTCAGAAATAAATGATTTATTCTACTTCTTGCTTTCCAAGCTCTTTGTTGGCACCATTCCTCTTTTAACTGCTGGCAAAGTACAGCATTTAGAAGAAAGAGGCATCCCTCATTAAATACTAACAAAATTAATTGGTGGCAATGACTACATTAAAATCACAATGAATCATTAGTGAACCATTCATCTATAAAATGCATAATAAAAATAATGAAATAAACACTTTCTCTCTCATTACAAAGGCAGGAGGTTATCACACTCTGTTGCTTTTATTAGGAGTGGTCTTTAAATTAGTCTTTTCATATTTAAGTTTTAAAAACTAAAAGTTCCTGTTGTTTCAGTTCCATACTATTTTACAAATTACTTTTCATTGTTTAGGCCCAAGTCAGAAACAGGTGATTTATTTTCTTACATAACAGTGGACCAGCTTATGTAGGAAAGGGCTATGTTAAAGGAAGCATATCCTAAAATTTGCAGATCCATGCTGGGATTGTCTGCCATTTATAGCAACTAGTTCAACAGCTCTTCAGTTGTGGTGAGGCCTCCCGATTGCTAAATAGAATAAAATTATTCAGGACAGATTGTTGTTTTCTCAGTTAGAGATCTTATTTCAGTTTATGTATGACATGCTAGGTTGAAAGAGGATGGGTAGAATCAGATATTTTGCTGGATTGCTGGATTTGCCATTAGAACCATCTTCTTTGCAATGCTTAAATTTCTGAAGTTAGGAAAAATAGGGAAGCTTTCTGTAAAAATAAGATAAAATTCCAAATACTATGTGAACAAGTAGTATTTTTTAAAAAAAGGATATGTTGAATTCAGTTTTTCACAAATATTTGCTTTGTAGAAAGCAGTTATTTAGCTGATACTTTATGGTTACCAATTTTATAGGTTACATTGTCAGTTTTTGTGAATTTCCTATATCTGGAACAAGATAAAGATATACAGATGCTTAGAATTAGTCACAGAGTTCTTGCTAAAGGAAAATAATCTGAAACTATTTCTCCTGTATTTTTTCATACCTTTATATTTTCTTTCACCAATGTTTAATTATTTTGAAAATAAGGTGTAGGTCATGAAACATTTAATCTCAGGATACCATGTCTGGATATAAACCAATTTTGTCTATTACTAAATATATTGTCAGATATTTATGACAATATCAGAAAAGTTATCACACCTAGGTAAAGCCCAAGATACACATTAAAAAATGGTTCTTGACTAAGGAAATGGCAAGAAATGAAATATGACATTCAATATAATACAGAAGTAAAAGTGATGCATGATAAAAATGATTACTAAACATAGTGTCTTCTGTACAAAATAATAAGTGTATCAGTTTGAAAAGTCACTCTTTACATGCATATTCTTGAAAGTAATTTTACAATTACAAAGCTGACAACCTTAATGAATAACAAATCTTTTGTTATTGTTTGCCATTCAGAATTTATTTAGACTGAGTAAAAAGTGGGTTAGTCAAAAAGTAGCATTTTGTCTGAAGAAATTGCTTCTAAATTTGGAACATCTGTTAAACAGAATCTGCAATGTTGCATAAATTATATGTATGAAAGTAATCCCCTAAGCCAAATAAGTCAATATTCAACTATCTGCTATATTAAAGTCCAGGAATATTTCATATCTACATGATCTTCAATTAATTCTCCCCCCCCCCCGGCAATATTTTAAAGATTACTTGCAAATGGTGCTATGAAAATGTATATACTCATTTATTTTGGATACATCAGCTTCATATATACATACACTTTCTCAATCTTTTTTACATATTAATTTGCATTTATTTTCGTATAAAATGTTTAAGTACATGGTACTTTATATAACTTTGTTGATAATTTTACTTCTCTGAATACTGTTACATTCCCTAATATTCACATATAATTAACAGATAAATAATGTTTCTGATACAAATTATATCTCTTACACATCATTGTAAAGTATGAAATCATGTAGATTAAAATGGACACAAATTTATGTCCTACTGCTAAGTGGAATATAATAATATCATTATTCTCTAACATCATCATTAATAGTTACGAAGGCTCCTAATTTTCCCTGTTGATAGTTAACAGCTGCTGAAAACAGAAGGATATATAGTATTAAATGAGATCACAAAAAATCAGAAGGAAAGATTTTTCTCATGTTTTTTGTTTTTGATTCTTCTAAACAAAGAAGATGATATTGAAAGCATTAATGACACTTTCTTTCTACATGTAATATTATAATATCAGTTTCTTATATTCCACACATATGGGACAGTTCTACCTTCATCACAATCAGTACAGAATTGCTCATAAAAATTGCCAATAAATGTCTTGAGGAACAAAGCTATTTCAAAATAAGTCCAAAGGTTCTATTTACTTTAAGGCCAATGCTTTAAAATTACAAAATCGCATTAGTAGTTTTTGAGCTGTGTACAACACTTCTCTTGAGCTTTGTAGTGTACACTTGCTGAATTTTCTTTTTTCTTTTCCTGCTATTTTTATCTGTTACATATATACACACATGCAAAAAGGATAGAAATAGGTGCAATAAGTCTTCACATCATGACTGCATCAACATACATATTCAGTCTGCTATAGAAAAAAAGCCAAGTTAGCCCATGTGACAAAACAGTTTGTTTCATCTGTTTTAAACTGACTTTAGAAAGAATAGGAAGAATCTGGGACAGAGAAAGAAAAAAATCAGCTGTGTTTTTGCTTCTTTTGCTTGGAGGTCTACATCTATGCAACTTGAAATCTACTGAAGCTAGAAGCAGTAGAGGAAGATGGGTGATATAGAAATGTGAAATATATAACAATAAAAATAAATAATTAATTATATGGAAGTCATCCAGGATCATAATAAACAGAATGAATATGAATTAAAACCATAGAATCTACCTTCTTAATAAAGAAAATTTACTATTCTATGCCAGTTTCCTTTCACATCCAAATGCAAGTAGCTTTCATTTCTTTTGAGATAATTATTTTTGTATGTTTCATTTTTTAAATGAATTCTTGAAGCCATTCCAATTTTAATTATTAAGTCAAAATTTTGGCAGAGAATGAGGAAACTCTTTCACAAAAATATCAGGATGTATCTGTTGCTGGGGAGGACAAGGGGAAAGGGAGATTTTAAAGCTCATTTATAGAATATTCACTTTTCCTTGATATTTTCATTGAAATACTGGTTAATACTGGAATTAGATATTTTTAAATCTCTGAGATAATCTTGCTGATAATTTCTTTCTTTTTAAAAATTAAAATCATTTGGATTTCCTCATAATAATGTATTTTTCCAGTTAACAGTTATTTTATTTTATTTTCCAGTTAACAGCTATTTCATATTTATATTTATAAGATATTGAAAAATGAATCAGGTTTATAGAAAAATTATGAAAGCTGTGAAAATAAAATGGATAGATCTTTCCTTAATTTTTAATATCTTGTACTTGGTAAACAGGGACATGGTAAATTCTACCTAGATCACCAGCTAGCTAAACCATGCCTTGACATTCTGCATGTAGAATAAAATTCCCCATTTGCAAAGGAAAAATGAACATAAATATCAACATATATACTAATAACAATAATGATAGTGTAACAAAATAATTTTAACTAAATTTCTTTGTATTAACTTATTTATAATTCTGTTAGTTATATCAACATATTTGTAATTATCAACCATCTTTGTATTTAGTTCATACATAACAGTAATCTTTCTTCACCTAATTTCTACCTCTTATCTCAAACCACTCATATTTGTAATTATCAACCATCTTTGTATTTAGTTCATACATAACAATAATCTTTCTTCACCTAATTTCTACCTCTTATCTCAAACCACTCATAAAATCTGCTCCATGTTAAGTAATATTCTGTGTCTTCTTTGTCCTTTATTTTTAATGTTAATCTATCCATCTTTGCGGTCTAGTATTTTCCAAATTACATCCTTATCTGATACAATCATTGTTTCTTTGACTAGTTCCTCTTCCACTTTATATACGTGTGTGTGTGTGTGTGTGTGTGTGTGTGTGTGTGTGTGTGTGTGTAAAAATAAGTTTTTCATCTGTCCCTAATAATATCTTATCAAGTATTCTTGGTTCTTTATAGAAACCCCATCTTTTTGCATCTTTCTCATATCTTGTTTGTATCTGCAAATGTGGCCACCATGCTAAATCCACTCCTTGCTTTTGTAATTGTTATCTAGTTTTAAGTTCACCATTCTCATTTAAAACGTTCTTATAAAGTACATTTTTCCCAAAATAATAAGATTTGGATATATCAATGCTTCCATTGTGGAAAGCCAGACTGATATTTTCATGTAGTTTTGTAATTTAATTTTTCTCCATACCTGAAGTAAACCATTCCTCACATAATGTCTTTGAAAATATATACATATCGTACTCCTTCCATACCATAAGAAAGTGTGCCATCCTAATTGAAGATCATGTCCCTCCTATAATAATAATTTTCTTTGTTTCAAGTTTATCTATTACTTTACATACAGTACTGTACAGTTCAGTATCATTATTGTTATTAATGTCAACTCATAAAACATTTTCTATGCATGTTTTAGAGTCACAATGAACAGAAAAGGGGGGGGGGGAGGAATTTGAAAGAGCAGTGCAGCAGCTTGGAAATGAAAGTGCATTCCATTCCATTTTGAAGCTTGGCTCGAGGCTCATGATTTAATTAAGGCAACAGCCGTAATTCTGACAATTAGTATATATGTTAATACTTCTGTTTATTTTTCCTTTTCTTTTTCGTAAGTGACATGCCCTGACAATACACTGTATTCAAAATGTTTATCAATAAAAATAAAACATATACTAAAAAAATAATAATAATTCCCATCTGCTCATGGATGCCATTTTCAGTCTTTTGTTCAGTGATTTTTCAGTGATCTCAGGCATACATTTTTCAAAAATGGATCAGTTTGACAATAGTTGGTTGTTTATACTTGCACAGATGGACTTTGAATCATTTGGAAAATCCAGCAAGCAAACACAAACCTTTTATTCAACTATAATTGCAGTTGCATCTCTCTGAAAATGATAAATGATAAATTGTGCACTGAATTTGGTATTATGCTTACAATTTTCAACATATTGCCAATGTCAGTAGTTTTAGAGCTGAAAAGAAGCTTAGGAACTTCTTTTAGGAAATTAGGAACTTAGGAGTTTAAATAAAGTATCTCAATGAAATAAGATACTATTTACAAAAAGCTGCATGGAAATTTCAAATATATTCAGTAAAATATTCCCATAAATATAGTGCTTTAATTGAACAAAAATGTGCAGATGACAGAGATGTAGACTCTCCAACATAAAGCTCCTGTTTTTAAAAAACTAGGTTGCTAGTAATTCTGGATGAAAGTATAAGACATTTTTGCCAGAATTGGTGGATAACTGGGTAGGGATGATCTCTCAAATAATCTTCCTATGCTATGAAGGACTTCAAAAGTCCTAATGAACACTGTGAACTTGATTTAAAAGCAAATTGCAATCAATGGAACACATAATTGCCCATGTCACTGCATTTTCCCCAAGCTTCAAAATCCTCTTCAAAAGCAATTCCACATGGAATACATCCAGTAATCTTTTAGGAGTGATTAGAGCATGAGTAACTGAGAATAGGACCTCTCCATCAAATTATGAATCCAATTGGTACAGAGCAGGAAACTCTGCAAAGGCCATTTAGTCATGATCTCTTGTTCCTAATGAACATTGACCAGAACTGACCTCAGAAGAAGGAAGTGAACCAGATCAATACAATGCCACTCATTTCCAACCCTGAAGTGGTCCAGAAGGAAATGAAAGTTATCCAAAATCATAACCAATGCCATTTCAATTCCACAATTATTCCTAAATTCTTACTGGAAATGGTTCAGATAATCCATTTCATGCATAATTTTCTGTTCTATAAGTATTTTTTGTACAATATTTCTAAGAAAGGGAAGGATGAATACAGATGAAAATTGTCCAGGGTTCAGTGACAGTTTATTCAGGAGAAGTGAAGCAATGCCTTGTTTCCCTCAAGAATAAATGCCAGAACCACTCATACATCAGCTTTGGCCAGTCTCACCAACTAGAAGGGGCATAGATCTAAAGAGCAGGTGGCTAGGTTTACAATTATAAGGATTTTGCCCACTTCCTCAAGCCCAACAGGTTCAAAACATCATCATAAAACCACACAAGACCTCTCCCAAGGCATGAGTACAGGCTCTATATGAACACCAGTGTCCAACTGAGTTTTGTTGGGTATATTTGTCCAAAAACAATTTAAGGGAAGCAAAGAGAATATTGAATATTCCTTGGGGATAGGAGATGTTTTGGCAACCAATGTTTGCAAATGGTCACATTTCCCATGACATGTAGTTTGTGAATGGATACATTCTGTTAGGCAGCTAGTTTATGTCCACAATACTTTTTTCTATACTCCAGTTGGCCTCTCCAAAATTTGAACTATAGGTCAATGCATCGTACCGAAAATTTGTATATTTAGGTTTATGTATTCAATCTATTCATTCAATCTGAATGAATAGTTGATACAAATGACTTATAGCGATTTGTTGCACACAGCTTTTCTGAAAATAGAATGTTATAGGATGAAAATCAATGAGTTCTGGTCCTAGTTCACTTTTCAGGCTTTTATCTTCTTCCTTCTTGTGTATATACAGTATGTAGAAAGGTGACAGTATCCTCAAGAATGTTTGCTGATCTCACAAATTGTCAAAAATAAGAATATTTTTAACAAATCTCTTTTCTGTATTTTCTTTTTTGTTTGTTTGTTTTTCCGGTCCTCTTTTTCCATCCCCTTTTTAACTTTTTTTTTTTTTCCTACCCTTCAATTATATATGTGTTATTATGTTGTTGTCTTCTTTTTTTTTAATTGCAAAATCAATAAAATTTGTTTTTTTTTTTAAAAAAAGAATGTTTCCTGATATGACCAGTGGCCACATTTTTCTTCCTTCCTTCCTAAGATTATGTCTTTAATTTCTTTAAAAAACAGTAATATTTGCAACAACCTTATTTGCATATTCCACATTTTGAGAATAAAACCTGTCACAATTTAAGAAATGTGCATTTTATCATGCTTAGAATTCTAGAGTCTATAAGTTTGGGATGTTTTTATATTTATACAAAAAGTCTGACCAGAAGAATTATTAAAGGACTCCTAAAGATGACACCTTGGAAATAGAATAGAATACTTTTATTGTCATTGCATTCCACAAATACAATGAAATTTGAAAGCTACTGCAGCATAGTGCCCAAAACACCACACCACAATCACACTAGAGTATTTAAAATAATAACGATAACGATAACGATAACGATAACGATAACGATAACGATAACGATAATGATAACGATAATGATAATGATAATGATAATGATAATGATAATGATAATGATAA
>BLBF01000006.1:43375723-43393294 GCA_015471245.1 Laticauda colubrina | reverse complement strand
GATAATGATAATGATAATGATAATGATAATGATAATGATAATGATAATGATAATGATAATGATAAGTAAGTTAAATAGTTTAAAAATGCCACTATATACATAGGACTAAATCACAAATGCAATGTTTGATTCAAGACAATTATTGCCTTGGAAAAGAAACTGTTTCTCAGTCTATTAGTCCTCATTTTAAGACACTTATAACACCTCTCTGATGGTAACAGTTCAAAATATGAATGACCAGGATGAGAATGGTCTGTGGAGATTTTTAGTGCTCTAGAGTGGAGTCTGGTCTTCGCAATCTCTTCCAAAGAAGAAAGAGAGCAACCAATGATTTTTTGTGCTGTGTTTATAACTCTCTGAAGCATCTTCTTATCCATTATAGACCATCCAGCATACCAAACCATTACACAGTATAAATGGTGTAAATGGTAATGTAAATGGTTAATGTAAACAGCTGTAAATGGTAGAACGGTAAAAAGTAACCAGCAAATTCTCACACAGACCACTCTTTTCAGCAACCTCAGAAAGTGCAGGTGCTGTTGGGCCTTCTTTGCAGTGGCCATAGTGTGGACTGACCAAGTAAGGTTGTGAGAAAATGAATTCCTGGAAATTTAAAACTATGAACTCTTTCCACAAAATCTCCATTGATATATAGTGGGAATGGCTCTGCTTTGCATTGTCTGAGGTCTATAATCAAAACATGGTGAATAATATTTTTTTTTCTTTTCAACAAAGCAATAAAATTAGATGTTATTATTCAAACCATTATTATGTTAAGGATAATGAAGTTTATTCTAATAAAATACTTTGCTTTAAATATTCTGCAGGAGAATCATAAACATTGACAAGAATGCTTTATTTGTCTCAAATGTCCAAACAAGCTGGAAGAAAATCTACTTGGCTAAACAAAGAACAGATGGTAACTAATGGGAAAACATTAAACGGAGTACACTCAGAGTTACCAAATAAAAAAGTGCCACATTGCATTTCTCTCAGTTTTGATAACGCTACCATGTTTAGAAAAGAAATGATCATTGGAGAATTAGATGAACTCCGAGACCATTCTTTTAATTACCTGCATAGTCTTATTGTAAACAGAAGAGTTTAAAGACAGTAAAGTTTAACATTTACAGGGGAGAAATATCATTTCTCAATTTCTTCATTTCTTCTTTTCCTAAAACCCTTGTGGGTAGTTGAACTTCAGATGGATTTATTCTGTACTTTAAATAGCAATATTATTAAACTATATTAACCCAGAAAAGCCTATTGTTCAATACTGTAATGGACTAAGTGTTGAGAAGACGTTACAAGCTATACTACACAAGAAAACAAGCCAGATAATAGATTGCTTGGGATGTAACAGGCCAGCAATTCCATTATCTTTTTTCTTCTCAATATTTTTTATTATTCAACAGAATGTGAGAAAGAACTTTGGGGCTCTATCTGTCTGCCCATCATCACAAAATGTCTAAAAACTGGACACAGCCCAACTAAATGTAATTTTGGGACAGATGACAATTAAAAAGGGATCAGGTTCAGGCCAAAGTTAAGAGGAAAAGTCTATATATTTTCCAAAAGCATTTTTGTAGGAGAAGAAGTTGGGTACTAAATTGTAGGGTCACTAATCATTCTAAGCAAACTCCCTCATCCTTACTTGTCATGTGAACAAACATTGTTAAGGGATTGGAATGAATTATGGAAAACACATTTTACAAAATTACCTTAACTGATTTATTTTGTAATACTCCAATGCCTTTTTGATATTTCCCAGATCTTCTAGTCCAATCCCTGCTAAGGCAAGAAATCCTATACCATTTCAGACAAATGGTTGTCCAATCTCTTCTAGATACTGGGGTTGCTGGACCAATATTTCAAAACCTGGTGCCACATAATAGAGTGAGCTTCCATTTTTGCCCCAGCTCCTGCTCACATAGCAGTTCAAAACAGAGGTGGTATTCAGCAGATTCTGACCAGTTCTGGAAAACTGGAAGCAGAAATGTTGAGTACTTCGGAGAACCAGCAAATACCACTTCTGACTGGAGATTTTACAGTATCCTTCCCTTGCCATGCCCACAGAACCGGTAGTAATTTTGTTTTAAATCCCATCACTGGTTCAAAAGCATGCAAATGTGGGTAGATTAATGGGTACACTTCAGTGGGAATGTAACAGCATTCCATGTGCCTATGTGTAGAGTCATGCTGGCCACATTATCATGGAAAGAATTTTCAGACTGGTTTCCTTGGCTAAAAGATGGAGATGAGCACCACCCCTTAGAGTCAGAAACAACTGGAGGAAATGTTAACTTTATCTTTTGAGGAATAGATGGAATAAACCAACAAAGATAATAAATAAGAATAGAAGATGAAATCATTGGCAGTTCAATGTTAAACTCATGACTGGTTAGTTTTTGTTTCCATCCCTTATAAGGATTAGTTATAGGAATAGTAATTATCACTAAAAAGAGTTCAGAAGTTGTTTTTAAACTCTGTCTTTATTAAACTTAATCAGAATTCATTCGCTTTTTTTTTTGAATAACACTAAGCCTTTGAACACAACATGGGCTTCAGTGAATTTTCATTGAGATTATCTTAAATGTTGAAATTATTTGTACATTCTCTTTTCCTTATTCAGATAAAAACATACTTATATACTTTGTCAGAATGAATCTTTTAATTGCTATCTTAGCTGAAATCTATTTAAATGCTGTTTATGGGAGGCAGTGTTCTGTGAAAACAGGTTATATCAGTCATTTTACATTAGGTTTGCTTCATTACATACATCTATTCTCTTTTTACCTTCCCTTAGTAAAAACCGGTGCTCTAAATTTGCAAATGGAAATCTTAATCACTATATCCCAGTAAAGCAGATGAAATTATAGTCATCTATAAATAAAATCTGTAGTATTTTATCAGCTGATAAAATAACATTTTTATCCTTGGTGAAACAAAAAAAATTGAAAAGAAAGGATTGCCTGTAGCCCAAGGAATATGGTTGCTTTTCTTATGGTGGAGGAGGTATAGTGGCTCAGTGGCTTAATATATAAATATATATACCTCTTATATAAATGGTGTCATGGTTCTGAGTAATTCTCCAAAACAATTCAGGACTTTGAGGCCTTGCCTTTCTCAACAATCGAGTTTCTGTGGTACATCATATTGGTACAGTCAAAGGTAAAACAACACTAAATAATTCCCACATTTTTTTTATAATTAAAGAATAGATGCTGATGCTGTTTTCAACTCTGGAAGTTTGAGCCAAGCACCACATGGGAGGGTGAGCTTTTGTTATTCACCTCAGCTTCTGTCCTTCTAAAATATACTATTTCAGTGGGGAGACCAGCTGGTGCTCTGTGCAGGCAGTCAGTTTCCTGACCGCTCTGAACCTTCCCAGTGGAAACATCCATTTGCAAGGCAACTGCAGGAAGAGCTGTCCTTCTTTCTTTCTGCTGCCCATCTTTCTTTCTTTCTCACCTTCCTGTGGCACACCTTCCTGTTGCAAACCTTGGGAAGCATGCAAGCATGTTCTCTAACAGGGCTGGTACAGGAGTTGGAAACAGCCAGTATGGACTGGTTCAGGTGAACTGATAGTTCCGGGGATTAGTTGTCCCCATCCACTCACCCCTCCTAGTCTATCCTTTATTTGCTTGTTTTGAAGCCCAGCTGATTTATATGGCCTCAGCTGTTTACTCACTAGGGCTGTAGCAGAAGGTAAGATTTAACTGAAAATGGCTGTTTTTAAAACATTACATGCACACACAAAACACACACTTACTGAACCAGTTGTTACACCAGTTGAATCCCACTCCAGGCTGGTACCTTGGCAAGTCTGGTACTGAAATATGACTACTGATTATACTTAGACTCTACCTTAACAGCTCTTAGGTCCTTGCTTAGAACTTAGAACTTAGAAAGTTTGTACCAGTCCCAGACTGTGAGTCGAATTGAAGATTAACCTTAATAATATCTAATGGCTTTTCCAAGACTTTGAATGTATTTCTTTTTATGTATGAATAGTGCCATTTTGTTTACAGAATGCTTAGGACATGGTATATTCTTTGCTAAAAAATAGGTTACCAGGTTATTGAAAACCATATTTTAAATTAAACCATTTAGCTGTTCTGAACCACAATCTGTCTTATTAAGTAGTTAAAGGCTTCTGGAAAGAACAGTTATCTATTTCTGAGATGCTTCAGGAAATTGAAATAAAAAGCTTCAATTACTTCTACAAAAATGTTCATCCTCTCAGAAATTAAATTAAGAATTTGTAAGTTAAGGTTACAAGTTGGAATTCATATTAACCAATGTGAATAAAATCTATGAACAGGAAAGTATTTTGTAACTATTTAATTATTAAATGTAAAATGAGATGAAGGCTAAAGTGATGCTAAAACAGAATGTCTCACTCTCTTTATGTAAGAGGGAGACAGAGAGGAAGAGGAGGAAAGGGAGAGGGAGACAGAGAGAGAGAAAAAAAGAGAGAGCGGGGGGGGGAAGAGTGTTACAAGGAACTTTTGAAAAATAAGCACAGTCTTCAATCTGTTAAGAAAGAGGTGTTTTGAAGTGATCAAATTAACTGTATTTAATTAATGAAATCCTAATTAAATGTAGTATGGGGTTATACAAGGGTAAATATTATTTTAAACTCAATCTATTTCAAGAGGAAGTTTTCTTTATCATACCGATCCAGTATAAGCTGTTATCTTGATATTTTTCAACTTCCTAGTTTAGGAAATGAGAAAGACTGTGTTATATATATTTGCAATGCTATTTTTCCAAAATAGATTTTCAACATAATTGTATATTATTCAAAATAAAGGGAAATAGCACAAATATAACTTGAACTCTATTACCTGAAATTGGAGAAATTAGATCGACTTACACATATATTTGGAATAGCTTCACATGCTCACTGATTTAAATGCTGCATATCAATTAACTTTTCTGTTTTCCCTTCACTATTTCCAAAGGATAGAATGATTAATTTGTACATATAATTATTATTAAATTATTAGTCATGAAACCTGTCATAATTCATTTAAAATGTTTTATTTTAACCCTATCTTTGATCTAGCTTCAGAAATTATTAAATAATTTTTTAGACAGAAGCTTAAAAGCCTCTTTTCCTATACACAGGTAAAGGAAAAATCCATCAAAATTATGATGTTAAAGTTTGCTTTTGATTTACTTAGGGGTTGAGATGAATATTTCCCTCCAAGATCTGATTTAATGAATACTATTGATTTCTCTTTTTATAAAGTGGAATATGAGCCTTGCTGACTGCATGTGAAATTTGACCTTCACATTCTTTACAAGGATTGCAAAGAAAATAAAGCTGGAGGAGTACAGGAAAGTTGCAAGGACAACAGCCCAGAGAGATCCTGAAAAATGTTGCAGAAAAATAAATCATCAGATTAAAAAAAAAAGAAGAAGAAAAGCACATTATTCTTAAAATAAGGTTCAAACTAAAAACAATAACAAAAACCCCAATCAATTGAAATACTAAGTAAAATATACGGAGGACTGCATTAATTGGATAATGGAAAATAAGAACAAATACAAATTCGTCCTTTGCAAATAGTGTTACTGAATTGTTGTTAACATACACAGGATAATATATAGATTATATACTTTCTAAGCCTTTTAAGATTGCTTTTTAAATAATCAGGGTTCCGTCCGGAAAAACGCAAGGTAGACTGGGTTCCAACAGCAAATGTATTTATTCCAATAGTTACAGCAAATGGAACGGAATGGAATGGTTTGGCTCAAGCCACGGCAGCCTTTTATACGGCTTGCCTGCCGGCTTGTAGCCAATGACATTTACTTGAGTTTGCCGCCTTTCGGTGGTTCTCCTGGATTGGTTCTTAGTGAACCAATCCCATGTAGTCTTTTCTGGCCAATCACATTTGAGACATTTGGAGTAAACCATTTTATACAGAACAATCAGTAAGGGTTTTTTTTGCTATATGTACTATTATATATCTGTCAGTTATTGCGGTATCTGCTATCCCGCATCAGATGGGCGTCTCATGATAGGGAGCGAAGGAGAGAGAAACGACAGGAGATGAAGTTCCTCGCGATGAGTGCACCCAGAATGGCTGGGTACACGCTCTTTTATTATGCTCATTCAAAAGGGGGTGATTGCTTATTCAGAACCTAGGTTAAGCCTAGGTCAGACGGAATGTACAGATTTAACAATGGCTCAAACAAAAGCAAGATATCAGGACAGACAGGATGGCAAGAATTATATTTGATCAGGATATTACTTCTTCACAAAGCTGCATGCCAGACAATGTAATCCCAAGTGAATAAACCATTTCTGCAAATGTTTGACTCCTTGTCTCTGTACGTGCCCTGTAAAAGGTCACTGAGAAGACAGAAGCTTAATGATTACACGTGAAATGATACAATGTTGCAATGTCTGAATGATACATAGTTGCATTGATATACAGTTGCAAACACATAAATGATACATAGTTACAACAAGTTATGACCCTGATACAGGTAAATAATATTTTCTCTATTGCACGAAAAACTTTTTAGAAAATATAAATGACTTGGTTATTTTATATAAAGAAGAATTACCGTGAAGTTTCTTTTATCTCCAAAATATTTTTGAGGGTCCCTGATCATTATTATTAAAAATGTTGAACCTTAATATATTTTTACACTATATTTTGAATTTAAGTAATCAATTGTACCCTCTTCAGTCAATGCCTCTTCTACAACACTGGATCAGAGAAGAAGATAAGCTTTAAGAAGTTAAAAACCAGTGAATTAATATTTCCATAGCTGACAAAGTCAGCCTTATCATACAGAATTTACTGCCAAGGCCTTGCAGTACAGAATACACAAAGAATGACTCTAATAGCTGTGCCATGCCAATTGTTACCTCATATGGGGAGAAAAAGAAGAAAGACTGGGAAATGTAATATAGCCTTACCATTATATTTTTAATTTAGTGTGATTGTAAACTGTCACAGCTTACTGGAGAAAGAGCATATTTTAGTTTATAGCTGAATAAGAATGTACCAAAAATAGATAAATATGACTGTGGCATTTCAACAATCTTGATTTATAATGAAGATAGAAAAGGAACATTGTCTTTAGGGATAGGAAGATAGATTTTTAAGCCCATGTCACACTGCACCAACGGATGGAAAGAGGATGTAAAATGGAGAGAAACACTTGCCATCTGTTGGTTAACGCGATGCTTCCGTTCTGTACTCACTGCATCTGTTTTTCTTCCTCTCTATCCGTCCAGCATCCGTCGACTGAGGTTCCATCTGCTCAAAAAGTTTTGAGCTGCTCAAAACTTTTTGAGTGGAAAATGCATCCAACGCGTCCGTTCTGCATCCGCTACGCATACGGGGAACATCCGTTCTGCATCCGTCGTCATCCATTATGCGTCCACTACATCAGCTAGGCATCTGCTGTGCATCTGCGCAACTCAAATCCGCTCCAGCGGAAAGTGGACACAAGGAGGAAGCGAAATGGACTAGGATGTGCAGTGTTAGTAGCATGGATGGAGAAAGGATGAAAGTGGATGAAGCTCGCATACAAAACATTTAAAATGGAAAAAACGTTTGCAGAGGGGACCTATCTTGGATATTAAGGATGTCTAGAGGATGCCTAGAGGATGCAAAAGGACACATAGTGGAAAATCTATATTGCCTACAAAAAAGGGGGAGCAACTCACCTGGATCTCACTTTCAGTCCAGCAGCCCTGCTGTGCAGACCTCTGCAGCCTTCATCTGGATCTTGCTCTTCCACAGCATCCATTGATGTCCACCATGGATCATCACACACTCCTTTTGGTAGCCACCATCATTCTGCAACAGTGTGAAGCCATCTACAGGCTCTTTCAACTGTTCTACAGGAAGAAAAGGAGGCGGCCAAGAAGTGTCTGGGTCCAAAGATGGATCGGGAGAAGAGCACAGTACGGACTGTACAACAAGCTTATGGTGGAGCTGAGGAACGAAGACACTCGTGCATTCCAGAACTTCATGAGGATACCTCCAGCCATGTTTGACGAAGTTGTGGAGCAGCTGAGACCCAGGTTGACCAATCAGTGCACCAACTCCCAGCCCAGCCTGGACCCTGGACTCAAGGTGGCACTGACTCTGCGCCACCTGGCCTCAGGGACCACCTACAGGAGCATGCAGTACAGCTGGAGGGTGCCACACAACACCATCAGCATTGTGGTCAGAGAAGTGGTGCAGGCTATCATCGAAGAATACAAGGAGGAGCTCCTCCAGTGCCCCTCCACTGAAGAAGAATGGAAAAAAGTTGCAGAGCAGTGGTATCAGAAATGGAACTTCCCCCACACCGTGGGAGGCAAGGATGAAACCTGATAGACACTGAGGATGTGCAAGGCCCCAACAGAGCCTCACATGAAGGGAAGAAGCAGCGCAACCTCCTGAAACACTGGTGCAACTCCCCAGCTGGAGCAGTGGAGTGGCAAGACAGGATGGTAGATGCTTAATGGATGCTTCCTTCAGCCTGTCTCATCGCACTGATGAGATTGGGTCATGTATGTTGGGTGGGCCTACAATGAACAGGGCATTTAATAAAGAGTTGTGTTTATGTTGACATGTGTGGATGATTGATTACATTATTATTGATAATAAAGGGCCATAGGTGTGGCACCTGGGAGGGTGTCCCACTATGCTTGCACTGGAGGTTTATCTATCCCACAGCTATTACCCATACCAAAGGTATCCCTGCCCATCCCACTGCTATCTTAACCCATCCCACAAAGGCTTAAACCATTTCTAAAAGTTTCCACCAAGACTTTATTTAATAAAATAAATGAAGCAAGTGTGTCAAGCAAAGATAATCTTTATTAATAACAAGCTGTAAAAGAAAAATGACCCAAGTCAAGTGTCCAAAGCAAAAATAAAGTCAACAGGTAGCCACCCAATCTCTGGCACTCTTCTTAGTCACTCTGAGATGTGCCCAGTCTCAGGGGTGAAGGGTCCAGGTGCTGTGGATGTGGCTGCTGCTGGAGTGCTGGTCTGAAGTGCCACTGGGGTGCCTGGCCCTGAGAGGGCAACAGGGGATGGTGTGTTTAGGAAGCTCTCAGATAGCTGGCTCAGCCCCATGATGTTGAGAGCCCCTTCCTCCATGACATTCGGTGTCAGCCCCAGTACCGATGACAGATGTACTGAGGCCGGGCTTGGCTGTGGGATGGAGGAAGGAGCAGCGTAGTGGGGATGTCTGGTCTGCAGCTGGGTGAGGACTGGCATCGGTGGCATCTGTGGTGTGGGTGGCATTGGTGGCATGGGTGGCATGGGTGGCGTGGGTGGCATCGGTGGCATCAGTGGAACTGGTGGCATCTGATGAACATGTGCCTGGACTGAGAAGGGCTGCTTCCTGTGCTGCTGGACCTCCTGGTAGCCGTAGCCTTGGTAGGTAAGGGCCTGTGGAAAGCCTTGGAAGGGGAGTGACATCACCTGGGGTGGAGGAGCAGACCTGGACTAGGTGGGAGCAGGTTCAGCTGGGTATGGAGGGTTGTGAAGCAGATTGGTGATCCTGTCCTTCACCACCTGGTGCTGGGGTTCCGCCATGTCCATGAGGGTCTGGTTCACATAGGTGAGAAAGGGCTTGAGGTTGGAGGATGAGGAGTTGGTGTGTACCAGCTGAGAGAGGAGATCTACGCTGCTCCTGATGGTGTCTCTTATCTCCAGCAGGACAGTGTGGCTCTGCCCCTCCAGTTTGCCTGTCTGCCTTTCTGTGGAGGTGGAACTGGGGGTGGAAGTGCTGTCTCCTTTCTCCCCCTGCGTCAGGGGGTCCTCCACATGCTCCGCCATGGGTAGTACAGCTGTTGGGGTGTTCTCCATTGTGGCACGTTCCACAGATACCTGCCTGGAGACCTGCCTGGAGACTCTCTGCCGGAAGAGGACTGGCTCTCAGCAGGCTGCCTGAGAGAGAGGGTTGTGAGAGGGGCTGCTCCTCTGTGGCGGATCTCACCCTCCAGGAAGCTGCACTTGGCCATCACGTAGGTCTCTCTGTCCATCAGTTTGACCGCGGCCTGGCCAGATTTCTTGAGGTGCAGCTTCCCATACCAGGTGTGCATGTGCTTCTTCCAGCCCAGGAGCACCTCCGAAGTGTTGGCCAGGTGCTCCGCCTTCTCTCTCCAAGCAGCCTGCTTCCTTTTGGTGTCCCTATAGAGCCTGTGTCCCTTCCGCCATAGATACTCGTTCTCTCTCAGCCACTCCAGCATCTCATCCTCATGTTCCTCTTCTATGGTGTATTGCCTCCTCTCCCGTTCTCACGTCTGCCTCTTCCTCCCTTTGGCAGGACCATATGGGCCCTCATCAGAGGGGCTTCTAGTTTGTAGGCGCTGCTCCTCCACACCACCACCACCAGCAGCAGCAGAACCAGCAGCACCAGCAGGACCAGGATCAGCAGCAGCAGAGTAAGCTCCAGCAGCGCCAGCAGGACCAGGAGCACCAGCAGGACCAGGAGCACCAGCAGGACCAGGAGCACCAGCAGGACCAGGAGCACCAGCAGGACCAGCAGGACGAGAAGCAGCACTAGCAGAGTAAGCACCAGCAGAAGCACCAGCACCAGGAGCAGTGCCAGCAGAGTAAGCACCAGCAGAAGCACCAGCACCAGGAGCAGCGCCAGCAGAGTAAGCACCAGCAGAAGCCCCAGCACCAGGAGCAGTGCCAGCAGAGTAAGCACCAGCAGAAGCACCATCGCCAGAAGCAGCGTCAGCAGCTCCTCCAGAAGCAGCATCAGCAGAAGCGCCAGTCCCAGAAGAGCGAGCCCGGGCTGTAGAAGCCCCAGGAGAAGCAGAGTGAGGGCCAGGGGGTGGGAGGGTGGCCCTGTCCCTCTTGCCAGGGCTGGCAGCAGATGGCTGAGGCTTTCTCTTCTTCCCCATGGTTGTGGGGTTGCTGGCTGGCTGGCTGGCTGGCTGGCAGGCAGGCTGGCAGGCAGGCTGGAGAGCGTTGTCTGGAAGCAGGTCTTTCCTCTGAATGGTGACCTGCTTGGGAGCTGCTTCCCTTTATATCCGCGGGGCTGACGCAATTCATCCTCCCCGCATGCGCAGTGAATGCTAGGCATCCACTAGGCATCCACTAGGCATCCGCTAGGCTTCTGCTAGGCATCCGTTAGGCATCCGCTAGGCTTCCGCTAGGCATCTGCTTCATCCGCTCGGCATCCGCTGTGCATCCGCTTCATCCGCTTGGCATCCGCTCTTTCCGTTCCGCGTCCACTTTGCTGCGCTCCCCCAGAAGCCTTGTGGATGTGCCATCTGCTCCCATGCACTTCCATTCGCTAGGCTTCCGTGTAGCATCCACTTTCCATCCGCCATACGTCCTCCCCCTGTCCGTTCCTTTCCGTGTTGTCCGCTCTGGTTATGGAAATTTTTGCCCCTTTTGAGAGCAGATAACAACGGATGGAACATTTTTCTCATCCGCTGTTCCTTTTTACAAATGTTTTGCATCTGTCGGCCAGTGTGACAGGGCCTTTAGGTAAGAGACAATATAATTAGATTAAGTTTTATGAACTGTTATCTCAGGTTTCAAAACAAGAATGCTAAAGGTATTTCCCAGCTTTGAATGACTTTTCCAATGGAGAATCAGTTTCTAATTTCATTTTTTACTTAGCTGATTTTCATACCTTGTCACTATTGCATAGGAACCTGGACTCTAGAGTAATTGCCTGGTCTGACTCACTCAAGCCTGCCATTCAGGTCTGTGAGCAAATTTCTCAGAATGCCATAGGATCTCTAATATATCAAATATTCTATGACAGGACTGGAAAATTGAATGTTAGTAGTTATTCTATAGCATGGCTGCTGTCGTATACCTTCAATTCTAAAATAATAAGAAATCTATCAGAAATAATGTTTTCTAGGGCCCCCTGATAGAAATCTATTTGTTTTTCTTTTCCGTTTAAAGCATTGGATATCACTATCATTTTAGTTATATTGAACTGTGGGTGTTATTATGTACAATTAACTATTCCTATGACTGGCTATTTTGTTTAATCTGCATTTCAGTAAGATAATGAAGATTTTAAAAAATACAATAAGACAATATTTAGCTTGTACAAATTTTGAAACATGTCTTGTATCCAGTGATAATATTCTACAATACAAATCATCTCCTTCCAACAATGCATGTTCACCTTTACATAAATGTCACATCCATTGGTCAAATGCTTGTAGAAACTCTTGTGGAAACAAAAACCACTTTCATCATTTGGAGGATAACCACTCCTAACAGGTTATCCCCCCCCCCCGCTTAAGTATTGCTCAAACAATTTTTGGGCCAAGTGCTACAAATTGTTCCAGTTAGGATTTTGAGTTTTATGGCCTATGATCCTTTTCTTTGGCCATGCCGGGTTAATATTTTGCAATAAAAAGCATATCTTTAGCATTTGTTGCTAGCAGAATAGCCAGATGAGCCACAATTTTAGAAATTTATTTTATTAAAGTTAACTATTATAATCTTGGTTTCTACTGGATCACAATTTCCATAATCCCTAGTAATTGACAGTCCCAATGACGGTTTATGAAGTTATATTCTATCTATCTCAGTATTATAAAACAACCTGGAGAATTTATGCTAGAATATTATGTTTCTGGTTAATGGAACAGCATTATTTGTTTTCCACAATATTGATATGCATCTTACTGTAGGGTATTTAGAATGACATGACTATATCCAGATCAGTATCTAATATTTTTGTCGAGTACAGTTATGATGAACTATTCCATTTTATCTCAATAAAGAAAATTATATTTGAAGGAAAATAAGTTATTTTTGTAGTATATAAAATGATGAAATTATTCAGCATATTGTGGAAAAGAAACACAACTTGCTTATCTTATCCAGATAATTATCAGAATTTCTTCCTGGCAACAGTCTTGTTCCTGTTCCATGTATTCATTTTCATGAACTCTATTATTCTTTTTTCAAAATGACAAATTAAACTATAACTAAAATAAAGGCTGTTCCATCTAGAAATAAGGTGCGTGAGACCGGGTTCCAACAAACAACTCTTTATTCAAACAGTAAAGTAACTTGTAATGGAATGTTTGCCCAAGCCGCGGCAGCCCTTCTTATAGCGGCTTGCTCGTGGTTTCTGGCCAATGACAGTTGGCCAGACAGTTCCCGCCTTCAGGTGGGCCAATTGGAATGGCGCTTAAGTAACCAATCCGAGAACGGCCTTTTCAGCCAATCAGTTTAAGGTATTTGGAATCTACCAAGTTCTATGCACAACACCCTTCCCCCCTTGGTTTCACCCAACATGCGTAACATAGTCATGCAGGTAGGTTGGGCTTCTGCGAGTCCTACTTGACCTGCGCAGCTCAGTCTCAGCATGGTCCTTAAGCGGTTCGGACAGGATCGCTTTCTCTCTGTGTCTTCTCCATGGAACCCCTTGGAAGGGTGGGTCAGCCTTGCTGCTCCCGCCTGAGTTTCTCGGGCTGGTTTTGGTGGCTCCGCCACTCCCTCCTGGTTCGTCCAGGCTGGTCGAGCTGGCCTGACTGTCTCCTTCCAGGAAGGCCTTGCCTTGCTCTCCTGCTCCCAGACTTCTTCTCTGTAGATTGTCTATGGGTAAGCTCTCTTTTTGTTTCATTAGAGTTTCTAGTTCGGGTTTGTGCAGTGATTGTTGTCTTGTTATTGGAGGTTCGTCTCTCCCTTTTTTATTATTTTGTTTCCCCCCCCTGGTTGTTTTTGGCTCGTTTATTGGAATTTGCGGTGGTAGTGTTGTGTTGCGTTCTCATGTGCGAGAGCGAAGCTGGTCAATGTGCCGCTTCCATGTTCTGCCATCGTCTAGTGCAAGTCGGTATGACCGGGGCCCTGTGATTTGGGTAACTGTGGCTGGAAGCCATAATGGGTCCCTGGTAAGGTTTTTAGCGTAGACTAAATCTCTGATTTCAAAAGAGCAATATCTACTGGAGGAGTCAGGGGGTTTGTCCCAGGTATAGGTGGGGTGCAGTCTATTAAGGTAGGAACGCAATTTCCTACCCATAAGGAGTTCAGCTGGGCTTTTTTTAGTGGTTATGCTAGGGATGATATGTTGAATGGTCAATAATCTGTTAAGTTTATCTTGCACGTCCCCCATGTCCATTTTTTCTAGGGCCTCCTTAGTATAATGAACCATGCGTTCAGCCCATCCATTTGAAACCGGATGAGCCGGCGCTGTCAGGGCATGTCGGATGCCCTGTGCGGCCAAGTATTGCTCGAAAGCTAAAGCGGTAAACTGGGGCCCATTGTCTAAGACTATTATATTAGGCAGCCCAAACATGGCAAAATGTCTGTTTAACTGTTTCATGACTGCGTCGGTAGCAGTGGATGCCATAAGGATAACCTCTAGCCAGTTCGAGTAGGTGTCCACGATTACAAAATAGGTGTTCCCTTTTGTTGGCTCAGCAAAGTCAATATGCAGTCTCGACCCTTGGCCTCTTGGAGTTTCCCATTCCATGACTGGTACCGGTGGGGGGGTAGGCCTTGATTTTTGGCAGTCATGGCATGTTTCCACCCATCGTTCAATGTCCTTGTCCAGCCCTGGCCACCAGACGTAACTTCTGGCCAAGGCTTTCATCTTGACTATGCCCGGGTGTCCCTCATGCAACATGTACAACACTTCTTCCTGTAACTTTTCTGGGATTACCACCCTGACCCCCCACAGTATACAGCCTTTTTCAATAGACAGTTCAGTCTGTCGGGGGCGAAAAGGTTTAAAAATCTCGCCTCTGTTCTCATCCGGCCAGCCCTTACCTACCCAATGCAGGATTCGAGCTGTCAGCAGGTCTTTCACGGTAGCTTTAGCGACGTCTGCTGAGGTTAGTGGCAGATTCAGCCAGGACTCAATTTGGAGAGTGGAGATGGTGGGACCTGGGTCGTCTTCCATGTTGGGCAGTGGGGAATGGCTCAAGGCATCCACATGGGTGATGGTCTTTCCTGGGCGATGGATGAGTGTGTAGTTGTATGCAGCGAGGAATTCAGACCACCTCATCATTCTTGGTGATAGAATGTTCAGGGTTGGTTTGTTTCCTGCTAGGATGCCTAGCAGGGGTTTGTGGTCAGTGATAATCGAAAATGTCCTACCATATAGATATTTATGGAATCTTTTGATGCCTGCAATGATTGTGAGGGCTTCTCGGTCGAGTTGGCTGTAATTCCTTTCTGATTTTGACAGAGTTTTTGAATAGAAAGCGATTGGTGCCTCTTGCCGTCTGATAGTTTGTGGCTTAGTATGGCGCCGATTCCAAAAGGCGATGTATCACAGGTGATCGTCAAAGGCAGAGTGTTGCTGTACTGTATCAAAATGGTGTTAGAAGTTAATAAGTCCTTAATGTTTTGGAATGCTGCTTGTTCCTGGTGGCCCCATTTCCATATAGTTTTTTTTTATCAAACAATTGATGTAAAGGTTCTGCTACGGTCGCTTTTTGGGGCAGGAAGACATTGTAGAAATTAATGAGACCTAAGAAAGCTTGTAAGTCAGTTTTGTTCTTAGGTCTGGGTGCGTGTTTTATCGCCTTTATTTTCTTTTCAGTGGGGTGT
The DNA here is from genome assembly GCA_015471245.1 of Laticauda colubrina. Lineage (NCBI taxonomy): Eukaryota > Metazoa > Chordata > Lepidosauria > Squamata > Elapidae > Laticauda > Laticauda colubrina. Next base: position 43,377,773 of record BLBF01000006.1, on the reverse strand, counting down.
ATCCCTTGCTTATCTATTAGGTAGCCTAAAAATTCGACCTGGTCGGTAGCTAGTTTACATTTTTCTCTCTCGACTTTAAGCGCTGCTTCTCTGAATCTTCGCAAAACCTCTTTTAGTCTATGTTCTAATTGGTTTGCATTTTTTGCTGATACTAATACATCATCAAAATAGGGGACAACTCCTTTGATTCCATTTAGAAGGCACTCCATGAGGCTTTGGAAAATGCCCGGGGCAACGCTAACGCCAAATTGAAGTCAGTTGTATTTGAATGCCCCTCTATGCGTGACTGTAGTCTGTGCCTCTGCAGTTTCAGGGTCAACTGGTAGCTGTTGATACGCTTGTGCGAGATCAAGTTTCGCAAAAAATTTTCCTCCCCCTAGTGAGTGCAATAAGTGTTGCACTACCAGTACTGCGTTTGTTGGAGTGCATGGTTTAGGGTTGCCTTATAGTCTCCACAGATGCGCACTGACCCATCTGGTTTGACAGGAGTCATGATGGGTGCTTCCCACCTGGCATGGTCAATTGGGTCTAACACCCCTTGTGCGATTAGTTTGTTAAGCTGCTCGTCTATTTTTGGCTTTAAGGCAAAGGGAACGCATCTGGCTTTTAGCCTGATGGGAGCTATCTTTGGGTCTAGGCTGAATGATATTGGGGTCCCCTTGCACTTGCCTAGTGTCCCATCGAATACATCCTGGAACTCTTGCAGCAGGCTCTCTTCCCAGTTGGCCACAACGATGCTGTTGATCCCGGTCACTCCAATTCCCAGGGGCATGAACCATTCGATTCCCAGCAGGCTAGGGCAATCACGGTCAATGATTATTAGAGGCAGTATTTCAGTGTGGTTTTTAAATTCTACTAGGAAATGTCCAAGGCCCACTACCAGGATTCGGTTTCCCTGGTAGTCCTTTAGTATCAATTTTTGTTGTTCCACTTCTCTTTGTTTGATGTCTGGTATCAGGCTTCTGATAGTGTTCCAAGATACCATTGACAAGTATGATCTGGAGTCTACTTCCATCTCACAGGGCTTTCCTTCAATTTTTACGTTTATCCAGACCTTTTTTGCATTTGCTGCCCTGGCATTTCCGATGGTTATTGTTTAGTGTGTTTCTTCTCTGTCGCTCATTTGCCAGTTCCTGATCTCTCGGCTCCATCTGCTTCTGGCTTGTCTCTCTTCATTTCGGGGTGGTGGTGGTACTGCCGTGTCTTTTTGGACTATATTCTTTTTGTTCCGGCAGACCCTTGCAATGTGCCCCCGTTTTTCACAAGCTCTGCAAATGACATCTAGGAACCTGCATTCTGAGCGTGGGTGATTTCCTCTGCATCCAGCACACTGGAATTCTTGCCTGCTTCTTCTTTTTTCCCGCCATTTTCTTTCTGACTGAAGCCTATGTTTATCTTCATTATCAGCAACAGTGTCGCTCGGGGAGTCGAGTTCTTCATGGTGGGCAGTCGCTGTGGGCTGTTTCTTGCTTCCTTCCACCCTCTCTTCTCTGGGTTGATTTGGCAGATCTGGAATTGAATTCATCTGGTGCATAGTGACTGCTGATTTCTTGGCTGCTTCAGCAGTGGTGGCTTCTGCGATGGCCTCAGCCACTGTGATATTTTGTTTGTTTAGCAGCTTGCTTTGGAGTGTAGCGTCCTTCAATCCAAGGACCATCAGTTTAAGGTTTTTGGAGTCTACCAAGTTCTATACACAACAAAGGCAATTTTATATCATAGATCAGGATGTTCAGATGTGCCCCTGATCTATGATATAAAATTGCCTTTGTTGTGTATAGAACTTGGTAGACTCCAAAAACCTTAAACTGATTGGCCAAAAAGGCTGTTCTCAGATTGGTTATTTAAGCGCCATTCTGATTGGCCCACCTGACAGCGGGAACACTTAAACAACTGTCATTGGCCACAGGCTGCGAGCAAGCCACTATAAGAAGGGCAAAAGCAGTCTGGTTTGAAACAAGTGCTTTGATCTATACCACATCTCTCTCTCTCTTTCTCTTTCTCTTTCTCTCTCTCTCTCTCTCTCTCTCTCTCTCTCTCTCTCTCTCTCTCT
>BLBF01000006.1:43355861-43375713 GCA_015471245.1 Laticauda colubrina | reverse complement strand
TCTCTCTCTCTCTCTCTCTCTCTCTCTCTCTCTCTCTCTCTCTCTCTTTCCCCCCACCCTCCTGTTGTGCAATGGGCTTCAGTTGGCAATAAGCAGACCAGCATAGATACAACAGCATTTATCAAACCAAAACTGAAACTCAAGAACAGTAGGCAAATGCTTGTAATTTATACTATGGGCCCATAGGACCTTAACCAATCATAATTCTTGAAATATGTTACCACTAAGCTCAATGATTTGAGTGGGACCCACTGTTGGCTACATTTGCAAATGTGGTTGAAAGTTGAGGAAGAGATAATGGACAGGGCCGATCCAGTATCTAGCTCCATGGACCATGGTAGCCCTTGAAGTATTAGTTGGAGTCTTATCTTTTCTTTGATAGGACATTGGACTCCTGTGCATTGGATGCTATGCCTTCCTGAGCAGTATTCAACTCTGTTCTGTCCTAGGAGCCTTTTCCCTTTGTGCTGTTGTATCTCAGGTTTCCTTTCCCACTGACAACCTCTGCAAACTCTGACGATGTGCCCTTGATTTCCACAGGTATAGCATACTGTTGTGTGGAATCTGCATTCTGGTCTTCATGCTGTCCTACACAGGTTGTGCAGATCTGTGAGGGAGTTGTTTGCTCTGTAGAGCATGGCCATCTGGGTGGCTTTCTCTGCAAGTGATTGATTTCTTCACTCTCACTTACTTTCCCCAAGCCTTCTGTGGTCTTTTGGTGGATCACTGGGGAGCTGGTGTGTATTTTTTTTGTCCCTCAAAACAGTCTGGCACTCCAACAGACTCATCTGCCATGACTTCCTTCAATGCATCTTGAAACATCAGTTTCTCCATGACAAATAAGTGCTACTGTAATTCACTATTACGTAGGTCACAAACAAACCTGTTTCTGAGGCAGTCTTTTAGATCAGGAAACTTGCATTGATATGAAGCTTGGTGAAGGGCTGCCACAAACTCTGCTGCAGATTTTCCAGATCTCTGTTCATATTGCTCAAATGCATTGCGTTGGGCGATGACTGAGAATTGAGGCCTGAAAATGTTCCCTTAATTTTTTCTTGAGATCTGCAAAGGCCACTGTCTCTACACTTGCTGGTGCTATCAAGTTTTCAGAGATATCAAACATGAACTTGTCCACAGACAGATAGCAGGGTTTTTGCCTTCAGGCTGTCATCCGTGACCTGGTTAGCCTGGAGATAGTTGTCTACTTGGGAGATGTATGAGTTTCACTGCTCCAGAGGAATAATATTGAATTTGTTGAATTTTGCCAGTTTAGCCATTTTGAGATAGCCCTGTGGTGCTGGTCAATGCCTGTACTGCTGCATTGGAGTTGGCTGCATTTAAGAGCCCTGGGGATGGATTCCTCAGGTACATCTGTGCCTCCAGTAAGTCTTACTGGCAGACTGGGTGGGGACCGTGATCCCACCAGGGCTCTTTACCCAGGCTGGCACCCATTGATTTCAGTTTCTTGATTAGCAGCAGCTCTCTCCTCTGCATATCCCATCCTTGTCACCACTATTGTGTTCAGTTGGCAAAAAGTAGCCCAGCATAGATACAACAGCATTTATTAAATCAAAACTGGAAGTCCCACCTTCTCTCTCATTAAAAGGTTTTTTTTTTAAACCTAGAAGTTGATCCAAAGATGACTTTGTGGTTGTTTAATAATTTCCCAGCCAAAGCAGTAAAGACTGCCACTCAATCCTCATTATTTCCAGTAAGCACTCTTCAATTTTTCCACATATTTTTTGAAACTATTACAACTACCCAAAACTATCCTATTACTAAACTACCCATTAGGAGTTCTGCTGGGCTTTTGTTGGTTGTGCTGCTAAGGGTAATATGCTGTAGGGTTAATAATTGGTTTAGCTTTTCTTGCACGTCCCCCTTGTCCATTCTATCCAGGCCCTCCTTAGTGTACCGAACTATGCATTCAGCCCTGCCATTTGCAGCCGGATGGGTCAGTGCAGTTAAAGCATGTCAGATGCCCTGGGCAGCTAAATACTGCTTGAATGCCAATGCAGTAAACTGGGGCCCATTGTCTGACACCAATACATCAGGCAGTCCATGCGTGGTGAAAAGTTTGTCTAGCTGTTTTATCACTGCCTCGGTGGCCTTAGAAGCCATAAGTATAACTTCTAACCAGTTCAAGTAGGTATCCACAACTATTAAAAAGGTGTTGCCTTTTGTCGGCCCAGCAAAGTCAATATGTAGTCTAGACCATGGGACCCAGGGAGTTTCCCATTCCCTAACTGGTGCCTGTGGAGGGACTGTCTTGATTTTTGACAGTCATGGCATGTTGCCACCCAACGTTCAATGTTGTTGTTTTAGTGTTTAACAATAAAAGCCTGGCCAGGTCTTTCATCTTAACTATGTCCGGGTGCCCCTTGTGCAACATGCATAAAACATCTTCCTGGAGTTTGTTTGGTATCACCACCCTGTCACCCCACAAAATACAGCTCTTCTCGATAGACAGTTAAGTCTGTCGGGTGCAAAATGGCTTAAAAGTCTCAGTTTTGTTCTGTTCCAGCCAGCTTTTACCTACCCAATGCAGGATACAAGCTGTCAAAGGGTCTTTAGCGGTTGCTTTTGTGACGTCCGCTGCGGTTAATGGCAGGTTTGGCCAGGCCTCGAGTTGAAGTGTGGAGACGGTGGGAGCTGGGTTGTCTTCTGTGATGGGCAGCGGGGAATGGCTCAAAGCATCGGTGTGGGTTATGGTCTTTCTTGGGTGGTGAATCAGCGTGTAGGTGTAGGCAGCGAGGAATTCAGACCACCTCGTCATTCTAAGTGACAGAATGTTCAGGGTTGGCTTGTTTCCTGCGAGGATCCCTAACAGGGGTTTGTGATCAGTGATGATCAAAAAAGTTCTGCTGTAAAGGTACTCATAGAATCTTTTGACTCTGGCAATGATTGCGAGTTGGCTTCTCGGTCGAGTTGGCTATAATTTCGTTCTGATTTGGAAAGCATTTTTGAATAGAAGGCAACCGGTGCCTCTCTGCCATCTGGTAGCTTGTGGCTCAGGATGGCCCTGATTCCAAAAGGCGATGCATCACAGGTGACCATCAAAGGCAGGATATTGCTATACTGGATTAAAACAGTGTTAGACGTTAATAGGTCTTTGATACCTTGAAATGCTGCTTGTTCCCGGTGGCCCCATTTCCAGATAGTTTTTTTGTCTAACAACCGATGTAAGGATTCTGCTATGGTTGCCTTATGGGGCAGGAACACATTGTAGAAATTTATGAGATCTAGGAATGCTTGAAGGTCAGTTTTGTTCCTAGGTCTAGGGGATTGCCTTTATCTTTTTTTCGGTGGGGTGTATCCCTTGTTCATCTATTAGGTAGCCCAGAAACTTGACCTGATTGGTGGCTAAATTACATTTCTCTCGCTTTACCTCAAGTCCTGCATTTCTAAATCTTCTTAAGACTTCTCTTAATCTGCTCTCTAATTGGTTAGTGTTTTTTACTGACACCAGAACATCATCAAAATAAGGGATGACTTCCTTGATTCCATTTAATAGGTGCTCCATGAGGCTTTGGAACATGCCTGGGGCAATGCTAATGCTGAACTGGAGTTTGTTACACTTGAATGCCCCTCTATGTTTGACAATAGTCTATGCCTCTGCTGTAGTGGGGTCAACGGGTAGCTGTTGGAATGCTTGTGCGAGATCAAGCTTCACAAAAAATTTTCCTCACCGTAGGGAGTGCAATAAGTGTTGCATTACCAGTACTGGGTATGCACTGTTGTTGGAGCACATGGTTTAGGGTATAGTCTCCACAGATGCTCACTGACCTATCTTGTTTTACGGGAGTCACGATGGGTGTTTCCCACCTGGCATGGTTGATTGTCTCTAACACCCCTTGTGCTATTAATTTGTTTAATTGTTCATCAATTTTTGGTTTTAAGGCAAAAGGGACACGTCTGGCTTTTAACCGGATGGGGGATATTTTCAGGTCTAGGTCAAACAAAATTGGGGTCCCTTTGTAGTTGCCTAGGGTCCCGTTGAAAACATATTGGAATTCTGGTAACAGGCTCTCTTCCCAGTTGGCTGCAACAATGCGATTTATCCCGGTCATCCCAATTCCCAGGGGCACGAACCATTCAATTCCTAGCAGGCTAGGGCGATCATGGTCGATGATGGTCAGAGGTAAGATTTCAGCATGATTCTTAAAATCGACGAGGAAATGTCCAAGGCCCACTACCGGGATTTGATTTCTCTGGTAGTCCTTTAAAATCAGTCTTTGTTTTTGCAGTTCTTTTTTTTTGATACCTGGTATCAGGTGCCGGATGGTGTTCCAGGATACCATAGATAAAAAGGACCCGGAGTTGACTTCCATCTCACAGGGCTTCCCTTCGATGTTCACCTCTATCCGGACCTTTTTTTCATTTGTTGCCCTGGCATTTCTGATGGTTACTGTCTGGTGCATTTCCTCTCTGTCGCTGGTTCTTTTGCTTCGGTTCCATCTACTTCCGGCTTATTTCTCTTCATGTCTGGGGGGGATGCTGCCACGTCTTTTAGGACTATAGCTCTTTTTGTTTTGGGAGACCCTTTTGATGTGCCCCCATTTGTTACAAGCCCTACAGATTGTGTCTAGAAACCTGCATTCAGATCGTGGGTGGTTGCCTCCACATCCCGCACACTGAAACTCCTGCCTGTTTCTTCTCTTTTCCCGCCATTTCTTGTCTGATTGAAGTCTATGGACATCTTCATCTTCGTCATCAGTGTCGCTCTGGGATTCAAGATCTTCATAGTGGGCGGTCGCTGTGGGCTGTTTCTTGCTTCCCTCTGCCTTCTTCTCTCTGGCTTGGTTTGGCTGATCTGGAAATGAATTCATTTGGCACATGGTGGCTATGGATTTCTTTGCTGCTTCAGCGGCGGTGGCTTCTGCAATAGCCTCGGCCATGGTTACGTTTGTTCTATTCAGCAGCTTACTCTGAAGTGTAGCGTCCTTCAAACCGAGGACTACACGGTCCCTCATGGCCTCGTCCATGTTCTGGAACTTGCAGGCTCCTCCAATGTGTCACAGGGCTGCTACAAAGTCTCCAATGGTTTCATCTTTTTTTTTGGTCTCTCTTGTAGAACTCATGTCTTTTTATCAAGTTGGAAACCACAGGTGTGTAATGTGCTTGGAGCATTCTGTTCAGCTCGGGCCAAGTCATCTGTTTGATGTCTCTTGGTTTGGCTAGCACCTTCACCATTTTAAAGATGGCTGGTCCACAGTGTGTAAGGAAGACAGCCCTCTTCCTTTGGTCAGATGTTTCCTGAAGTTCATTGCTTTCTAAAAACATAAGAAAGTGATCGCTATACGATTCCCAATCCTCCTCATCAGGATTGAATGGTGCGGGCGGCGCGTTGTTACCAGCCATCTCTCTTGCTTGGTTCAGATTGCTGCATGCTTCGGTCTCACTCTTCTATGATGATCCCATCTTCGTCGCCAGTGTTCTATTCGGAAATAAGTTGTGTGAGACTGGGTTCCAACAACAACTCTTTTATTTAACTCAGCAAGCAATGGTAACAGAACAAGAGCCCAAGTCATGGCAGCCCTTTTTATAGCAGCTTACTCATGGCTTGTGGCCAATGACACTACTTTAAGTGTTCCCACCATCAGGCAGACCAATCAGATTGGTTCTCTAATGGCCAATCCGAGAACAGCTTTTTTGGCCAATCAGAATAGGGAACTTGGAGCCTACCAAGTTCCATACACAACAATAACATTAGCAGCAATAAAATATTTCCAAGGCAGCACGATGGCTCTTAACAAATTAGAAGTTTAGTTTCAAAAGATTTTGATCCCCTTTCTGGAGGAAGACAAAACTTGATCTATTTTTCATGGTGATTGCATTTCCAGTTTAAGACGAATAGAAAGCTGTTTTTTGTATACTTAGTTTTATCAGACCCCCCCCCCCACGACCTTTTTAGCTGATCCTAAAAAAATTACTCCTGAGAACCCTATATTGCACTAGTTTAGGTTTATGAAGGACAAAAAATTTCATAAAATGGCAGTAGCAGGGAAGGCATGGAGTTACTTCACAGCACAAATTATGAGATAATTCTTATTTTCATCCCTGCCCCAACTTTCAAATATAACCTTTTGCTAAGATTTGATATCAGTACTGCCTATAGGGATAAAACTTCCTTTGTGCTGTGATAGAGCTAACACATAGGCATCATGTTGAAAGTTTAATTGGATTACAAATCTCATTAGTCCTGATCCCCTTGAATATAAGAGCAAGGAGATATTTTAAAGACAAATTTAAGTCAGCCAAAGAAGCCTGTTATAAAGTTGAAACTGGTTATTTGGACGAGACCCCATAGTCTGAATTCCTCTGTCATTAGCTTAAGCACTCAAGGAAGAACTTCATAGTTAGGAGGCAAATTCCCTCTGCCTTGCATTGTGTATCTCATTTTCTTTTGCATTCACTCAGATCGACCACAAAACTGCTTCCAAACTTGAGAAGAAGGACCCCAAAAGAGGACCCCAAATCCTGAAGGACTGTGTGCCTGGACCAGGTGCTTTCACTTGGACCTTCCCCCCCAGCAGCTGCACAGAAGGTGAGAGCCAAGCCCGAAAGGTGGCCAAGCCTTACTCTGTTCCCCCCTGTGAATGATGCGTGTGCTGGATAAATTGCTTTGGTGAGCTGTATCCGGCCGGAGGCCATAGTTGAAGCTCCCTGGTTTTGGAGATCAAAGGAATGTACTGAACTGACTCAGTCCAAAAGCACTGGGAGTTAGTGATTAGAACTTTCTATCTTCCTTTATGTTCTTTCATGAACCTCGGGAGCTCTGTCTTCTGCCTGTCATCAATAACCAGGACCATGCAATGAAAAATACCCTAATCTTCCTTCCTTTATGTACACTCTGGCTTTTATTCTCTCTTTCTTTCATTTCACTGAACTTATGATACTCAAAACCAAGGTCCAGTATATATGCCAACAGTATTCCACTTATCTAGAGCTTACTTTGTCTGAGGCAAAGAAAAGGCTTGTATAGAGTATATACTAGATTACTAAAAACTACAAGGCATATTCTGTCCCAGTGTCTCAGAGATTCTTCACTTGTCTCTTTCTTCTGGATTAAATGGAATTTTGCATTGAATTTTTGAATTTTTCAGTAATAGTTTCTTTTCTCTTCATTATCATTTTCTATTGACTATTTGAATGCTTTGTATTCTAGTTTTCACTGTCCTTTCTTTAACTCAAAGGATTATTTTAAAGACCTCCATTTGATTTCTATTCTTCATGAGTTTTACTTTCTCCTCAGAAATTCTAACTTAGAAGTTAGAATGCAGAATGCAGGCTAGTTCTTCTGACTGCTGGCTGCTTGAATGTTGGCAATTTGATTCTTACTGGTTCAAGGTTGATTCAGCCTTCCACTCCTCCGGGGTCAGTAAAATGAGGACCCAGATTGTTGGGGACAATATGCTGACTCTGTAAATTGTTTAGAGAGGCATCTAAAGTACTCTGAAGTGGTATATAAGTCTAAGTGCTATTGCTATTGCTATCACCATGTCCATCAATATTTTTCAGTCTGTTATCTCTCAGTAAAATCTAGCCTCTTTCTGAATAGTGATTCCTGTGAAACAAAGGGATCAATTTAAGATGAAATTTTCCTCAAAACTCGCACATGTTTTTAATAAGACAAACATGTTTCAGCTGTCCAAGCCCTACATTTTAACAATTAAATTGATTTTCATTGAATTATGCTTCATTTCTAGCGCTATATTTTTGGCATCTCAATTTGCCCCAGACATAGCCTGTAATTTTTCCAAGGCTTTCCAATAATCTGCATGCTGCTGTCCATTTATTTTATCCATTGGCTTCTACTGCTACTACTTCACTCTTGTCAATAATAATTACTTTTGTGGTTTATTAACTACTTGCATTAAATGTCCAAATATATGTCCTTGTCACCTCATTCAATAGTTTTCCTTGTCTTTCATAATAATTCTTCCAAATTCATAATTCTAACACGTTTAGCTTTTTTCATCTTTTCTTAGTGCCAATTTTCACAATATTATGGTACTATTGGAAATGCCATTGCTTCTGCTATTCTGTACTCTGTTGTCATTAAAAAAGTCCTTATCTTTCATATGTATATCTGAATTTGTCACTGCCTTGTCCTTATGATTAATCTGCTCATTATTTCTTTAACACACTGTCCATCTTTATCAATTATTGAACCCAGGAAAACAAAATTATCTGTTGCCTACATTTATTTGCTTACAACTATCAGTCCATGAAGCATGCTGTTACCTTTGTATTCTTAATATTTAACTTTAATACAGACATTTCCCTTTGCAGTTTTAATTCCATCAAGAGCTGTACTAAATCTTTTTTTATGTATTGGAGTAATGAAGTAGCATCTTAAGTGTTCTTAAGTGAAAATGTTGTTTTGGTATCCAGTTTTGATTTTAGTTGCCATCATTTTTAATCTTTCCCTTTTTAAAATGTATTTGTTGTATATTAAACAGATATAGGAATATGGACATCCTTGTTTCATACATTTGATGGTTTCTATATGCTGACATGATGATATAAACAGTCAGAAGTTTTATATAGTCAATAATCAATAATGCAATCTTTCTTTAACTCTTTTACTCAATAAATTCTTCTTCTTAGTTTTGTTATTTTATAATTAGTTTAAGGTTTAGATACTACTTCAATACTTTATTTCATAACGTTTTTTGAAACCCTCCTACTCATTTAACATATCCTGAGAAATCCATCCATCTGCTTGGTAAGCCCACATAGCAAGGTAGCAAGGATGTGGAACCACAATTATATAAGCTATATATAACTTATATAATATATTGGACCACAGTTAAGCACGTTCCTCTAATTGCATAGCTCCTTCCAGCAGACTTGATAATCATAAACATAAGAATGTTTGATAAGCAACATTATTAGCCATCTTGAAAATACTCTTTTTGTTTGCATATAAATTATGTTAAAAATTTTAAACAAGAGGACAAAAATAAAAACAAACTAATATAAAATGATAATATGACCTTTCTCATATCTGAGCTATGTAAAGCATTAGACCAGGGGTATCAAACACATGTTGCCATGGTGGTGTCATGTGATCTATTGTGACTTTTTCCCCTTTTGCTAAACTGGGCATGGGCATGGTCAGCATGTGATGCATCGACCGTGGGACATGAGTTTGTCAGCCCTGCGTTGGAAGCATTCCATTTTGTGAGCACAAGAAAGTTAACATCTATAGTATTCTTTGTTTGGGTAACTGCCATGTCTCCTACTAACTGTTCACTTCTGGCCATCTGAGACCATCTTACTATCACCAAATGTCCTTTTTGAATATCACTGCCATTCCTATGTCCTTATAATCTGAAAAGGATAACAATGTAATCATTTGCCTTAAAGTGGCTTATTTCAGTCCATTAAAGTTCACCTAATAAGATATTTAAGTTGACACATGTCATTTCTCTTTTATAATTTTAATGTTTTTTCTAGAAATGTGCTTCCAAAATTAAAGTGTAATTGAACATAGGCCTTCTTCCAATTTTAACATCATAATGAAAATTCCTTGTGACATTGATCTGAACTCATCATTATTGCAGATATACTTGTATTAACTTCTACATTAATTCCCAATAATAGAAGGACTGTCTCCTGATCTTAGTGGTCACATTATGGTCATGTATATCCCCAAGTCTTGCTAAATATTACAGCCCTTTTGTGCCATTTTATTGTTTAACAATACAAAAAGGGTTTGTTACTGCAATCAGCTTGAACTTCCAAGATATCCTATGATCAGACAATGAAATTATATGACATTACTGAAGTGTGATACTAAAGTTAATTTAATTTATACATTTGGTATTATAAAACTGTATTATATTCTTTCTTAGTTTAGAGATAAAAGGAAGATAGTATAAAGAGTAATTTCAACTAATAAGAAAATATTATATAATTCAATAAGTTATTAATACAGTAAAATATCTGATTTTAAATACATACAGGAAACCAGTAATTCAGAAGTATTTTTAAAACAGGATTTATAATAAAAAAATACATTTTTAAAAAAAGAAACCAAGATATATAAATATGTATATTTAAAATATGGAGTATAATTTGAAATTCAAAAGTTACTTGTTTATCTATAAATAAGTAAAAATAAAGCAAAAACAACATATTAAAATTTTTCATAAGGCCATAAGTGCTTGGGAAAAAGTTATCCCTCAATGCAGATAACTCTACTACAGTGATTATATAGCTTGTTCTAGCCAAGGGGAAAAGTCAAGATTTTCATGATGTCTTGACTGAAAAGTTGTCTGTCCAGACCTCAAGAAAATGGTGTCCTGGGCACTGTGATAGAGAAGGAATGCCTCCAAGATCCCCACCAATGGATATAGCTTAAAGAAAAGAACCTAAAGCATGCTATCCCTGTCAGATACTATAAAAGTAGAAAAAAATTTCTAGAGAAATGATTCCTCAACATTAACAGGCACAAAAATTAATTGCAGAATCAATGTACATTGATCTGCAACTAAAAAAATTCATAGGGGAAAATGGTGTCTAACAATCTAAGTAAACATATTCAAATAAGATTTAAGATGATAAATGGATTTGAAAGCATATCAAATGCTTAGCTGAAGTATTATCAGAAGTTTAAGGTAATATTTATAGTTAATAAAGCCAAAAATTAATTTCCTGGATATTTTGCTGGATATAATTATTTGGTGATTGCTGAAAAACCCATATTGAAATCAACCCAAATAGCAAACAATTCATTGTAATATGACAAAATATTACACATATTTTAAAAAATTATACTATACCAAAATATACCACACACACCAAGGGAACCCAACTCAATTTATTGTCTAGAAGCAAGATTAAGGGCATTTTTCTCTTTCAGAATACTTTGATAGAGCACTCAGATTGAAATTTTGTTACGCTTGTGTAAAACCTTGCACAGCCTTAATGTAGATCAACTTAAGCCCATTGTAAGAAAAAAAAAGATATAACTCTGGGAAATGCCTTTAAATTGTAGTCATTCTAACAGTTTTTGGTATGATAAGTTATCACTGAATACAATTTTATCTATTTCTTTATCAAATTGTCTTAACAATATACAACACTAATTTTAAAAAATCATAAATATTAAAAACAATCAGAATTAAAAATATAAAAATACAGAAAGCATAGCAGAGAATGAATGTAAACCACATTAAAGGAGTCCTTCAAATGTGCATTCCTTACAATTGCAATCTTGCTGAAGCATCAGTTTTATATACAGAGAAACTAGGATAATATAAAAATTGATATATTTTTCCTTTCTGAAAAGAATAAATGTCAGGCATGTATATAACCCTAAGAAAATTATAGTACCATCTTGGCATTGCTTTGGAATAACTCGCTAAACTGCCAAGACAGTGTTTGCCATTTAACTATTTGTGTTTGCCATTTAACTATTATGTAAATATGATGACTAGGTTATATATACACACACATATGTATGTATGCACAACTTTTTACTTAATTTTTGAGAGTAATTGGAATATAGTACCTGTTGTTATTAACCTTATACAGTTACAAAGGACATCATATAGCTATATTCCTGCTGTGTATTGCAAAATGTTGAACAATCATGATTGATACTGCAATTATAAAGTTAATGGTTCTGTAAGTCATTGCAAAGTCATCTTTCAGTTAAATATTATGATTAAGGTTTTAAAAGTGAAGAAAGCTATTTTGACCTTTAACTTATCATGTAGTTCTTATGTGAAATATAAACTAGTATTAATAAGGATGAAGAAAAGCAGGATCACACTATCTTTTGAATACAAATTCATTATATTGCTAAATTGAACATCTACCTATACCATAGCAGATCACTTAATCTCTTCTGAAACATTTGAGAAGCGACTAATTGCTTTTCAAACTTAAATCAAAATGAAGTATGTTGATTCTAATATTTGCAAATGGCACATAGGATACTATCCCGACCCCATTTCCAATGAAATGGAATGAAAGAAGATTTTCTTCAGTCCAACCATATATTTCATTGTGTGTAATATACAGATAATTTCTGATACTTAGAACAGACCAATGGTGTTCTGCTTTATTTTTTAGTATAGGACTGTCAAACTTCCTGTGGCTGGATGTATCATGTTCTGGCCATGTCCACCACCCATTTTAGTGAAGGGGAAAAAAGTTCTGACACATCACATGATGCTGTTGTGACAATGTAAATTTGACACCCCTGTTCTGATAGATAGCATTGTTGTTAGTTGCAAAGTCGTGTCCGATCCATTATGAACCCATGAACAATGTTCCTCCAGGCCTTCCTGTCCTTTACCATCTTCTGGAGTCCATTTAAGCTCATAGCTACTGCTTGAGTGAATCCATCCAGTCACTTCATTCTCTGTTGTCCCCTTCTTCATTGCCCTCAATCTTTCCCAGCATTAGGCTGTTCTCCAGTGAGTGCTTCTTTGTCATTAGGTGGACAAAGTATTTGAGTTTCATCTTCAATATCTGGCCTTCTAAACAGCAGTCAGTGTTGATCTTCTCTAGGACTGACCAGTTTGATTGCCTTGTAGTCCAAGGAACTCGCAGCACCATAGTCCAAAGACATTAGGTAACAAATAACATCAGGTAAGGTTAATTTTTTAAATTAAGATTTCCTACAATGATTTAGAAATTTCTTTGTATTTGATGGACATCACTTCAACATCTGGGTGGGCCCAAGGGCCAAAGAACACATCATCTCAGGACCCACATAGGCACAAGGTGCATTTTTATAGGTCTTCATTGTGGTAATAATAAAATATTAATATTTTAAAGGTATACCTGGACTTATATTTTTCAATAAATTTCAGGGCATGCCACATAATAAAGTACTAACACATCTTACGTATGTTCAATTTCAAAATCTGAAAATTATAGATTTTCGTAAGTCCCCCCAAAAATTTAGGCCCTAGGTATGTACCTAAAAGATCACATAAAACATGAAATGGCCATTGTGAAATCTGCATATTTTCTGTTTTTCTTTAAACTCTTTTACCTTCACATCACATTACTAGAGAAGGAAAAGACAGTTGTTACCAAATTTCTGATTTCTATTTACTATAAAAATGTCTTACACTGTAGGAAAAAGGAAGGAGAGATCTTAACCTTATGTACATTACTTACATAAAAGTGTTATCTCAGCATAGGTTAAATGCTGATGCTAAATACACCCAGTTTCCAATTTAGTCTTTATTAATTTTAGTTTCTATTTTCTGAATCAAAAACCTCATTATGTCAAGTCCCTGAAACTGGCAGTTATAGCTTTACATTTTACATTTACATATATCCTGACTCTCAATGATTACAATTGTTAAAAAAAAAATCTTGAAAAACAAAGAATGAGCCAAAAAATTTAAAAATAGCACAACAAAATAATAACAATGAAAAAAAATAAAAAATAAACACAGAGGGAAACAGAAAGTAATTTAAGGCCCGGTCCCACTGAATTTATGGATGCAAAGAGGATGTAATAAAAAGCTTGCCATCCATTGGAAAACACTATGCATCCGTTGTGTACTCATTGCATACATGTTTCATACGTTCTATCCGTCGAGCATCCGTCCAGTGCGATTTCATCCATGCAAGAAGTTTTGAGCTGCACAAAACTTTGTGAACGGATGAACTTTCCGCCTTTTACGATGTAAATCCACGACACACGAGCAACAAACGTTCTATGTCCGTTATCATCCGTTAAACATCCGCTGTATCCTCTCTGCATCCTCTGGGCATCCTTGCAACTCACATCCACTGCAGCCGAAAACAGAAAGAGGGAGAAAAGAAAAGGTACATGGAATGTCTATACATCGTTAGTAGCACGGAAATAGAAAGGATGCACAGTGAACGGTTTGCATCCGATATACATCCGCGTGGCATCCCCTTTCTTTCCTTTAGGCGTAAGTGATGCATCCGCTTCATCCGCTATGCATCTGCTTTGCAATTATCCCCCATAACCCCTTCGGAGGTGTCATCCCCTTCCATCCGCTTTTATCCACTAGGCTTCCGATGAACATCCATTTAACATCCCTGCTACATACTACCCATGTCCGTTCTTTTCCATTCTGTTTATGCAAATTTTTGCCACTTTCTGGAGCAGATAACAACGGATGGAGCCACCCCCAAAATTTTGCTCGTCTGCTGTGTCCTTTATGCATACGTTTTGCATCCGTCAGCCAGTGGGACCGGGCCTTTAAGGGACAACTTCAATCAACTTTCTGAAAGGTTTGTGTGAAGAGTCAGGTCTGCAAGGTCATTCAAAATACTAGTAAAAACTGTTAGGGATAACATTGTTTTACCCTAACTGGTTTAGGTGAAATAATAACTATGAATCATAGTTAGTGTATGTTAGAGTGTATGCAGCTTTAACTGTGAAATAGCAATTAAAGGAGTGGTTATGAAAACACTATAATAGTAGCAAGGCTACAGCTTGCTCACTCTCTCTGGCTTTGATGATCCCTGATTACTGCTTGGAATCAAGACTGCATTGCTCAAACGGGAGAGACAACAAAGGACTGATTTGTAAGTGAACTGACATAGGATATTCTACATGGACTTTGCTAACTGAATATCCCTGAATGGACTGACTACATGGTAAATGAATATTGGACTGTTATTTGACTATGCCATAAACTTATACTGGAATAAAATATATTCTTGATAGCACAAGCGTATCTGTTATTTTTACTGTATGTTAATAAACATACAAGCTTAGCTTACTCATTTATCTGTGTGCCTATCTGACTAACGCTGCACATTCTGTTTAGCTTGTCTACCTAACCCTGGTTGGGGAACCCAGGCTTAACAAAAACCTTAAATTATTTTACTTCCTTTCCGTCTTATAACAAAGAAAGTGAAATTCAACTCATTGTAACATATTTTTCCAATGCACTCTTCTTCTCCTAACTTTAATTCATGTTTTGCTAACTCCTGTTTCCATATTCCTTCACCAAGGTCATCCTAGTGGTCCTCTCCAGGAAGCAAGATTCAGATAGTCACATTAATTAGATTTAATGTCACAAAGAAGGGGGTTCAATTACAGTATATTGTAAACTAAGTAATAAAACAGCAGTCCTCATTTATTAATGAGCACATTAAAACAAGCCTCAATCAGCTGTTTGAGTATCTTCCACATGGATTCCATAACTGATAGACTGAAGTCTCACTTAAGAGATAAGACACTTCATGTTCATCTGTTCCTCATTTGTCAGGTTTTGAATAATTCCTTTTTCTTGCCCGGATTATATCTCTACATCAACTTTGTTTGCATTTCTTCCTTTGACAATTCTTCCTTTAACATAATGTGTGGAATCTGGAACTGAACACACTGTTGAAAAGAAGACACTATTATTTTGCACCAGGCTGATGGATGGAAGTTCTATCAGTTGTTGATAGAGGTGGCAGGACCTTTTGTTTATGATTTTTTTCAAATTGTTTTTATCCTAATTCTAATTTTTTTATAACACACTTCACAAAATATTCCTGCCTACAAATCTATTTCATCAACATTATTTCAAGCAGCTCAGAAAAACCAGGAGCAAACTTGCTTTAGGAAAACTTTAACTTTTGTTTGGTTGAGTGATCCAAGAGTGCTTCATCTATTCTTGTTTTCATTTATTTGCATGCAAATGTTTTCAAAAGTTACAGTCATCATGATCATCATTATCACCATCATCATGACCACAGTAGAAGTGCCATTATTACCAACTACAATCATGGCAAGTTCAGAATAACAGAGCAAGGGAGTTGGAAGGGACCTTGGAAGTCTTCTACTTCAGCTCTTTCCTCAAGCAGGAAATTCTATAGTATTTCATACAAATGATGGTCCAATCTTTTCTCAAAAGCTTCCAGTGTTGGAGTATCCACAACTTTTGGAGGCAAGTCATTCCACTAATTAATTATTCTGTCAGGAAATTTCTCCTTAATTCTTCTTTGAGACTCAGAGGACCTTTTCAATGAGAACTGAATACAATTGTGATTTTGTCAACCAGGTCAGGAAACAGGGTTATTGCAATTTTTTTTTGAAGTCGTATTATGAGGAATAAAAGCATAATTTTGAGTATATGATAATGTCTTTGTTCTGTTACATCATGCAGAATCAAAGCAGGACTATTTTGAGTCTTTTTCTCATGCTTTAAGGCCTGGTCCCACTGGCCGACGGACGCAAAACCTATGCATAAAGGACACAGCGGACGAACAAAATTTCGGGGGTGGCTCCATCCATTGTCATCCACTCCAAAAAGTGGCAAAAATTTGCATGAATAGAACAGAAAAGAATGGAAAAGAACGGATGTGGGTAGTATGTAGTGGGGATGTTAAACGGATGTTCATAGGAAGCCAAGTGGATGGAAGTGGAAGACACCTCCAAAGGGGTTCCGGAGGAGAATTTCAAAGCGGACGCATAGTGGATGAAATGGATGCATCACTTATGCCTAAGGAAAGAAAGGGGATGCCGCACGTATACATATCGGATGCAAAGCGTTCACTGTGCATCCTTTCTATTTCCATGCTACTAACGATGTATAGACGTTCCAGGGGAGAATTTCAAAGTGGATGCATAGCAGATGAAGCGGATGCATCACTTACGCCTAAGGAAAGAAAGGGGATGCCGCGCGGATGTATATCAGATGCAAACCATTCACTGTGCATCCTTTCTATTTCCGTGCTACTAACAATGTATAGACATTCCATGTATCATTTCTTTCCTCCCTCTTTCCGTTTTCAACTGCAGCGGATGTGAGTTGTGAGGATGCCCAGAGGATACAGAGAGGATACAGCGGACATTTATCAGATGATAAACAGACATAGAATGTTTGTTGCTCGTATGTCATGGATTTACATCGTACATGGCGGAAAGTTCATCCATTCACAAAGTTTTGTGCAGCTCAAAACTTCTTGCGCGGATGAAATCGCAGTGGATGGATGCTCGACGGATAGAGCGTATGAAACACGTATGCAATGAGTACACAATGGATGCATGGCGTTTTCCAATGGATGACAAGCTTTTTTTTAACATTTTACATCCTCTTTGCATCTGTAAGTGCAGTGGGACCGGGCCTTTACTTTTTTCAGGGCTCAGATGTTTTATTTCTTGTACCTGCTAACACTTCTTGCATTCCTTCACCAGTATTTTCTCTATCCTTCTCTTTAAATTGGTAGCAATGCAAAAGGACTTAAAATGATTAAATACTTAATTTCTACTGTCTTTTTCTTCAGAAAGGAGACAAGATTTTTCTCTTTATCTAGAGTTTTTATGTTCATTAATAATTATTTTAAGGTTAGATTTCATTAAAAATCAATACTTACTGATGGACCTCAAGCTACCTGAATAGAGCTCATACATCTTACTCAGTGTGTGATAGGCACTGATCTGTTGCAAATGCATCTTTTTCTAAATTACCAGCCTTTAATTCCTTTCCTGCCTCTTTATTTATTGGTCTCCAGAGGTGAAAATCTCACAACCCATATTGATGTTGTAATTAAATGGTTGAAACAATATATATATTAGGAAAAGAGCTGGGTTAAGTAGTTCTTGCTCATTAATAGCCTATGACTTTATTGACTATATTGACTATATAAAAGGTACTATACTGACTATATAAAAAAATGGGATCGGGTTTGGGAACTAGACAGCAGAGCTCTGCCTCATAAAACAATTAGATTCATGAGTTGTAAAAGTAAAGAGTCCTTCATGTGGCTTCTTGTGATGTATGAATGGACACCAGAATATTTCCTAAGCAGCAAACGTGATATTGGGGATGGCATTACTTACTGCAACCCCGACATACTGCTCACATTGGAAATTGCATTAACTACTTTGTATGATTCACTTAAATTAATCTGCACTCAAACAGTATTACTGGGTAATTCAAGGATATACATAATTGCTATGATGTTGCTAAGGTCTATTAATAAGGCATCATCAAGGAGGACTTCAAAATTGTTGCCATTAAAATTTCAATTGCAGTACAGCTCTAAAACTAGCAAGACCAGCTTTTTGAATATGCTTTTCTACGTCTGAAGAAAATTTCCTAGCAATAGAAAATAACAACAGGCAAAACAATAAATGCTTATTTGTATATTACACAGCTTAAAGCCCATGTCACACTGAACCAACGAATGCAAAGAGGATGTAAAATGGACAAAAAACCTTGCAATCCATTCGAAAACGCGAGGTACTCACTGCCTCTGTTTTGCTTCCTCTCTATCCGTCCAGCATCCGTTTATTGACGTTTCATCCGCTCCAAAAGTTTTAGGCTGCCCAAAACTTTTGCGCGGAAAATGTATCCAGTTTGTCTGTTCTGCATCCGCTACGCATCTGCTACGCATCCGTTACGCATCCACTATATCCACTAGGCGTCCGCAATGCATCCGCGCAACTCCATCCACCCGGATGCAGGGAGAAAGCGGAACGGATGCGGAAGGGATGCAGAACGGATGCCTCGCGGATGCAAAATGGAAACAAAGTGTTTAAAACGGAAAAAACGTTCACAGAGGGAACCTATCTCGGATATTAAGGATGTCTAGGGAATGCCTAGAGGATGCCTAGAGCATACCTAGCGGAAAACCTATACTGCCTATAAAAAGGGGGAGCAACTCACCTGCATCTCACTTTCAGAACAGCAACCCAGCGGTGCAGACCTCTGCAGCCTTCATCTGGCTTTTCCTCTTCCACAGCATCCAGTCATGTCCACCGTGGATTGTAACAAAGTCCTTTCGGCAGTCACCATCGTTCTGCAACAGTGCGAAGCCATCTGCAGGCTCTGTGAACTCTACTGCGAGAAGAAAAGGAGCCACCCAAAAAGAGTCTGGATCCGAAGATGGTCCACCAGAAGAGCAGAGGACAGACTGTACAACAAGCTGATGGTGGAGCTCAGGAGCGAAGACACGGGTGTTCCAGAACTTCATGAGGATGTCTCCAGCCATGTTTGATGAACTTGTGCAGCGCCTGGCACCCAGGTTGACCAAGGCAAACACCAGCTTCTGGCCCAGCCTGGAACCTGGGCTCAAGGTGGCACTCACTCTGCGCCACCTGGACTCAGGGACCTCCTACAGGAGCATGCAGTACAGCTGGAGGGTGCCATCCAACACCATCAGCATTGGGGTCAGAGAAGTGGAGCAGGCCATCATCGAAGAAGACAAGGAGGAGCTCCTCCAGTGCCCCTCCACTGAAGAAGGCTGGAAGAAAGTTGCAGAGCAGTGGTATCAGAAGTGGAACTTCCCCCACAATGTTGGATCCATAGATGGCAAGCACGTGGCCTGCAAAGCTCCAGCCAAGTCGGGGTCCACTTATTTCAAATCCAAGGGCTTCTTCAGCATCATCCTCTTCGCCATGGTCGATGCTGACTACAAGTTCATGTACATCGATGCTTCAGGCAATGGCTCATCTTCCGATGCCCAGGTATACAACGCCAGTGACCTCAAGGAGGAGCTGGAACGCAACCTCATGGTGGGCTTCCCAGATCCAGATCCCCTGCCCAACGACACACAAGATGTGCCCTACTTCATCGTGGGGGATGACGCCTTCTCCCTCACAACCTATCTCATGAAGCCCTACACTTCCAGACTCCTCACCCATGAAGAGAGGATCTTCAACTACAGGTTGTCCAGGGCAAGGCGGGTGGTGGAGAACGCCTTTGGCATCCTGGCCAACAGGTTCCAGGTACTTCTCACCACCATGCAGCATCGCCCAGAGACCGTGAGGAGGATCGTGGAAGCTTGCTGCATCCTGCACAATCTCATGCGCACCCGCTACCCAGTCTTGCAGAAAGGCTCGTGGACCTCCAGCAATGGGGACATGGAGCCTGGGGAATGGAGGCAAGGGCGAAACCTG
>BLBF01000006.1:43340176-43350861 GCA_015471245.1 Laticauda colubrina | reverse complement strand
TGCCAAAGGTGTTCTCCACCACCCGCCTTGCCCTGGACAGCCTGAAGTTGAAGATCTTCTCTTCACGGGTGAGGCATCAGGAAGTGTAGGGCTTCATGAGGTAGGTTTTGAGGGAGAAGGCGTCATCCCCCATGATGAAATAAGGCACATCTTGCGTGTCATTGGGCAGGGGTTCTGGATCTGGAAAGTCCATGATGAGGTTTCCTTCCAGACCCTCCTTGAGGTCACTGGTGTTGTATACCTGGGCATCTGAACATGAGCCGCTGCCTGAAGCATCAATGTACATGAAATTGTAGTCAGCATGGCAAAGAGGACGATGCTGAAGAAGCCCTTGTAGTTGAAATAAGTGGACCCCGACTTGGCTGGAGCTTTGCAGGCCACGTGCTTGCCATCGATGGCTCCAACTGTGTGTGGGTAGTTCCACTTCTGATACCACTGCTCTGCAACTTTCTTCCATCCTTCATCAGTGGAGGGGCACTGGAGGAGCTCCTGCAGGTATTCTTCGATGATAGCCTGCACCACTTCTCTGACCATAATGCTGATGGTGTTGGGTGGCATCCTCCAGCCTTACTGCATGCTCCTGTACACGGTCCCTGAGGCCAGGTGGCGCAGAGTGAGTGCCACCTTGAGCCCAGGTTCCAGGCTGGGCCAGAAGTTGGTGTTTGCCTTGGTCAACCTGGGTGTCAGGCGCTTCACAACTTCGTCAAACATGGCTGGAGGCATCCTCATGAAGTTCTGGAATGCACGAGTGTCTTCGTTCCTCAGCTCCACCATCAGCTTGTTGTACAGTCTGTACTCTGCTCTTCTTCCGATCCATCTTCGGACCCAGACGCTTCTTGGCCGCCTCCTTTTCTTCCAATAGTAGAGTTCACAGAGCCTGTAGAAGGCTTCGCACTGTTGCAGAAGGATGGTGGCTGCCAAAAGGACTGTGTTAAAATCCACAGTTGACATGACTGGATGCTGTGGAAGAGGAAGAGTCAGATGAAGGCTGCAGAGGTCTGCACAGGTGAGCTGCTGGTCTGAAAGTGAGATGCAGGTGAGTTGCTCCCCCTTTTTATAGGCAGTATAGGTGTCCCTTTGCATCCTCTAGGCATCCTCTAGGCATCCTCTAGGCATCCTCTAGACATCCTCTAGACATCCTTAATATCCGAGATAGGTCCCCTCTGCGAACGTTTTTTCCGCTTTAAACGCTTTGTTTCCATGCTGCATCCGTTCTGCATCTGTTCCATTTCCGTTCCGCT
This sequence comes from Laticauda colubrina, assembly GCA_015471245.1. Taxonomy (NCBI): domain Eukaryota; kingdom Metazoa; phylum Chordata; class Lepidosauria; order Squamata; family Elapidae; genus Laticauda; species Laticauda colubrina. The sequence continues at coordinate 43,349,620 of BLBF01000006.1, read as the reverse complement.
TCCTTCCTGCATCCGAGCGGATGCGAGTTGCGCAGATGCGGAACGGATGCCTAGCAGACATAGTGGATGCATAACGGATGCAGAACGTATGCATAGCGGATGCCTAGTGGATGCATAACGTACGAATTGGATACATTTTCCGCGTAAAAGTTTTAAGCAGCTCAAAACTTTCTGAGCGGATGAAACGTCAATAAAAGGATGCTAGACAGATAGAGAGGAAGCAAAATGGAGGCAGTGAGTACATCGCGTTAACCAACGGATGGCAAGCTTTTTTGTCCGTTTTACATCCTCTTTGCATCCATTGGTGCAGTGTGACAGGGGCTTTAGTCAATGCTGTTTGCTAATCTGTGAAAAAATTTGGTCCTGCAAAATTTTAAAAAATTACATAAGTAATTTTAACTTCTGAAATACATCAGGTATTCAGACCATGTAATAAAAAAGTACAGTAGGAAATAAAACTTTTCTAATATCACTTTTCTGGATGCATAGATGAATGCACAAGTTATATAGATATAAAACCAAAAGTTCAGGAGTAATATTTTATTTTATTTTTATATATGAATACTTATTCTGATTTCATATTTATGTATTGCTATTGAGTACTTTATGAAGATGACATAGGAATTTGGTAAATTAGGTCAAAATTGATACCAAATTATTAAAACTGTTTTGAGTTGTGTGCTTGTTTGATGAATTATAAATTATGAATATGTGAAATTCTAATTACCCATAAAAATAATGTCATGTATAATAGATGCAAGCATCTTTCCACATAGAAATATAATTAATATTTGCAACCAAATCCACACTCTGATTATGCATATTAGGACTGTGGGAGATAGTTTCTTGTCAGCTTCAAATTTGATACAAATGAAGCAATTCTAAAATTTGATGGCCAACAACCAGCAATGAAACATAATGATATTTCTCATTGAGTAAATGTCATAAATTACAGCACTGTAGCATATAAAAAAATCATCTGACAGTCCAGATTTGCAACCCAAGCATTTGCTGAATTTTAAGCCCATGTCACACTGAACCAACGGATGCAAAGAGGATGTAAAATGGACTAAAAACCTTGCCATACGTTCGAAAACGCAATGTACTCACTGCCTTCGTTTGGCTTCCTCTCTATCTGTCCAGCATCCGTTTATGGACGTTTCATCCTCTCCAAAAGTTTTGGGCTGCCCAAATATATCCAGTTCATCCATTATGCATCTGCTACGCATCCGCTAGGCATCTGTTACGCATCCGTTATACATCCGCTATATCCACTAGCTATCTGCTGCGCATCCGCGCAACTCGCATCCGCCTGGATGCAGGGAGGAAGCGGAACGGATGTGGAACGGATGCAGAACAGATGCCTAGCGGATGCGGAATGGAAACAAAGTGTTTAAAACGGAAAAAACGTTCGCAGAGGGGACCTATCCCGGATATTAAGGATGCCTAGAGGATGCCTAGAGGATGCCTAGCGGAAAACCTATACTGCCTATAAAAAGGGGGAGCAACTCGCCTGTATCTCACTTTCAGAACAGCAGCCCAGCAGTGCAGACCTCTGCAGCCTTCATCTGGCTCTTCCTCTTCCACAGCATCCAGTCATGTCCACCGTGGATTGTAACAAAGTCCTTTCGGCAGCCACCATCCTTCTGCAATAGTGCGAAGCCATCTGCAGGCTCTGTGAACTCTACTGCGAGAAGAAAAGGAGCCACCCAAAGAGTCTGGATCTGAATATGGTTTGCCAGAAGAGCAGAGGACGGACTGTACAACAAGCTGATGGTGGAGCTCAGGAGCGAAGACACTCGGGCATTCCAGAACTTCATGAGGATGCCTCCACCCATGTTTGACGAAGTTGTGCAGTGGCTGACACCCAGGTTGACCAAGGCAAACACCAGCTTCCGGCCCAGCCTGGAAGCTGGGCTCAAGGTGGCACACCCTCTGCGCCACCTGGCCTCAGGGACCTCCTACAGGAGCATGCAGTATGGCTGGAGGGTGCCATCCAACACCATCAGCATTGTGGTCAGAGAAGTGGTGCAGGCCATCATCGAAGAATACAAGGAGGAGCTCCTCCAGTACCCCTCCACTGAAGAAGGATGGAAGAAAGTTGCAGAGCAGTGGTATCAGAAGTGGAACTTACCACACACCGTTGGAGCCATAGATGGCAAGCACGTGGCCTGCAAAGCTCCAGCCAAGTCAGGGTCCACTTATTTCCACTACAAGGGCTTCTTCAGCATTATCCTCTTCGCCATGGTTGATGCTGACTACAAGTTCATGTACATCGATGCTTCAGGCAACAGCTCATCTTCAGATGCCCAGGTATACAACACCAGTCACCTCAAGGAAGAGCTGGAAGGCAACCTCATCGTGGGCTTCCCAGATTCAGAACCCCTGCCCCACGACACACAAGATGTGCCCTACTTCATAGTGGGGGATGATGCCTTCTCCCTCACAACCTACCTCATGAAGCCCTACACTTCCAGACTCCTCACCCATGAAGAGAGGATCTTCAACTACAGGCTGTCCAGGGCAAGGCAGGTGGTGGAGAACGCCTTTGGCATCCTGGCCAACAGGTTCCAGGTACTTCTCACCACCATGCAGCATTGCCCAGAGACCGTGAGGAGGATCATGGAAGCTTGCTGCATCATGCACAATCTCATGCGCACCCACTAACCTGTCTTGCAGAACAGGCCCGTGGACCTCCAACAAGGCAATGGGGACATGGAGCCTGGGGAATGGAGGCAAGGGCGAAACCTGATAGACATTGAGGATGTGCAAGGCCCCAAAAGAGCCTCACATGAAGCGAAGAGGCAGCGCAACCTCCTGAGACAATGGTGCAACTCCCCAGCTGGAGCAGTGGAGTGGCAAGACAGGATGGTAGATGCTTAATGGATGCTTCCTTCAGCCTGTCTCATCACACTGATGAGATTGGGCCATGTATGTTTGGTTGGCCTACAATGAACAGGGCGTTTAATAAAGAGTTGTGTTTGTGTTGACATGCGTGGATAATTATTACATTATTATTGATAATAAAGGGCCGTAGGTGTGGCACCTGGGAGGGTGGACCATGCAGTCCCAGTATGCTTGCACTGGAGGTTTATCTATCCCACAGCTATTACCCATCCCACAGGTATCCCTGCCCATCTCACAGCTATCTCAACCCATCCCACTGCTATCTTTACCCATCCCACAAGCATGCAAAGGCTTAAACCATTTCTAAAAGTTTCCAGCAAGACTTTATTAAAAAAAAAAAAAAAAGAAATGAAGCAAGTGTGTGAATCAAAAACAAACTTTATTAACAACAAGCTATAAGACAAAAATGAGTCTCTGGCACTCTTCTTGGTCGCTCAGTCTCAGGGGTGAAGGGTGCAGGTGCTTTGGAGGTGGCTGGTGCTGGAGTGCTTGTCATCAGCTCCTCCAGAAGCAGAAGCAGCAGAAGCCCCAGCGCCAGAAGAGCAAGCCCCTGCTGCAGAAGCCCCAGCAGAACCAGAGTGAGGGCCAGGGTCGGGATTGTAGCCCTGTCCCTCTTGCCAAGGCTGGCAGCAGATGGCTGAGGCTTGCTGTGCTTCCGCATGGTTGTGGGGTTGGTGGCTGGCAGGGAGGCTGGCAGGAACCAAGGCTGGCAGGAAGGCTGGCAGGGAGGGTGGCACTAAGGCAGGCAGGAAGGCTGGCAGGCAGGCAGGCACCAAGGCTTGCAGGAAGGCTGGCAGGGAGGCAGGCACCAAGTCTGGCAGGAAGGCTGGCAGGCAGGCAGGCAGGCTGGCTGGCAGGAAGGCTGGCAGGCAGGCAGGCACCAAGGCTGGCAGGCAGACATGAACCAAGGCTGGCAGGAAGGCAGGCAGCACGGCTGGCAGTCAGACATGAACCAAGGCTGGCAGGAAGGCAGGCAGCAAGGCTGTCAGGCAGACTGGCTGACAGCAAGGCTTGCAGGCAGGCTGGCAGCAAGGCTGGCAGGGAGGCTGGCAGCAAGGCTTGCAGGCAGGCTGGCAGCAAGGCTGGCAGGGAGGCTGGCAGCAAGGCTTGCAGGCAGGCTGGCAGCAAGGCTGGCAGCAAGGCTGGCAGCAAGGCTGGCAGCAAGGCTGGCAGGCAGACATGCAGGCAGGGCAGGCAGGGCAGGCAAGGCAGTCGATGTGTCTGGCAGCAGGTCTTTCCTCTGAATGGCGACCTGCTTCCGAGCTGCTTCCATTATATCCGCGGGGCTGACGCAATGCATCCTCCCCGCATGTGCAATTAACACCAGGCATCCATTAGGCTTCTGCTGTGCATCCGCTGTGCATCCGCTTCATCCATTCGGCGTCCGCTGAGTATCTGCTGTATCCGTTCCATGTCCGCTTTGCTGAGGTCCCCCTGAAGCCTGGCGTATGTGCCATCCACTCCCATCCGCTTCCATCCTCTGGACTTCCGTTCCACATCCGCTTTGCATCCGCCCTGCGTCCTCCCCGCGTCCGTGTTATCCGCTCCGGTTATGCAAATTTTTGCCCCTTTTGAGAGCAGATAACAACAGATGGAACATTTTGCTCGTCCGCTGTGTCCTTTTTGCATCCATTGGGCAGTGTGGCATGGGCTTTAACAAAGAGAATTAAGACTAAGTCAATATACCAATCGATATTGCTACTATTATGTATTCAGGAGATGTAAAATGCACTATGTTGCATTATTAGAGCTGCTGTTGTTATTATTATTGTTATTATTATGCTTGAATTTGAGCTTTGAAGATGGGAAGATCTGATTGTGATATTTTTTTTAAAAAAACAGCTATTTAAATTGATTTGATATACAATTCTGTAAACAATGTTGTAATGGTAAAACGTGCAGCTGCCTCCCTTTTTGACAGAATAAGTTAAAAATAACATGGATATAGACTTTTATACAGCGTTAACACTGAAACATTTCAGCTGGATAATTTCAAGGATTTCACAACAGTACAATTTTGAAATATTTCACCTGAATCTCTCTTACGGCAGAGGCAGCAGAAATGACAAAAAAGGCACTAATTGCTCACAGCAAATTCTTGCAAAATTGTGCTTAAAGAACAAAGTGTCTTTTTCCAATTTAAGATAAGCACTTTCTAAAAATTATTTAAAATTAAACTTAAAGAGATCAAATAGTATAAATAACATCTGATTACTTTGATTTTTTGGATGGGCATTTACACAGCAATGTAAGATTCTCCATAATTTGTAATGATATGTTATCTCCCACTGGTTCAACATTTGTTTGAATTATTTGTCATCAGGTTAGTGTTGAGTTTTAGTGGTGGGATTTGAAAATTTTTACAACTGGTTCAGTGGTCATGGCTTGGTGGGCATGGCAGGGGAAAATCTCCATACTCACCCCACTCCTGGGGGAAGGTTACTGCAAAATCCCATTCCCTTTCCACCCCATTAACCTGCTTTCCATCTCCATTCTCCTGTGCAGGGCAACAAAAGAAGACTCAGCCGATCAGATGGAACTCAGGAGGCAGAGAATCGATGGGGGCAGGGCCAGTCAGAGGTGGTATTTGCTGGTTCTCTGAAGTCCTCAAAATTTCCACTACTTATTCAGAACCTGCTGAATACCACCTCTAGTCTGAGTGAATCCATAGATCAAGGATGTCAACTGGCGGCTTGCGGGCTGGATGTGTTACATGCAAGCCACAGCTCCTAGCTTTGTAAAGGGAAAAATGTTGTGATACGTCATGTGACAGCAACATGAAGCAGCAAGTCTGACACCCGTGGCACAGATAATCTTCCTCCATGGATTATATGTCCTTAATCTAAGTTCGTCCAATGGTGCATCCATTGTAATTACAATAAGTCCATCCTTTTTTTGGAGCATTCTGCAGAGATTTAGGAATTGCATAATAGGTCTGAAATAGAATAATTTGTGTCTTATGTCTGGTTATTTGAACCATTTGTTTTGGTTTAATACCATTAGCACTAATTTTTGAATATTAAGCAAATAATTTTCAAATATTAAACCTTATGACAAAAGTCTGAAAAAAACAAGTTGTACAAATTAATTTAAAAGATGATGAGCTGCCATTTTGTCCCTAGGATTTTTTTAACTGAATGACAGCAATTTTAAAAAAGATGATACATAAGGAAATGGACTAGTATATCCAGTAGAGTCCATTCCACCTCCCAAAAGGCTCAGATAAGTCATCTGGTTTTAAACTGCTAGGATAAAAATGGTATCCTTCAAGCAGAAATCTGAAATTGTTTACTCATGATTTATATGCCTTTTAGTATTTATTAGATAAGTCATGACTCACTCATTGGGTCATCTTGCTTTCAACATGTAAAATAGGGTGGGAGTTTTTATCGATTCCTCACAACTCTTAGAAGCAGCTCCTCATCCTTTGCTGATCCATGGAACTGTCTGGCACTTTGCAGAGGGGAGGTGAACAAAGGATTCTTCAGACTGCAAGAAAACTGCATCTCTACTCCCCATTCCAAGTTGTCTCCAAGGGACTCTCTCCAAGAAACAAGAATACTTACTTAGTGTTTTTCAGCCCTATTACACCAGCAGCAACCAAGTTGTTCCTTCCTAATTTTTTTCTGCCCATTAAGATATTTTAAAATTTAGCTTCATTTCCAAAGCAACCATCATTGCTTGCCCATTGGATCTTGCTCTAACCACTTGGGTACAGGTACAAAAGGGTATGGCTATCTTCTCGCATCTTCACTAGAGCTACAGAAACTTCTCTGGAGCCACAGAACCTTCTGGAAACACATTCTTTAAATTAAGCCATTTGAGGTATTTTGGTTCAGAAAGTATTGCTTTTTGATGCCCAATTAAAGACAATGTCAAACCTCAAGCGTCATGTTCCCCCCAAAATAAAGTCCATGGCATCCATTTTCCATTTAAAGTCCATTTATTAGGAATACATTAAATTGGCACAGACAATTAATTAAAAGTGTAATTCTGACTTTGAACTGGATCCAGAATTACACCCAAGAAAAGCAAAAGTGTAAAACATTCCTCTAAGTCACAATCTCCAATCACTTCTTGGTCCCATTATCCGGCAACTCCAAATTCCACCTTCATCCAGCTGCAGGCATCTGAGCTGTTCTCATGGGAAAGGAATGCCACCTAGATGTAACATTCTCCTTTTATCTCTACAACCCTTTGTGTATTAGCTTTTAGATTTAAAGTAAATTCAGTTACTTTAAATCTAAAAGCTCATATGAAATATGGCTACACATATTATGTCATCTTCAGGATCAACAGACATGAGGTTGTAGCATATGGATTCCCTTTGTAAGTGTTGCAGCCATTTTGGACTTCTGATTTTACATTACATGAGCATGTTATGCTTCCATGCCCAATTTTGTTCCATCTCTGTCTCTTTTTTCCTTTTTATAAACATTTTTTCCTTAAGTATATTGCCAGTAAGAATTTCACAGAATATCAAGAAAACAGATTGCTAATTAATATTACATTAACAGAGACTAAATCTCTAACTGAAATTTTATTAATGGATTCTAAAAGAAAACATGAACATGTCTGTAACTGAATTTAAATGAAATCAAAGACCCCGTATAAAATTGTTCCAGTTTTTTTTTCAATATACATACATAAAAATAAAAGTTCATAAATACATTATCTCAGGAGAAGACATGTTTTATATTTATGCCATGAAATGTATACCAGATATGGATAAGAAAACGAGATATGACTTTCCAAGTTTTAAAATAAGTGATTGTTTATAATTTAGTATAAGACATGGTATACAAGAGTCTTCTATTTTTGTTCTGAAACTGCTTGCTTACTTAAATCAGAACAGGCTGGGGCAAAGATACCCCAAATGTCAGAACCAGAGGTGGTATTCAGCAGGTTCTGACCAGTTCTGGAGAACCAGTAGTGGAAATTTTGAGTAGTTCAGAGAACTGGCAAATACCACCTCTGACTGCCCCTGCCCCCATCTATTCTTTGCCTCCCAAGTCCCAGCTGATTGGCTGGGTCCTCTTTTGTTGTCCTGTGCAGGAGAATGGAACTGGATAGAAAGTTAGTGGGGAGGGGAGGGAATGGGAATTTTGCAATAACCTTGGGGTGGGATGGGAATGGAGATTTTACAGTATCCTTCCCCTGCAACACCCACCAAGCCACACCCACAAGCCATGCCACGCCCACCAATCCACGCCCACAGAACCATTAGTAAAAAGTTTTGAATCCCACCACTGGCCAGAACATATCTGGTATAAGACAAGCAATCTTTTTTTTTTTGGGGGGGGGGGGTCTAACCCATGGACTACAGATGGCAATCTCCAAGGAAGTGTGCTTGACTCCCATGTTTAGGAAGATAATTAGAATCCACCTATTTTCAAAGCATTTAACTGTTAAACTGATTTTAATCATATTAATTTTGATTTTAATTGTGTTGATATTATTACATGATGATTGATATATGGAATGTAAATAAAAGAATGGAGTATGAAAACACAAAAACAAACACAGTAACATTTGAAATCCCAGAAATATATTGTTTTCAGAGAGACTTGCTGCTGATCAAATACTTTCCCTGTTTACTAGTAGAATTTTTTTAGCTACTGGAAAACACTTCCCTGTTGAAATTTCTATGCCTTCTTTCACCAGTCTGAAAATCTGCAAACTTCTGTAGTAATACTAGATTGCCATCATGGAATTTGGAATCAGAAGTGCTTTCAGGTTTTTAAAAATCTCATATAGCTAACCATTTGTGAACCTATAAAACCATCTGTAGCTTGCTGTGAACATCTTGAAAAATACTGTCAACTAACAACTTTTATAATTGATCCAGGAGAGTATTATTGTTGTTTTAAAAACTGTCCCAGAAATCTCTTTAACTCCTATTTGCTAAAGTTGTTTGAATAACTCTCATTTGATTTCATTGGAATATGGTAAGGTAACACCAGCCACTCCATGTAAACAAGACAGGAGACATGATTAGATGAACTAGTAGTATTGCCAGTTTATATTAACAGAATCATGTAAATCTAAAAGTACCAATTTCCTATGCCACTAGATCCTTTCTAGTTTTTTTTCCTGAAACCATTAGACCTCTAGGAGAGCCTCCCCCCCCCTTCCGTCTGATGTTTCCCAGGCAATATCTCTTCTTCTCATTCTCCAATGTTATTCACACATTTCATTGCACGTACAATCACAAAACATTAACAACTGAAAATTGAAATTGAAAGCTTATAGAATGTGGCCCCAATACTCCTGCTGGCTATCAGTACACCGAATGCCATGCCAAAAATAACTTGACAGAACTTAGAAAATCTATGCATTGACAAACTTTCCATCTGTCAATTGAAAAATGAAACATTGTTTGGATTCGCATATATCTTTAGCTTCTTGGAATAATTTCATATGAAAAGTAATTCCAAATAAAGAACTGGAAGCAGTAACTAATAAATAATACAATATAGAAGAAGAAGAAGAAGAAGAAGAAGAAGAAGAAGAAGAAGAAGAAGAAGAAGAAGAAGA
>BLBF01000006.1:43330030-43340076 GCA_015471245.1 Laticauda colubrina | reverse complement strand
GAGGAGGAGAAAGAGGAGGGGGAGGAAATAAGAAGAAGAGGAAGAACTTTTATAAACCACTGGGAATCAGGGTGGCAGCATAATTTTATAAAAAATAAATGTTAAAATACCTGTGGGTTAATTGATTTTTTAAAATAGTGCTTAAATACAAAATGGCAGAAATTGATAATGGTTTTCAAACATGTGACCACTGGATTTAATGTTGAAAAATGTACAGAATTGTACATATAGATTTAGTCTCTCATAATGATATGAAATGGTATTATACTGCAGATAGAATATGTTTCCTGATATATCCAGATAATGTTGATGGTTCATTTTATTTCTTATTTTTCCAGCATAAAATAATATGAACCAAAAAGATATATGTTGATTCATTTCTTATGCTTTTTTAAATGCTTGGTTAGCTTCAGAATCTTTTTTTCAAAAGACTATAGTTTATCTAATGTACACATATTGCATTATCCATGTACATATTATTAATATGTATAAATGAGAGTTAAATTAGATTTTGAAATACATTGCACAAAGTGACAGGTATTCTTCACATACCAATTCCATTGAATAAATACTGACCATGTGGAGGCATCACCAACTGAAAGATTATGCCACATTTGTTAGAGGACAAAGCAGTAATGAACTGTAATTCATATTCCTAGTAAGTGGGCAGTCAAAGGATATTCTCCAAGGAATGATCCAAATTTACACTGTGAATTAATAAGAATTCTATTAAGAACCTTCAATTTTCAACTGCCTTAATGATGGAAATGACTTCTGATAGCACAATGAAATTTTCTTATAATGGATACAATATGTGCATGAAGTGTAACCTGTAACTTAACAATAACAATTTCTTAAAACAATGGTTCATTTTCTCAGATACAACATGCTAAATAACTCTTTAAAAAAAGTTCTTAAGTTCAATACTTTATTCTGTTTCTATATTGTGGTATAAATTTAAGCAAATAACAATCAAAGATGTTATGGAAGGCAACCCAGTTTTGTAACATTGTTAGGTTCATATTTGAAGTCTAAAAAACTGCTCTGAAAATAAAAATGAATTATCCTTAGTTGCCATGAGGTTGAAACTCTGGCTAATATATTGCTATTTGTTAAAATCTGCAAATGAAAATCTTATCACATGTATCCTAAGCCATGAATCAAATTGAATAGTAAAAAAAAAAGTATTTGGCAAAATACCTTAAAATTGACACTATATTTTGAAAACACTCATTTCAGGAAACTTTGATATTTATTAATTTTTAATTAAAATAAAAGCAAACCACCAACTTCAGAGAGCACCAAGGACTCCATAGTCATCCTCCTCCTTCTCCACATCCTCCTAAATCTCACTCCCTGCCAGCACTGATTTTATTACCTAGTCAGATCATGAAATATATTCAAGAAAACTACCAAGCTCAAAGATCATGAAGGACCCACAGTTCAATTCTGAACTACAAATATTCTCTTCTATCACACTTCTCTGAGATTATATTGGGACAGGGGACACTTCCCAATATTTCATGTGGAAGGTTTTCCAGCCTTTCCTGAAGATTCCATAAGTGGTATATGGTGATTTCTTCAAGCTAGGATGTTTCCTTAAAACAACACTTCTTCTTTGGGTTGTTTCTTTTAAAGTACAGATAGACATTTAGACTAGGATTAGAATGGACAGGGAGAGGTGATTTCCCCTTTCTACAAACCCTAACTAAAAACTGAACTAAAACTATTACCACCATGCCCTAGGACTCTTGTGATTCTCTTAAATAAATAAATAAATAAGTAAATAAATAAATAAAATAGTTTGCTTCAGTGAAGTATTTCACATCACTGACACTTGGACTCACACTTTGAAGTCAAATTTAATCACTCCTTTATCAACCATTCCTTTAAAAATTTCCACAGCTTAACAAAAAATAGTGAATGCCAATTGCTTGAAAGTAGGCCATATAAAATTCAACAGGATTCACAAGATTCTAAAGCTAGCAATCTGAAACAAAAAGAACAAATGGATTTCTACAGTACTACATAGTTATTAGCATGTGTTCATTTTATATAAAAAAGAATTTATCCACATTTATGAGTGAAAAAGTTATACTATATTATTCTCCTGTACCCTGTCTACTTTCACTAGGAATGAACAAACCTGCCAAGTTAAATTTCATTCACTTTTTTAGTTCTATTTTTTAAAGCTTAAAATAAAAATTCACTTCTGTAAGCTTGTAATTTAATAAAATCTCATTTCTCTGCATTTCTCCAGTATGTACGTACGTGTATTTACTTTTTCTGAATACATGCATTTTATATGTTTTGTATTGCATTTGGCAAAATATTCATTTTCTATTCTTTTATACAGGAATGGGCCCTTGGATATTAAACGTTTATTACCTGCAATAATTTCCAAGATATACTTTCACTGCAGACCTCAGTTCACTCTTGGCATTTTCTAATAAACTCTTAATTCCTTGCATTACATTTCCTTCATTTACCAGGCAATGTTCTGACTCATTTCCTTCTTTTGAGGCATTAAGTTTCTGTTACAGTTCTCAGTACTTCATGTCTTATTGAGGCAAGTTCACAATGATGACATACTCGGAATTAATTTAATTCTTTTCAGTTCATCTGATGATATCACCATTAAAGGCATTTCATAAAAGAAGTATTCTGTGAGTCTGATAGATTATGTTTTAACACTGTAGGATGAAAAAGTCTATTATATAGGACTCCCTTCCTATAAGGACAAAAGCTATATGCACTTTTAAGGAACACTCCTGATTTATGTGACATTTCATTGACATAAAGACAAAATCTACCAGTAGTGAGATGCCACGTGCTACTTTAGGATGCTTATAGCATCCTAAAGAGAATATCCTAAAGAGAATATCCTAAAAAGATATTCCTAAAGAGAATATCAAGAAATCTATAGTGGATCAAAGTTATATCTTTTTATCATTCCATCAAAATATAAAATCTGACATGTTTTCCTTCACTGTCCTAACTAAACTTTTCAAATTTATTTTATTTATTTAGTTGTACAATTTATTGGTCAGCCATCTTACCATAGAATAACTCTGGGTAGCTTACAGTTGTATAAATTGTACAACTAATCTAAAAAGTTAAAAACAAAAATTAAAACCAAAATACATGGGGAGGGTGGAAGCAGAGTAGGTGGGAGGTGGGATCTCTTATTACTTAATCAACAACCATTCCATTTTGCTGATACCCAAGCCAACTGGCACAGTCACATCTTTAGGCCCTTATGAAAAGATTGGAGGGCAAGATGTTTCAGATGGTAGGAGCAACAGCAGAGAAAGTTCTCCTCCTGGACCCCACCAGCCAGAATGCTTGGGCTGATGAGACTCACAGTTGGCATGAGTGGGTACAGGCCAATCCCAGTGGGGTGAGATGGTCCATCAAATAACCTGGACCCATGCCATGAAGGACTTTAAAGGTAATTGCAAACACCTTGGATTTCCCCAGAACTGATAACCAGTGCAGCTCACAGAGCAGTGGTGTCACAGGGGCCATTCTTGGGGACACCAAAAGTACTCTTGCTGCTGTACTCTGCATCAGCTGTAGCTTCCAAAGGGTCTTCAAGGGTAGCCCTATGTAAAGCCTACTACAGTAGTCCACCAGTGAATTGAATAGGGACTGAATGATTGAGTTCAGGAATTCTGGTCCAGTCACAAATAGTGTACAATATCAAGTCATGCAAAGGTTCTCCTAGCTGTGACTGTCACCTGTTCCTCAAACAGAAGTTGGAAGTCCAGGAGAACCTCCCAGTTGTAGAGTTTTTCTGGACCAGTGCCACCCCATCCAGAGTCAAAGAGGACAAAGTCCTGGATCCCGGAGTCCTGTGAACCCAAAGCCATTTGGTCTTAGCAGGATTCATTTGAAGCCTATTGTTCCCCATCCAGGCCCCATAGTGTCCAAAAATGGAAATTTATAATTAAATGAATTAATAAAAACCAACAAAACAATCCATCCATAACAGAATGATATGAGATTATTATATTATTGAAGGACTGACAATGGACCTATACTCAGATCTTTTCCAAACTAAAGGCACATTCCTGACTAAGAGTATGGGATATTACATAATTTAATAAAGGCAAGTCTTGGGCAGGACTTGCATTTGAATTGTATCTAATTTCAGATCAGTTAGTGATTTATTATTACAAACTGAATTGAGTACTGAATTCAGTAATTTAAAGCAATGATTCTTAACCTTTCTGAAAGAATTGCCCCCTTGAGCCATTGAGAAAATTATCATCGCCCATCTCCCCCAAAATAGCCTGTCAATCACAACACAAGGAAATAATTCTTCAATTTATGCAAACACATTTTTTGTTTTCTTTAAAATTGTCGTCAGGACATATTGATGCAAACAATTTATTTCCAGTCTTTTTCCCATATCTCAACTTTGTGAAAAATTCTGATGCCGCCCATCACTTTACTTCCAAACTTCGTGATACATGTATTTCATTATAATCTTATTTATTCAAGACACTTAAATGCAATGACCATTGAAAACAAAATTCAATTGCAAGAAAATGAAATGCCCTCCCCAAACAGTAACACTTACTGATTGAATTACAAGAAAATTTTAAGACACAAAAAGAAATATAAAAATGGCATAAGAACAAACCACAATGCAGGAAGTAAGAATTTCAAGATGAAAACTCTGAAACTAAATTAAGATTTGAGGAAAATATATATTTATGCACACTGTAAAAAGGGTTAAAAAGATACAAAGAAAAATTTTACAGAAGGAAAGCAACAAAAATCAGAACAACAAATTTAATGCCTAAACTGAAGAAAAATATGTATATCTACACAAAAAGTTTACACGAAGAGCACAAAAAAAAATTGAAATCATAAAACCAAGAAACCAAAATATAATATTGAACTGGAGTGCACGCTAAAAAAGTAGAAAACAAAGAGACACACAAAATGTTTTACAGAGTACAACAAGAATTCAAAAATGAACTGAAAACTCAAACTGGAACGTGAAATCCAATGCAAGTAAATACAGTGATAAAAGTTGAGGCAACTATTAACAAAGAAAATGTATGTACACAAAAAGCAAAAAAAAAAAAAAATATCAGTGGCTGCCTTGTGCTTGATGAGCTGATGCCAGTTCTTGATGTCTGGAACCATTTTTGTTAATTTCATTTTTAAATATCAAAGAACCTTTTGTATCGGCGGCTAATTTTTGAGCATTTAACAGTTTTTTCCCATTTTGAATGAAAAGGGTGAACTTAAATCTATGCAAAAATTAGAGGAACAAGGTATAAAGATGAATTGATTTTCTTATGCGCAAACACATTCAAGGTATGATAAAGATTTTAAAACAAAAGGTTTTTATGATAAATTGATTTGGATAAGATTTTGACAGGTACTGATGAAAAGGTGATTAAAAGATTATATGGATATTTGCTAGAAATTGAACTAGAAGAAGAACAAGTTAAAGAAACTATGATTGCTTGGGGGAAGAATTTGGATATTTTCATGAATCATTGATTCATCAATATGCATCACGAATTCTGTACTTTTCAAGGTGTCAATAAATCTTTCTTCAACATCAGCAGCCATTTCATCAATTCTTTTTGATATGGTGTCATTGCTCAAAGGAATCGATTGTGTGACAGTGCTTGCACTGGGCCCCAACATGGTGGCAACAATCTGTTTCACTGCTGGTAAAATCAGCATTTATCCGATAGTGTGATGTTTGCCACATTTTTCTGTCAACAAAGATACTTCATAGGAACAAATGAGCCCTTGTCGGGGCTCACTCATTGATTGATGATTTTCCAAATAACTTCTCAACAGTGCTGTGACCCTCAAGCTTGGCCTTTCAGGATTGTAAAAATGATACCGGTTTGTTGGCTTTATCCAAATGAATTCTTACCAAATGGTCTTTCCAGTCAGGAAGGCTTCATCGCTTCATTTGAAAATGTTTTCTCACAAAGAAGACAAAACAGAAGCTGTACATTGGAAGGAGATGGAAAGAATCCCAATTTTAGGTATTCCATTGAATATTGCCAACACTTCCTCTTCTTGGCCATTTTAAGAGGTCTTTGAAATGAAAGGCACTAACTGCAAATTAAATTTTCGACTGTACTGGAACACTGTAAAACACACGTGGACATTGATAAACCTATGTTCAATAGTTACATAGACATCACAGGGGACAGCCATTCAGCTTGCAATGTTTTGAAAGAAGCACTCACCATTCCATCACTGCCCATTCTGGCCAGTGGCATCCCATTTTATGGGTAGAGTGATAGAGGCTGCTGCACAACGCAGCAATATGTACAACACTGTACATATTGTACAGTGTTCTGTACTGAAGCTAGCTGGAGGAACATTTTAAAACACAGTTCAATCCAGTAATAGTGAGCAATCTGATGTTTTTGTACGACAAATATACAGCAGTTCACTGTACGAAAAAAGTCTCAAAAGTGTCCCCAAAACTTCTTGCTCCATTGCCTCCACATCACCCCCCTTCTGTTCCTTCACCCCCAAATTGCCCCTTTTCGTTACATCGCCCCCTGGGGGGCGATATCACCTAGATTAAGAATCACTGATTTAAAGCATGTTTCATTTTCTTGCATCACATATTGATACTTATATCTATGGAGTCCTTGGTGTTCTCTGAACTAATCAAGGAACTTTCAGGGAAAAACAACACCCTCAGTAATTTTAGTGGGGTAACCTAACCCACACTCACTTGCACTGATGAATTTACCTAGTTGGGCAATGAAAGATCTGCAAGCAAACAACTAAGCTCAGAGAGCAGCAAGGTCTTCACAATTCAGCCCGAAGCTACATATATTGTCTCTTATTTGTATCTACACATTTCTTATTTTCCTGGTGTATAGTCAACATTTCCTTTTGGAAATTATTTGAGAACTTTCTATAATGCAAAGCCTCATTTTTCAGGGGAAAAACACTACTAGTAGAAAGGTCTTGAATTTAAAGAAACCTGTGCTCAATTTTCCAAACAATTTGCTTTTTTTAAAAAAAAAATCAAAGGCACCCTGTATTTTGTTCAGCATAAATAGTATTTTATCCAAAGCTTTTAAATCAGAAAAGTTTCAGATATGATGTCCATACTGATTCATTTGTATCTATGCTCCTGTTACTTTTCCTTTATTCAGAATTTATGGAGAAACACAATGCAAAGGCACTTGTAGTAAGAACTCTAGAAACCTCTGCCTTTCATCATTTTTTTCTAAGACTATCTGAACATTATCTTTTAGGTTTAGGGTTAGGGTGAGGGTTTTTTTATGGATTCAAACATTCTAGATGTTTTTCAATGTGAAACATCATATCTTAAATGTTTCTGAAACTGATTTGTTTACACTGAAACATTGTACTGGATATGGACAATAGATTGTTAATTATTAATAGATATTGACCAATTGCTTTCCATTTTCACTACCCTGCCATAGCTTCTAGGTAATTCTGAAGTTAGGGAAGGAATTATGGAATTTATTTTCTAATTTCAATTGTCCAATTCTCAATATCGTGTGTGTAAATATAGATCCAACCCAGAGATGTACCATCTTACCATTATCAAATGCTAATTGGCAATCCAAGCAAAGATGACAATCCTCTCAAGGCAGAAGTTAACTATTATGTGTTTTAATAAAGAATATCTCCAATTACAATTGCAAGTAAACAGGATGCTATTCAATTTCATTTAAAACATGCTACTATTATGTAACAGTATCTTTGAATATTCACTGCTCATTTGCTAAGGAATATTTGCAAGATTCAGATTAGCTGTATGGTATTGCAAAACAGAATGGTTGGAACACTAAAGTAATAAAGTAATAAAATTATTTTAGAAAAAACACAAAAATCCAGGTAGGCTATGTTTGCTGAAATGGATCATGTATGAATTTGGAACCAATGTGAGTGCTTAGGTCTAAAGTTCTCAAGTGTAACAATTCTATATCTACTAGGTTGTTTTTTTTAAATGCTATACTAGTATGATATAATGCAGAATGCCATTTTTTTACTTCCAAATTAATATTGATGCCAAGATGTCTCTGATTTTATCATGACACAGATATTAAGGTACAAAGCAGAGATCTTCAAAAGCAGAATTCAGTCTCAACTTCTGTGTGAGACATGCTCATTGACCCATAAAGATTGGGTATCATAAGCCATATGTCATCTTATATTCTTACTAACTTTAGAGGTGAACCTTCCAGTCATTTATTCCATTTCTTGCTTCATTGAAGCTCTGATAATAGAAAATATAGATATAGTCTCATCAAGTTCTGACCCCAAATTATCATCACACAATTAGAAAGCTAACTGACTAATGTTTCTTTTACAATAGGAGAAAAAAAATGACCTTCACTATGGCTAATATATTTTGATGATTTTAACCATAATAATATTTTTTAAAATATTACCTATTTTTGTAGTTTAAGATTAACAAATCAGATGAAACTCCACTTAGAATAAAGTTAAACATACTTTATATAACTTCAAATAGTATTTTTCTAAGCACATTGACATCAAAGTGGCTACCATAAATTTAAAGTCCCAGTTTATTCTTTCCATCAGAAATATCAGTGCCAAATCAAATCAAATCAAATCAAATATTTATTACGGTCATAATAAGAATAGATCAGTGCCATTTCTGGGCAGAATGTCATTTTCAATCATCAGACGAGATTTTGGTGAATATTTATAGCTGGTGACTCCCATCAAACATTTCATACTTTCTTTCTTCTACGACTAGATATTGCACAATACTGCCTTTTTATAACACATCATCATTTAAGGACATCTGATCTTCTGCTATCATGCTACAGAATGCATATTGTATACCTTTTTATATAACTAAAATCATAAATCTGCAAACAGGGTGCAATCTATGTTTATCTTAGTTTCTTATCTTAGTTGATAGCTATTACTTCCTTTCTTCCCTCAACCAGAATTTCTCAATCATGTAATGTCAGCTTAGCATCTGTGGTCCTTACACTTCACCTTCCTATGGAGATACTTCTCACACAAACCAAATTATGTGCTAATTTCTACTTTCCCTTAGTTATTTGTTTCGGTTTCTTTGTGGATACATAGATATCCACCAGGAAAACATGCTTTAATATATGCTGTCATATAATACCACATTATTTGGTGGTGTTTCCCTCCACCATCAAGTTGTGGAACCAGTTTACTCAGTCAATGAAAGTTCATATGCTTTGAATAAAATCTTGATTTTACAGCTGGATAACATTTATTCTGGTGAGCTACAGGTTCTCCTATGAGCTGTTCAGAGCATCCAGTAGTGGGAGGTGCTTAGTCTCCGCATTCACAGGCTGAGCTTGATTTGTGGAATGCTCCTCCTCCACCATGTGACTCCTCCTCAGCGTTCCCCAGTTTTTGCTCAGCCTCGTGCGAGACAGGCAGTACTTTGGATGCTTCTTTGATTGAAACAGGAACATTAGCAGGTTTGATTGCAATTCTGTTTCTTTTGGTTTTTTTTGTCTTTAGCTTTCATTCCTTTAGCAGTCTGAAAGTCTGGTTTAAGGGAAGCGCTGTTCGCACCCCCCCCCCAAAATAGAAAGAAGAGGTGGCGGGAGGCTTTTGGTGTTGCTTTACACCACCTCCCCACAGCTAAAATTTCCTTACCTCTGCCAGTTTGATTGCCGCTGTGTCTTTAATTCCATTTGCTTGCTAGCGGCTTGATCTTTCGTTTTTAAAAGTCGAATCACCTTTACCCCCTCCAAATGCTGTTTCTTCAGTGGGGAATTTAATTGGGATTATTTCCCCTTTTTCTTCTCTGCCATTCTGTTGTTTGAGAGCTCAGGGTTCATTTGAGCTCTGGCTTCGTTTGCAAGGTGGGAAGCTGCTGCTGAGAAGCACGTGAAAACTTTAACTGCTGGAGGCCATCTTCAGTGCCACCTCTTGGCTGCGCGCCTTGTCTGTCTTCCTGAGCTGTGTGAGGTATTTTCTTCTCAAAGCAGCAGAATCCCTCCAGGATTCTGGGAGCTGTTTCCCGAAGGAAGCTAAACAGCACA
>BLBF01000006.1:43296194-43327117 GCA_015471245.1 Laticauda colubrina | reverse complement strand
ATATATATATATATATATATATATATATATATATACACACACACTCATAGGAGCAATTACAAAGCAACTATAGCAATATTATTATATTAATTATTACAATCATAATAATCACTCATGGTAACAAACTACTTGACAGTATAAGATTTTAATTTTCAATAAAATATTATTACTGAGATACAACTTATTATATCTATATATAGACAGCCGTAAAATAAAAAGAATAAATAAAATAAAGGGGGCAATAAGAATTTGATCAGGGCAACCATTCTTGACTCAGATCGGATCCTGGGCATGCTAACCGCCTTGTACACAAATTATATTGTATTACTGTTATTCTAATTTTAATAAAAATGGCAGATGGTAGCACCTCTCAGGCCCCTTGCTTGAAGGCAAAAGCCAAAAAAAAAAATACAGTGGAAATTCTAAAGCCTCAGAAAGGGACGCCTTAAGGCGCCATAAGACCTTACAAAAGCAAATAGACAGGCATACTCAAGAGGTCCACGCTGTATCTCAGGGTGCCCCCTCTTCCAGTCCGTCAGTTTCCTCACACCCTCCTCCTCCTCTAGATCTCTCCCTTTCATCCAGGAGCAGCTTGACTCCACAAGGACAACAGGTCCAAGTGTCTGGAACACTATCCAGATGGGCCTCTGAAGCCACATTCACTCTGACAGCCTCTGGTCTTCGCCAGGGTGACAGTTTCATTGAGGAGGTCCCAGAAAGGATGAAAGCCTGGTTGGAGATGACTATTCACCAAGTGATTGCAGCAGGGCTTCAACACATGGTAATGTCCAGACCTTACCCTATGGCTACCGACCAAGAGCCCCTACCTCTGAGGTCACTGACCAAGTCAGAACAACACCAGACTCAGGTACATTTACAGGGGGAGACCCCCCCTCCAAGGGCCAGAGGAGGAGGAGGAGGAGGAGGAGGAGGAAGAGGAAGTAGATCAAATCTTTCAAATGGCCGAGTCTGAAGTGGGATCAATTCACGATAGCGAGCCCCTGTCAGAGGCAGACCCCTTAGAAGGGGAAATGTTTGAGGATGAGGGTCTTATTCCTGACCAGCCTGCTTATACAGGCTTATTCCGGCCACAGCTTTTCAAATCTATCTTGTTTAAGGCAAAGAACATTGCAGGTCTAAACAAGCCAAAACCTTCTAACACACCTGACTCTTCAGGGAGGGACCAGAGGACATGATCTTCAACCAACCGATAGTTGAAGCAGAGGTAATTCCAGTTCCACCCATATTTTTTGACCTGGTGCAGAAGCAGTGGGCTTCTGCAGCGGTATTCACCTCCCCAACTGGACATGATAGGAAATACTTCAACTTGGACCCTGATTTTGCAAAGGTACTGGGTACTCCCAAGGTAGACGAGTCTATAGTAGCGTTAGCATCCCCCTCTATTCCCAGTAAGGCACTGGAGGCCTTAAAGCTGGAGAAAAAAAGGGTTAAGCTAGCCCTACACAGAGCTCATCAGTCTGATGCATGGGCTATCAGATCACAGCCGTCTCCTTCTTCACGCGGTCGTCTCTTAGATGGCTTCGTCTTTTGAAACAACACATTCCTTCTTCTAACATCAGGGCACACCAAGACATCGCCAAACTTATGGCAGCTGCTGAATTTTCTGCCAATGCTACCAATCACATAGTCAAGTTTTCAGCAAGGGCCATTACCTCACATGTCACAGCGCATTGCTTGCTATGGTTAAGACACTGGCAGGCTGACTTCAAACACAAATCCAAGCTGGCCTCATACCCCTTTGCGGGAGACCGATTGTTTGGCCCTTCCCTGGATCCGCTACTAATTGAAACACGCAACAAGAAGAAAATTCTCCCTTCCCTTTTTTGGAGGTCAGATCTCAGAAGCCCCCACTCTTTTCAGAGGGGATCCTTTCAATCTTTCTATCAGGGATCCTTCTCTTCCAGATACCAGAGACCCCCAGCAGTTAGACCAGGACAACAACCAGATAGGTCCAACTCAGTGGATAGAAATAGAAGGGGTGGTCAATCCAGGGAACAGGGAACAGGCCCTTCCAGCAACCAAGATAACTCCCGGGACCCAATTCCCATTGGCGGACGTCTCAAGTTATTCGCTGACCAATGGGACTCCTCTAACTCTGATGCCTGGGTCAGAGATATGGTTAGATTTGGACTCGTGCTTGAGTTTAAATCCACTCCCCCAGATTTCTTCATGTCATACCCTCCTTCCAGAGACCTGGTCAAGCATGGTTTCCACGATCCAACATCTACTGGATATACGAGCCATCCAACCAGTAACGACCAACCAACAAGGGCAAGGTTTTTATTCACATCTTTTCGTTGTGCCAAAAAATTCAGGAGGGTGGAGAGCGATATTAGATTTGAAATGTCTCAACCATTTCTTAGTGTATCGCAAATTTAAAATGCATACCCTCCAATCAATATTACAGGGCATCAGGAAAGGGGACGTGCTCACGTCCATAGACTTGATGGAGGCATACCTACACATTGCTATTCGGCCCTCCCATTATAGCTTTCTGAGATTCTGCTACAATAACCACCATTTTGAATATGTGGCCCTTCCATTCGGATTAGCCTCTGTCCCCAGGACCTTCACCAAGGTCCTTGCAGCGCTAGCTGCCCACCTCAGGAATATCCCAGTACGCCTCCAGTGTTATCTCGACGATATTTTGATTTTATCTCCTTCTGCCCATCAGGCAGTCATAAACACTCAGAACACATTATTATCCCTACAAGAGCATGCTTTCTTAATAAATTGGAAGAAGAGTCAATTAACAGCTTCGACTTGGTTAATTCATTTAGGGGTGGTCATAGATATGGTGGAAGGCAAAGTTTATCTGTCACCAGATAGACTAAATAGCATTCAAAAATTGGTTTAGGAAATAGGGCGCTTAAGAGGGTGTTCCTAATGGAGCTATCTAAATTGTTGGGAAAAATGATTTCATGTATTTCTATTATTCCTTGGGCCCGCCTTCACACTAGATCCCTCCAGTGGTTCCTGCTCCCGTACCAGTGATCCGGCTGAAGCAACTCCAAACACAAAGTCAGGGTTCCGCCCAAGCTTCTCAAATCTCTTCTCTGGTGGTCCAAACCGGTTATCAACAGAGGCTGTCTCTTCAAGGAACCACAAAGGCTCACTACCACCACAGATGCCAGTCTGTTCTGATGGGGAGCTCATGTCCAGTCATTCACAACCCAAGGCTGATGGTCCAACATAGAACAATCATGCAGTATAAACTGGCTGGAACTTTGCGCAGTACACCTGGCCCTTCACAATTTCTTCCCCCAGGTACGCGGTCAGCACATACTGATACTGACAGACAATGTAACAGCCAAAGCTCACATAAACAAGCAGGGGGGCACACAATCGAAGCAGCTAATGTGGGAAGCAGAGCGCCTGTGTCACTGGGTGGAGAACAACATACTTTCCATCAAAGCAGAACATATTTCGGGTCTGTCAAATACACAGGCAGACTGGCTAAGCAGGGCCACCATAGATCAATCGGAGTGGCTCCGAACTCATCCCTGTTCCAAGAAGCGGCACGGTCATTTGGTCAGCCGGTGATGGACCTATTTGTTTCCCCACTCAACACTCAGCTCCCGAGATTTTTTTTCCATTACCCATCCCAAGGGGCGGAGAATTTCAATTTGCTCCGCTGTTGTTGGCCCCCGGGGCTCCTGTATGCATTCCCTCCACTTCCACTGGTTCCCAAAGTCATCCAGAAGTTACTAGATGAGAGAGCGGAATTGCTTCTAGTAGCACCTTATTGGCCCAAAAGGCCATGGTTTGCAGACCTCTGCAGCCTCTGTAGCCTGCCCCCTGGAGAATCCCATCAGACACAATCTCATTAACTAGGGGCCTCTTCAACATCCAGATCCTCAATGGTTACAATTGATTGTCTGGAGATTGAGCGGAGTGGCTTGAAGAGTGAAAAGCTCTCCAGCAGAGTTATCGACACTATCTTAGCCGCCAGACAATTTACATTTACAATGCCACATGGTCAACCTTCTGAAAATGGTGTAGTAAGCTTCAAATTGATCCTGCCTCTCCCTCTGTTGCCCAGATTCTAGAGTTTTTACAGGAGGGACTTGATAAGAGGTTGTCACCTAATACGTTAAAAAGGCAGGTGGCGGTCTTGGCATCAGTTCTCACTCACAAGAGCCTCAATTCTCTTTCACATCAGGCACACATAAAGCCCGTGTCACACTGCACCAACGGATGCAAAGAGGATGTAAAACGGACAAAAAACCTTGCCATTCATTGGAAAACGGAATGTACTCACTGCCTCCGTTTTGCTTCCTCTCTGTCCGTCCAGCATCCGTTTATTGACGTTTCATCCGATCCAAAAGTTTTGGGCTGCCTAAAACTTTTGTGCGGAAAATGTATCCAATTTGTCCGTTCTGCATCCGCTACGCATCCGCTATGCATCCGTTACGCATCCGCTATATCCGCTAGGCATCCGCTGTGCATCCACGCAACTCCATCCACCCGGACTCAGGGAGGAAGTGGAACAGATGCGGAATGGATGCAGAATGGATGCAGAACAGATGCAGCACGGAAACAAAGCGTTTAAAATGGAAAGAACGTCCGCATAGGGGACCTATCTCGGATATTAAGGATGTCTACAGGATGCCTAGAGGATGCCTAGAGGATGCCTAGAGGATGCAAAGGGACACCTATACTGCCTATAAAAAGGGGGAGCAACTCATCTGCATCTCACTTTCAGACCAGCAGCCCAGCTGTGCAGACCTCTGCAGCCTTCATCTGACTCTTCCTCTTCCACAGCATCCAGTCATGTCCACCGTGGATTGCGACAAAATACTTTTGGCAGCCAACATCCTTCTGCAACACTGCGAAACCATCTACAGTCTCTGTGAACTCTACTACGGGAAGAAAAGGAGGCACCCAAAAAAAGTCTGACTCCAAAGATGGTTAGCCAGAAGAGCACAGTACGTACTTTACGACAAGCTGATGGTGGAGCTCAGGAGCGAAGACACTCAGGCATTCCAGAACTTCATGAGGATGCCTCCAGCCATGATTGACGAAGTTGTGCAGCGGCTGACACCCAGGTTGACCAAGGCAAACACCAGCTTCCGGCCCAGCCTGGAACCTGGGCTCAAGGTGGCACTCACTCTGTGCCACCTGGCCTCAGGGACCACCTACAGGAGCATGCAGTATGGCCGGAGGGTGCCACCCAGCACCATCAGCTTTGTAGTCAGAGAAGTGATGCAGGCCATCATCAAAGAATACAAGGAGGAGCTCCTCCAGTGCCCCTCCACTGAAGAAGGATGGAAGAAAGTTGCAGAGCAGTGGTATCAGAAGTGGAACTTCCCCCACACCGTTGTAGCCATAGATGGCAAGCACATGGCCTGCAAAGCGCCAGCCAAGTCGGGGTCCACTTATCACAACTACAAGGGCTTCTTCAGCATCATCCTCTTCGCCATGGTCGATGCTGACTACAAGTTCATGTACATCGATGTTTCAGGCAACAGCTCATCTTCAGATGCCCAGGTATACAACGACAGTCACCTCAAGGAGGGGCTGGAAAGCAACCTCATGGTGGGCTTCCCAGATCCAGACCCCCTGCCCAACGACACACAAGATGTGCCCTCCTTCATCGTGGGGGATGACGCCTTCTCCCTCACAACCTACCTCATGAAGCCCTACACCTCCAAATACCTCACCTGTGAAGAGAGGATCTTCAACTACAGGCTGTCCAGGGCAAGGCGGGTGGTGGAGAACGCCTTTGGCATCCTGGCCAACAGGTTCCAGGTACTTCTCACCACCATGCAGCATCGCCCACAGACCATGAGGAGGATCATGGAAGCTTGCTGCATCCTGCACAATCTCATGCGCACCCGCTACCCAGTCTTGCAGAACAGACTCGTGGACCTCCAGCAAGGCAATGGGGACAAGGAGCCTGGGGAATGGAGGCAAGGGCAAAACCTGATCGACACTGAGGATGTGCAAGGGCCCAACAGAGCCTCACGTGAGGCGAAGAAGCAGCGCAACCTCCTGAAACACTGGTGCAACTCCCCAGCTGGAGTGGTGGAGTGGCAAGACAGGATGGTAGATGCTTAATGGATGGTTCCTTCAGCCTGTCTCATAACACTGATGAGATTGGGCCATGTATGTTGGGTGTGCCTACAATGAACAGGGCATTTAATAAAGAGTTGTGTTTATGTTGACATGTGTGGATCAATGCTTACATTGTAATTGATCATGAAGGGCCATAGGGGTGGCACCTGGGAGGGTGGACCATACAGTCCCACTATGCTTGCACTGGAGGTTTATGTATCCCACATCTATTACCCATCCCATAGGTATCCCTGCCCATCCCACAGGTATCCCTGCCCATCCCACAGGTATCCCTTCCCATCCCACAGCTATCTTAACCCATCCCAAAGGTATCACTGCCCATCCCACTGCTATCTTAACCCATCCCACAAGCATGCAAAGGCTAAACCGTTTCTAAAAGTTTCCACCCAGACTTTATAGAAAAAAATTGATGAAGCAAGTGTGTGAAACAAAGATAAACTTTATTAATAACAAGCTGTAAAATAAACATGACCCAAGTCAAGTGTCCAAATAAAGTCCACAAATATCCAGGCAGCCAGTCTCTGGCACTCCTCAGGGTCACTCGGAGGTGTGTGCCCTGTCTAAGGTGTTAGTGGGCAGGTGCTGTGGAGGTGGGTGCTGCTGCAGTGCTGGTCTGAGGTGTTGTTGGATTGCCTGGCCCTGAGAGGACAACAGGGGACGGTGTGTTGAGGAAGGTGTCGGACAGCTGGCTCAGCCCCGTGATGCTGAGAGGTCCTTCCTCCATGCCATGGGGTGTCAGCCCCAGTACTGAGGACAGATGTACTGAGGCCGGTCTTGGCTTTGGGATGGATGAAGGAGAAGTGTAGTGGGGCTGCCTGGTCTGCAGCAGGGTGAGGACTGGCGTGGGTGGCATCATTGGCGTGCCTGGCATTGCTGTCGTGGGTGGCATTATTGTTGTGGTTGGCATCGGTGGCATCATTGGAACCCGTGGCAATGGTGTCACCCAATGACTCTGTGCCTGCATTTGGAAGGGCTGCTGTCTGTGCTGCTGGACCTCCGGGTAGCTGTAGCCCTGGTAGGTGAGGGGCTGTGGGAAGCCTTGGTATGGGAGGGACATCACCTGGGGGGGAGGAGCAGACCTGGACTGGGTGGGAGCAGGTGCCTCTGGGTCTGGAGGGTTGTTAAGCAGCGTGGTGATCCTCTCCTTCACCACCTGGTACTGGGGATCCGCCATCTCCTTGAGGGTCTGGTTGACATAATTGAGGAAGGGCTTGCAGTTGGAGGAGGAGGATTCGATGGGGACCAGCTGAAAGAGGAAACCTATGCTGGTGCGGATGGTGTCCCTGTCCCACCAGGACCTTGTGGCTCTGCTCCTCCTGCGGTCTGGCTCTCTGCATTACTGTGGAGGCGGAGGTGTGGGTGGATGCGACTTCGGCAGCGATGGACTCAATGTCTCCTTTCTCCCACCGCACCAGGGAGTCCTCCTCGCTCTCCACCAAGCTTTCAACATCTGCCAGGGGGTTCTCCGCCATGGCACGCTGCACAGATACCTGCATGGAAACAGGGATTGACTCTCGGCTGCCAGAGGACTGGGTCGCAGCAGGCTACTGGACCGAGAGGGTAGACAGAGGGGCTCCTGGTGCTTCTTGGTGGCGGATCTCACCCTCCAGGAAGCTGCACCTGGCCATGACGTAGCTCTCTCTGTCCGTCAGCTTAACCCTGGCCTGGCCAGATTTTTTGCAGTGCAGCTTCCCGTACCAGGTGTGCATGTGCTTCCACCAGCCGAGGAGCACACCCGATATGTAGCCCAGTCTCTCCGCCCTCTCTCTCTAAGCAGCTTACTTCCGCTTGGTGTCCCTGTACAGCTGGTGTCCCTTCCGCCACAGATAGTCGTTCTCTCTCAGCCACTCCAGCACCTCATCCTCGTGCGCTTCCTCAATGTAGTACTGCCTCCTCTCCCGTTGTGCAATACACCTCTTCCTCCCTTTGGCAGGACCAGATGGGCCCTCATCAGAGGGGCTTCCAGTTTGTAGGAGCTGCTCCTCCACACCAACAGCAGCAGCAGCAGCAGCAGCAGCATCACCAGCAGGATCATAATCAGCATCATCATCATCATCAGCATAATCACCAGCAGGATCATAATCATCATCATCATCAGCAGCAGCAAGACCAGGATCAGCAGCAGCAGAGTTAGCACCAGCAGCAGGGTCAGCAACACCAGGAGCACGAGCAGAACAAGCAGGACCAGCAGGACCAGCAGGACCAGGAGCAGCTTCAACAGAGTACGCAGCAGCAGAAGCACCACCTCCAGGAGCAGCTTTTGCAGAGTACGCAGCAGAAGTACCACTGCCAGGAGCAGCTACAGCAGAAGCTCCAGCAACAGAAGAGCGAGCCCAAGCAGCAGAAGCCCCAGCAGAAGATGAGTCAGGGACATGGGGCGGGAGGATGGCCCTGTCCCTCTTGCCAGGGATGGCGGCAGGTTGCTGAGACTTTCGCTTCTTCCCCATGGTTGTGGGGTTGCTGGCTGGCAGGAAGGCTTGCAGGAAGGCTGGCAGGCACCAAGGCTGGCAGGAAGGCTGGCACCAAGGCTGGCAGGAAGCCTGGCAGGAAGCCTGGCAGGAAGCCTGGCAGGAAGGCAGGCACCAAGGCTGGCTGGCAGGGAGGCTGGAAGGCAGGCTGGCAGCAAGGCTGGCAGGGAGGCTGGAAGGCAGGCTGGCAGCAAGGCTGGAAGGGAGGCTGGGAGGCAGGCTGGCAGCAAGGCTGGCAGGGAGGCTGCCCAGGAGGCTGGGAGGCAGGCTTGGAGGCAGGCTGGCAGCAAGGCTTGCAGGCAGACATGCAGGCAAGAACTCGAGGTATCCAGCAGCAGGTGTTTCCTCCAAATGCTGGCCACGTGCGAGGTGCTTCCCTTTATATCCGGGGGGCTTGCGCAATGCATCCTCCCCCGCATACGCAATTAATGCCAGGCATCTGTTAGGCTTCCACTGTGCATCCACTTTATCCGCTGGGCATCCGTTCTGCATCCGTTGTTTCCGTTCCGCGTCCGCTTTGCTGAGCCCCCCCCAGAAGCCCTGCGGTTGCGCCATCCGCTTCCATCCGCTGGGCTTCCGTTCCGCATTCGCTTGGCATCTGCCCTGCGTCCTCCCCGCGTCCGTGTTATCCGCTCCAATTATGCAAATTTTCACCCCCTTTGAGCGCGGATACAATGGATGTAACATTTTTCTCTTCTGTTGTGCCCTTTTTGCATCCGTTGGGCTGTGTGACACGGCCTTAAGATCTTTCCTTCGAGGAGCCACCAATTTACGCCCTCCAGCAGTGCACCATTATCTCACCTGGGACCTTAACAAGGTCCTTGTCGCTCTCACTAAAGGTCCTTTTGAACCTTTGAAACGTCAAGTCTCCAATTTCTCACGTACAAAGTAGTTTTCCTGGTAGCGATCACTTCCGCTCATCGTATCTCAGAAATTGCAGCCCTGTCTGTCAGACAAGATCTCTGTGTTTTTCATACTGATCGTGTGGTCCTTCGTCCCAATCCCACATTTATGCCCAAAGTCAGTTCAGCTTTTCATAGAGCACAAGAGCTTATTCTTCCAAATTTTTGTCCCAGACCATCTCAGGGGATGGAAAGAAAATGTCATAAGCTTGATGTGAGGCGTGCTCTGCAAATCTATATCAAGTGTACAGCAGCTTTCAGGAAATCAGAGGCTTTATTCATATCCTTTCAGCCAAATTTTCAGGGTTGCAAGGTTTCACCATCTACGATAGGCCGTTGGATATGGGAGGCAATAGCAAAAACATATCAGACCCAATCTCTGCAGGTGCCTTGGGGCATAATAGCTCATTCAACAAGGAGTGTAGCAACTTCGGCAGCATGGGCCACACAGGCATCAGTAACTGAAATTAGTTGGGCCGTGGCTTGGACTTCCCCATCGCCCTTAATTAGACATTATAAAATTGATGTGTTTGCTTCTGCTGAGCTTTCCTTCGTCAGAAGAGTTCTGCAAAGGGTCCACAGAGACCAGGAGGAGATTCCAGACCAGACGGAGTCCCTCCCATAGGACAGGCCAAGCTTTGGTATGTCCCACTACTGGATGCTCTGAACAGCTCATAGGAGAAAGGGCGTTGGTACTTACCTGACATTCCCGTTCTCTTTGAACTGTGAAGAGCATCCAGCCCCATCCTTTTTTCCATCTGGTGGGGTCCTGTTTCGGCCAATGAACTTTTTAGAATGTGAGGATGACAGCGCTTATTTCTCTCGTCTTCACCAAAACTGGGGAACGCTGAGGAGGAGTCAGGTGGTGGAGGAGGAGTGTTCCACAAATCAAGCTCAGCCTGTGAATGTGGAGACTAAGCACCTCCCACTACTGGATGCTCTTCACAGCTCAAACAGAACGGGCATGTCAGGTAAGTACCAACGCCCTTTTAATCAAGGTCAAATTCAAATGCTGCATTGAATTTAGTCTTACAATCCTTTCAGCAGAAACTACAATAGACATTTCTTTCCACAAATGCAATATTTGATTTCTAGTTTCCATCTTCCAATACCACTATTCTGAACATTAGTCAAATTAGTCAAATATTCTGTCCCTTGTGCCAGGCCAATGAAGAAGGATCTTTGTATCCATCATGTGTACTGATTGCCAGTTCCCCTGGCTAGCTTGTGCCTCAGATAAAATGAACATAATTAATGTAAGTTGGGAATGAGTCCACTGTCAGTGTCAGAGCTGGCATTCATCCTAATTTTATTGTCTATATATATGGGATGTTTCTTTGTGTGTATACATTAAATCATATTAAATGAAATCCCAAATCATTTTCTTAAAAGTTATATGAACAGTGATGTTCTATGAAATTCGAAGTACAATATATTCATGCTGATAATAGAAAAACATTAGTATATTTTCATAAAAGCTGTATTTCTACATTTTCATATAAACGATTAATATGAAACATTTTAATACTGTTTTAATACTTAAAGGTTTTATTTAAAATTGTAGACAGAGAAACAGATCATTTTAATGTATATTTTTAAATGTAAAATAAATGAGAATAATCTGTGTTTGTATATACATTCGCCTCAAATCCCTTCTGTGCTTTAAATCCTGATAAAGGGAATAGATCGTAGAATATGTTTCTTTTGTGACAAAAGTTTGTTTTTATTTTATTTTTTTCAGTTTTCTGGCCAATCTAGCTCACCAGTTGGATGATACTTAATCAAGACTGATAATTCTACAGATTTTCTTTTCTTCTAACATGTTTTTATTTATTTTATTTGGTTTGTCAATTGCTTACAACATAATAGATATAAGTAAAAACATAGTTATGAATACATGGATACATATAAGAAAAATAAAAGAAACAATAGGACAGGTACAGTAGGCACATTGGTGCGCTTATGCACGCCACCTACAGACCTCTTAGGAAAGGGGTGAGGTCAATAGTAGAAAGTCTAAGGTTAAAGTTTTTGGTGTTTGGGGAAGAAACCACAGAGTCAGGTAGAATAGACATTGACCACTCTGTTGCTGAAGTTGTATTTCCTGCAATCAAGTTTGTTTCTAAAGCTAATTAACACTCAGAACAATGCTAGCTGTACAAAATCATCTCAGCACCAAATGTAGCATAGGTATTTCTTTGAAGAGAAATTCAACTGCAAAAAGGAAATATTGCATATAAGCAATAAAGCCTTCAGGCATTTGTGGATTCAGTTTTATACATAATACAACAAATAATTCCCTGTTGCATTAAATCTTTAATACAGCAGTTGTTATAGAAATATATGTATCAGGCATATATTCCTTCAGTTTTCTGTGGAAAACATTTGAATGTAAAAGCAGCTATTATATACCATTTATCATCTCTGTTTTAGGAAAGCTACAGCTTTTGTCTCATTAGTGACAATTAGATTAGATCAGAATTGGATGGAATTGGATTTCTGATAAATCACACCAAAGTTCATTTTAAATCAGCACTGGCAATAGCAACTTATGACTTAATCAGCAGCTGTTTATGCTATTATACCACATGTTATGAAGTTCCCTTCGGAATATTCAGAAAATACGGCTACCATAAAATACGCTGGCAAGATTGCTGATGGGACATTTCCATCAGTATCAAATGATCTTTAAATCTTTATTAGTTATTGGATGCAATTCAATGGATTTAACATTGATATAAGTTCTTGTCTCGGGCGTGTCAAATTTTCCAGCTTTAAATTTATAAATATTAAAAGTGCTCAAAAGTTGTGATATGTCTTCGGCATTGAAAATATATTTTGGTTACTTTAATATAATTTAGATGTGCTTGGTAAGTAAGTTCATAAATACCATAACTTTTTAATATTTTTAATCAGATGTGAATTTCTTTTTAAAAAGGCCAGAAGTAAACTGTGATTTTATTGTCCTTCATAGCAATTATGACTGTTCCCCAAAACTTTCTTTGAAAACCAGGATGCCTATTGTTCATGTGGTGTTATAAAGTTATAAAGCTAAGAATTGATGATAGCTGCATCCTTTTAAAAATAGCCAAATATCTTTTAAAAGCTATTCAACTTGATAACCATCATGATGTGTTATGGCAACAAATCACATCATTAAAAAGGAAGTTGTGAGGAAATGCTTTCATATGCCCATCCAGTCTCATTCTCTCATCTCCGAGATGTCTTTCTCTCCTTTATTTTGTTTCCTTTCTCTACTCAATGCATAATTATAATTTTCTTAGCAGACTATTTTGTAAGGTGATCTGATTGATAAAGAACAAATACTGTTTGCTGAACTTCATTCTACCTTTTCAGCCTCTACAATATGCTTATAGAAATATGGTCAATTATTATACGCTCCTCTTATTGCTCTTTATTTTGTTTTATTATTTTTGTGGGGGGGGGGAGAATGCACATAGCAACCCACATGTTGCCTTATTGTGTATCTGATACTCCATTACATTATTTAGGCATTAGACAAAAAAAGTTATTAATAGCATTTATTAGGTTACTTGGAATTCTTTGTAACAACTATGTCTCACTCTTTTCAATAGTACTTTTTAACAACTTTATATGTTGTACATTACCTAGTGTCACCTTTGGTAAGATGGGCAGCTATATAAATTTGATCAAATAAATAAATAAAATGGTCTCAAAGTGTCATTTATTCATAAACGTTTCTTCTCTTTTTCTTCTTGTTGTCCTTCACCACATATAAGGACAAATAGGTGAAGAAGTACTGGTTGGATGTCCATTTTTCATTTCCTTGACCTTTCTACAGATTTAGCTGGAAAAGGTACCACTTAGTTCATCTGCTATTTTGGTGCTTTTAGATCAGCAACAGTGATATTATTTCAAAAGTGATTTGAGAAATGAATTTCAGGATCTGGGAGTGATATCAGTGTCTGTGTAGAAATGACATATTTCTCTCTCCCTCCCTCCCCCCATCTCTCTTTTATCTAATTTAAGAAAAGTATTCCAGTGCTGACATTGTCAATGCCTGATATAGTTTGATATACTAAATATATTATTTTAGAAGCTATTATCTCTGAAAGTCCATGAGCTGCAATCGAGGGATAGAATATACAAGCATAGTATTATTGTAGTTTTTATGTTTTTTGTGTATGTTTTGTTGCTCTTTGAGTGAAATGGGTGCTTTCTAAATTAAATAAAATAAATAAATATTACTATTACTTCTGTTATTACTGTTATTTTTGCAAAGAGGAAGTTACAAATAAAGACATTGCAATTCATACATGTAAAAGATTGTCTGAAGAAAAAAATATTCAATAGTTGATCAAAATATTTAACAGTTAAACTATGATGTATATTTTTGAAGTAGCTATATGGCTTTACCATTATAAAAAAACCCTCAAATGACATATACAGTATTTTTAACTACCATTTACATTAACTTCAGAAAATCCATAATTGTCAAGATGTGAAAGAATATTGTACAAAGAAACATTGACAGAAGCTCGGCAGGTATAGTGAGTACCTTACAATTTCACAAGGTAAAATCTAGCTTAAAGACCATATTTAGTTCTTCATATTATGGTCTCATTAACAAGCAAGTACCAAATTTCTATTTTAATAATAGTAGCTATAGAAAATAGACATTCTACGTCTATTCTCTCTTTGTCATCACTTTATCGTTTTTCATGTGTACTCACATATTAACGTCACAGCTAAGACAAAATTATTGGCAATGTGTTATGTTAATGAAAAGTAATCTATGCAATAATAAATTATATTTAGAATTTATGTTGTTTTTTTTAGCTTGTCCCAATTGCTTTTATCTTTATGAGTCTGTATATAAACAAATTAAAATAAGTGTTGGATTCATAGTATGCTGATAGCATACTCACTGATAATGTGAATTAATTGTAAAAGTTTGCAAAATAGTTATTTAATTGATAAAATATCAATTAGATAAAATATCTTTTTAGCTGCAAAAATTGAAATTGTTCTTTTCTAGAATATGTTCGTGTAATATTTAATATAATTTGCCTAGCCAGAAGACCTGATAGAGCTGAGCTGCAATATAATAAAAAAATAATTATAATTAACAATTGTGCTTGATCAAGCATCAAAGTACTCTGAAGAATGAAAACTATTGTTAGAGAGCCATATAAATTTTTTGAGAAATGTAGTATACAGAAAATTATTTCAATATCTCAGTTATGTCTATACATTAACTAACATTAGATGTTCCACAAATGCCCATAACACAGATATTCACTGTATAGTCAGCATTTGAAGGAATGGGTATACTGCATTAAGTTACAAAATTCTGACTTGTCTATTTTTTGTTTGTTTTTTAAAATATTGTCTTTTTCTTCTAAGTTTTATTTTGTATCTTAGAATGGAACATTTATCTTTAGGAAATGTTCATTGGTTTTGTACAACTAAAACTGAGAAATAATTGCCAACAATATCTTCCTGGCATCTCTCTGAGAAAAGTAAACAAGCTGTACATCTAGGACTTTGTTAATAACCTGATAAATCTCCACATTAGCTGTTAAAGACAGCTAGAATAGAATTCCAATATACTGTATTTCTGATATACTCCCATTAATAGCACTAATGCTATTCCAAAATGTCTTCAGAACTCAATTATTGGCAATAAAAAAGTCCCTAAAACCAAAAATAAACCTGAAAAACCTGTAGATTTCCTTTTGGCAAAGAGGAAGTTACAAATAAAGACATTGCAATTCATACATGTAAAAGATTGTCTGAAGAAAAAAATATTCAATAGTTGATCAAAATATTTAACAGTTAAACTATGATGTATATTATGATATTATGATATTATGATGTATATTATATTAAACTATGATGTATATTATAAACTATGATGTATATATTACCAAAAATTCTGTCTTTCTGTCTGCCTACCTGCCTATCTGCTTGCCTGCTTGCCTGCCTGCCTGCCTACCTGTTTATCCATACCAATACTATCAAAGTGACTTAGTATATATAAAATTAACCATAAGATCTTTTAATATTTTTAATTTTAAAATATCCTATGGTTAAATTAAAAACAATCTGAATCATAATAACAATTCTAATAATGAACACATCAACTTCCACATAAAATATAAAAAGACAAAAAGAAAAATAACCAAACAAGACAAACGCAGATTAGACTATGAAGCCAGTGTATACTCATAAATATGGATAAAACAAATTACAGAGCAGTTAAGAAAAATGTTTGTTAAATTTATTTGATCGCAAAATTACAAATCTATTGAATTACAAAGATTTAAATTACATTTACATGGTGATAGTTTTCAAGCTCCACTGCTATCTGTCAAGAACTAGTTTATCCAATGAATGACCAAATTTTTTTTTCATGTTTATACAGAACCTTACCAAACTATCTTCTTATATTGCAGTAAAGATTCATCAGTGGCCTGATCAAATATTGAAAATAGCGTTATATCCTTTTCTGTTTCTTGTAAGATAAATAGATACCATCTTTCCTCGAATATATGATCTACTCCAAAATTAAGTCCTAGCTTGATTTTTACACATGCACTCAATATAAACCCTACCCTCAAAATAAGCCCTAATTAAGACTCCACCCATTCCAGGATGCATGGGTAAAAATTAAGGTAGGGTGGGATGGGGGAATGGAGCTGCCCTACTACTTACCTTTGGACGGTTGCAGCCAGACCTCACACACCTCGTACACCTCGGCCCATTTCTTCTGCAGCCAGCAAGGCTTTTCTTAAGGCCTCTGTAGATGATAACAGAGCTCCAGTTCAATCCAGAGCTGTTATCGGCTGCAGAGGCTTTTCCTAAAGGCATTTCCTGAAGGCCTTTGTAGATGATAACAGAGCTCGATCTGGAGTTCTGTTCTTGGTTGCAGAGGCCTTCAGGAAAGCCTTGTTGGCCTTGCCAGCCAAAGAAGTTCCTGAAGGCCTCTGACAATAAAAAGGAGGCCAGGGGCAACGTGCGAAGAGATGAGTCAGTGGGCGACATCCTCCCAAAAAATAAGACCTGATGCCTTTTTGGTGGCAAAAAATGTTCCGTCCGGAAAAATGCGAGGTAGACCGGGTTCCAACAACAAAGTCTTTATTATTTACAGCAGTTGAAAAACGGAACATTGGCTCAAGCCGCGGCAGCCTTTTTATAGGGATTTGCCTGCCGGCTTGTAGCCAATGACAGGTATTTAGTTTTGCCGCCGTTTGAGCAGCTTCGTGGATTGGTTCCTATTGAACCAATCCCCATTCAGGTTTTTTAGCCAATCAGAATCCTGTATTAGGAGTCTACTATTCTATATACAGAACAAAAAATATAAGACAAAGTTTTATTTTGAAGATACCTAGGTAGGTAGATGGATGAATGGATGGATGTTTTTTATAACATCATATGTTTTGTTTTAGAAAGTAAGCTGTTCCATGTAAATCTGACTTTTGCAGTTGAGTAATGGTGTTTTGGTCAATCCCAGTGATGATATTTCAGATGTTTTGGAATTGTATACAAAGCACCAATTATTATTGGTCCTATTTTTGCTTTCTTTTTGTCACTACCTCTATTTACAGATTTTTATATATTGTAATTTTCTACAGGTGTTTTTCTTCTATTTTGTTGTTTCAACATGCACTATTTTTGTATTTCTTATGAATTGTTAAATTTAGGGTGCTATGTGGCATATACTTGTTTATGAAGTATATGAAGTCCTTGGTACTTTCTGAACATATTTGTATTCTTGCAGATATTTCATAAAATGAAAGCACCAAAGATTCCACAGTTCAAATGTGAGCTACAAATATTTTCTTCTATTGGTACATGCTTTGAATTTAAAAATATCAGAGTTCTTTAGCTTCTTCATTTTCTTTTACTTTGTTTATTTCATGGTCTTGCCAGTTCTTGCTTACAGTCAAATGGTATTTCTTGCAGATTTTCCAATGCTATCTATGCTATCTTTCCAATGCTATATTTTTGCTATCTTGTCATGTTGATTTTTGTATACTCAGTCTATGCAATCTTGCAATAGCTAACTACATGGTCCACTGTTCCTTGGGTCTTTTGCAGAGACAGCATTTGCTTTCTGGTGTGTTTTCAATTCTGCCTTGTCTGCATTTGTATTCAAGGCTTGTGCAGCCAAAATTTAGCTCCTCTGTTTTTTTCTTCAGTTTTATGGCTCTTAGACATTCTTAGGTTTTGTTACCTGCTTTACCTGCTATATTTGGTTTGTTTGTATTTTTTAAAATTTACTGGCCAAGTAAAACTATGCTGTGCCATGTTTCTTTACTATTCTTTATTTGGTCATTCCTATAAACCAGTTTGATCATTCTTGTATTCAGTAAGCCTTTGTAATATACAAGCTTCAGTGCATCTTTTTCATTATACTTCAGACATTCTTCTAATGCTCTTTTTTCCCCCTTCAGATGTCTGGTGCAGTGGTGGGTTTCAAAGAGGTTTACCACCAGTTCAATGGGTGTTGCTTGGTGGGTGTGCTTTGCACACTCATGCACAATTTGTGCACACACATGCACCAAATGCGCAATTTGTACACATGCAGAGACTTATGTACTCACCTCCTGCATGCCTGCACTCTCCCTGTGTCTTCAACAATTGATGCGCAGCAATTTGCTATGCCACACAAAGCAGCTGTGCTTCAAAAGCAGGCTAGTATGGGAGTCCAATTGGGCATGTGGGCCCAAAAGCAGCTCATCAGAACAAACCAGTTCGATCACAGCTGATCTTTGGAGCTACCAGCTCGGCAGTACTGGGCCAAATCAGTAGCATTTGACCTCTTGTATGAATACTTTAATGATAACAAAACAAGCTATCTTCAGATTCCAGGTTTCCATGATAAGGTGATACCAAAAATTGTACTTAAATTAAATCAGTCAATTAATCAGTTATTTACGCAGAGGCACGTACCAAGGAAAGCTGACAGCATTTTTAACTGCACCCAGTCTGAAATTTGGCTGTACATAAAACAATTTGTTGCACATGTACAGTTACAATTTTATATGCATTTTAATTGTACATGCAATTAAAAATAATATTAAGACATTTGCTTATCAATATCTAAAGACTCTCAAAGCCATCCAGTACAAATGTGTAAGAGCTTTGAAAAAATATCTTTTTTAAGGAGTGCAGCTAGTATTAAAATTGTTAATTGTTTGGGGAAGTATAGAGGAAGTTTGGAACTAAAATAACACACTCTGAATTCTGATCTTCAAACAGATGGGAAATTGATTCCCAATTCCTTTATGACTGGGATGCAGGTCCAAAGACTCTCGTTCTAGCCAGCTATCTATCTACAAACTTGGGCTTATCATTCTGGAGAACATTCTTTCTGGTAAATGTCTATGGAATTCTCAATCATCCAAGTCATGGTCGTCCCAAACATGTTTTTCAAGAGGCAGCTGAACTTTCTGATTTTTCTTTGAAGACATTTCACTTCTCATCCAAGAAGTTTCTTCAGCTCTGTGTCAGCATTCCAATTCAATCCTTCAGACAATTCAAAACTCTGATATAAAGTCCAATCAATGTAAGAATTTATTAGAAAAGTCAAGTTGGCACATATTGGGAAAACCCAAATATGAATTCTCGTGTTTTTTCCCCTCCACACTAACACTCACATCCTGCCCCACTTAGTGACTCCCAGGTCACATTAGCCAATCAACCTCCTGTCTCAGCTGCCACCAAATTCCAGTCACTACCGTCCAGATTCCAGCAACTTGATTTCTGGTAAAAGAATGTTGTTGTGGGTATGTCTTTGCTACTGTCCTGTTCTCACAGCCTGCCCACCCCCCGCTGTGGCAGCCCAGAATCTAAATCAAGATAGATCTGGGGCTGACAATCTGATTGTTTCTTTCTGGTAAAATCTGGTAGCTTGCCTTCAACATTATTGGAAAAAGATATAATAACGCAGAGAATAAATATGCCTTGCCGGCTAGCTGACACAAAGACAGTCATAGACCTGCTACTGTGTTGTCTTTCTACTTCAGGAGACATTCACACCTATTAGCTCCCATGCTGTTAAATATTTCTAGCAAGTCCTTTGAGAAGGCAGTATCATTTCTTTTGGCTGACAAGCCTCTAGAAAATTTATTAAAATTCTGGGCTATTACCATGGTTGTTTGGAGATTAGCAGCTTAAGTTCCCCAACTTCCCAATTAAATGTGCAATTATTTTGCACATTGAAACATATTGGATTGTTTTAAGAATTTATTTGTTTAACTTTATCCCTGTTAGTTTTGAGTTGTATATATCTTTACCACAGGGACAAATGATGCAGATTTATTAGAAATACATGTCTTCTATAACTGTGTGATGTACATCATTTCTGCTACTGCAGTAATTTGAATAGAAAGAAACAGCATAGATATCAGACAATGTGACAGTTTAATTTGTTCTATTGTATGATACTTTTTCTTCTAAATACTATCTAAAATCCAATAATTATCTAACAATTTTATTCTGAATCATTTAGTCACCTTTTCTTCCAAGTATTCCCATGTTTTTAGCTGAACTTAATCTGTAATGGTAGTTTCAGATCATCAGGCAGGATCTGGAGTGTGTCACACAAGAGCAATCTCAGATATTCTGAACAGTATGTTGGTCATGTAGCATAATATTCATCTTCTTACAAATCCTATTTTGTGAATTTTGCAATATGTATAACTGTGTACTGAGCACAAGGCTGACAAACTGGAGTTATTTAAATTTTATGGAGTTAGCCAAACACCCCCCCCCCCAATAATAGAGTGGTGTCACCACAGCTTTCCACTATCACTACTTAACAATGCCAGTATTTGTACATGTAATGCTTTAAAGTTACCTATTGAACGTATTAGGGAGCATTATTTTTAGACATTTCATTAATTGGAAAACTGAAACTGTTTTGACTAAGTATTTTAAGTCAAGTTTTGTTCTGAGATTCTAACTCTTTTTCTAGTTTGATAAGGCATTTGTGGACAAATGACTTTTCAGGGATCATTTAAGTTTTGAAACATTTAGTAAAGACTGACAGCTGCACAAAGCTTATAATTTGACAATGCTTTATCTCAGTGAAATGAAGCAGCTATGTGGGGAGGAGGATATGCCAAATTAAACCTTTAGGAGTCAGATAAGTATTTTTTCCATTAAAAAACCCCCTGATTTAAAACATGATTGTGCATCAAATAAGAGGATTAGTTCCAGAAGTCCAATAATGCCAGAGGAAAGGAGATAGTAAGACCTACCTTTTCAGAGCTAAAAAAGAATATGAGATAACTGTCCAGATTGTGCTATAGGAAATCCTTCCTTTGCAATTGAAAGAAAAATCAGAGAACTAATTTGATAATGTGTTCATTTATAGCAGTGATGGCAAACCTTTTCGGCACTGAGTGCTCAAACTCGTATGCATGCAGGTGCAGGTGCAGATGCCAGAGTGCCAGAAACCTGAAGACCAGCTAGCCAGAGCGCACATGCCTGCTTTTGGGGCATTTTGAGCTGTTTTCAGTCTGTTTTTCAGGCAAAAAACAGCCTGAAAAATAGCCTGAATAACATCCTGAAAACTGCTCCAAAAATGGCCTGCTTTGGGGCATTTTTTGGGCCCAAAATAGCCCAAAAAGCATCCTGAAAATGTCCTGAAAACATTACAAAAATGACCTGAAAAATGGCCTATTTTTTGGCTGTTTTCCGGTGCTCCAGAGCCTGTGAAGACCAGCTAGCTGTTGTGCATGTGCAGACTAGAAACCAGAAGAGCAGCTGGCGATAGCACCGTGCCCACAGAGAGGGCTTTGCCTGCCACTTCTGGCATGCATGCTATAGGTTCACCATCATGGATGTAGATCATCTATTTACGCCTTGTATGACAAGATTATATATTTTTTTCTATATTTGTTTTCATTTTCAGCCTAATATCTATACATAAAATGAAAACAGATAGAAAAAATCCTATCACAGTAAGAGTAACCTCAATTTTGCCTAATTTTTCTAACTTGATATTTATTTCATCTTGATTTTTAGTTAAGAAATTATACAAATAATCAAATAACATATAACATATTTTTAATCTGGTACTTTTTTCATTATCTAATTGGTTAAGGCAAGCAACAGATGACTCTATTTAACCTTACCTAAGTCTATCATAACAGAAAAGCTTCACATACACATGCACAGGGACTCTGTGTGATGGGATGTATGTATCAAATAAAGAGTTCCCAATTGAAACAGAGTTCCTGATCACATTTTTGGAGAAAGAAGTGCACATAAGGCTCATATAGTAGCTTATATGAAACTGGGTCATTTAAAGATGTAACAAATGTGTTTCTATCAGGACTGACATCACTTCCTTTGCCATATTTCAATGCATTATAATATACAAAAAAGACTAATTATATTTAAATAAATCAGGCTATTTAATATGAATATTATATTAATATATTTATCATTTGTATTTTTCAAAGTTCGCTTTTTGGGAGAAATCACGTCGTAAGATTTATAAAATACTATGCTAAAATCTAATTATGATTATCAGATTTTCCTTTCTTGCATTATTAATTTATAAAAATAATTTTGTATTTACATATATGCATTAACTTAATTCATAAAGGATAGTATCTGACATACACAAGATTAGATATTTCCTCCAAGCTAATGCCTTTAAGAGCTATAGTGGTGCAGTGGTTAGAATACAGTATTGCAGGCTCCTTCTGCTGACAGCCAGCTGTCAGCAGTTTGAGAGTTCAAGTCCCACCGGCTCAAGATTGACTTAACCTTCCATTTCGTCAAGGTCTGTAAAATGAGTATCCAGATTGTTGGAGGCAATACTTTGATACTGTAAACTGATTAGGGAGGACTGTAAAACACTGTTAAGCATTATATAAGTGGGTATATAAGTGCTATTACTATTATTCATTAAATATTGTAGTTTTCAGTTAGCCATTAAATTCAATGCCAGGGTTAAATGTAGATCTTTTCTGGTATCACTAAACATATATTGTGGTATTTTACTACTAAAAATCAAATGAACTGAACAGAATTGAAGTTG
Source organism: Laticauda colubrina (assembly GCA_015471245.1). Classification (NCBI taxonomy): domain Eukaryota; kingdom Metazoa; phylum Chordata; class Lepidosauria; order Squamata; family Elapidae; genus Laticauda; species Laticauda colubrina. Next base: position 43,304,603 of record BLBF01000006.1, on the reverse strand, counting down.
TCAGTTCCATGGGCCCCTGTGGTTCCAAAAATGTTCTATGTGATATATGATATATTTTTTCTCTGTTTTTCCTTTTTTGATAAAGCAATAACAACAGCAAAAAAAAACCAATGAAGAATTAACACTTCATTAGATTAAAACTCAGTATGGAGTTTAGATAAATCTTAAATAGAATACAATCAAATTTCAAATAATTGAGAAGTAATTAAGTTGCAGTTAAGACAGGCTTTCTTGAAAAGTTTTTACTGGCTTGACAAGGCACTACTGAATGATAGTAACATTTTTTCCTAGTTTTATTTCATTTCAAAAACATTGCCATTATTGCAGCAAAAACTAACAAACAAACAAACAAGGAGGAATATAATTGCTACAATAAACTAACCCCACTCTTCCTACAATGCTACTACTATGTACATATAGTCATGAAGGAGCAAAGAAAGCTGAATTTGCAGAAAGAATGGAGTGCTGGTACTAGGGTAGGATGGCTTGTGAAATGTTATAGATTTTCCAGTAGAGACCCCATTATGAAATGTTATGCCCAGGTAACCATCTTCCAATATATGTATCATTGTGTTCTGGATAAAAGTTTGATACATCAACTACACTAGTACATACAAACTTTCTTTTCCGTTTTAAAATTTGTAACTCAAGCATGCATTCAAAGATCTTTTCAGAGGACTACAATGAAGTTTTCCCCTGATTTTAGTTAGCCAAACTGTTATGTTCATAATGAAATAATAACTCCTCATGAGCAGCATTAGCTTTCACTAATTCTGATTAATGACCATGGTTCATTTAGAAAGGGAAGAGTTTTCTGATGGTCTTTGTGGGAGAAAATATCCTGAAAATGTATCAATACCCCACATTTTAAAAACCAAGATTATCTGTGGAAACCTCTATGAAATTGCATAATGAAATTTAACCAGTTCATTAAAAAAAAAAAAAATCACCACAGAGACTATTTAGGGTGAATCATGCATGCTGCATTAGTTCATTGTCCTACAGTGTAACCTGAGCAGGCAGATAATATACCTTTGGGAAACTTTTGTTCAAAGTTTTAAGTAAAACTGAGCCTAATCCAAATTTGTTTATCCAAGTTAGAAGAATTTGAGTGTCACTGGACACACACTATCCCAAATGCTTCTGCTGTTCTTGTATAAAATCTTTCACCCCATCAGAAAAGTCTCTTATATTATGGAGTTTATGTAATCATGAGATTTACTTTTTTCTGCTTCATATTAAAACAAATGGTTCCTCCTTTCTTCCCAATGATTTATTCTCGTTATTTTTCATTTTAATGTATACATATATTAATATATACATATTTCTTTCTTATAAAAGATGATCCATGTTTTTTTTATTTATCAGTACATTTTATGTGGTCATTGCAGTTTCAAGAGAAATACCTGCAAGTACACCTGCTGTATTTTAGTACTTTAATAATGCAACAGCTCAGTTGTTAATAAAATGAAATGTTATTTTTTTTTGCTAATGCTTAATTAATTTCTATTCTAAGGTAACACTTAGTTGTTGTTTTTTAAAGTACACAATCTATGACTTCATTGTTATCAAGGTAGCTGACTACTTCAGTGCTTTTTCTACAGGGACTTGAAGACCACCTGGAACAGTGGTGGGCTGCTGCAGGTTCAGACTGGTTCTTGTGAACCTTCATGAACAACAATCAGTTGGTCCTGCCCACCCACTCTTGTGCTATCCCAAATGTCTTACATTTCCTTCTTTTGCAGCTCAGCTGTTCTACTTACTGGAGAAGGCTAAAAGGTAAGCTGGAGAGGTTCAAATTGTTGTTTAGTGAATGCTGTGCATGCTCACTGAATCAGTTGTTAAACCAGTTGCAGCCCACCCCTGACTTGGACACTTCAACTGGTACTATATATGGTGGTAATGATAAAATCTTGGCTCATAGCACATGATCTAATTGTGGTTGAAAAGAAAAAACTGTAGATAATAAAAGTTGCAATAATAGGCAATCATCTGCACCACGATAACTGTCTTGGTTCTGCAACTCAACAGGACAGACACAGACTTCAGAGGATAATTAGGACTGCAAAAAAACAATCACTACCAACCTGCCTTCAATCAAGAACATATATACTGTATGAGTCAAAAAGAGGGCTGTGAAAATATTTACAGACCCCTCATACCCTGGACATAAACTGTTTCAACTCCTTCCCTCAAAACAACACTCCAGAGCACTGCACACCAGAACAACTAGACACAAAGACAGTTTTTACCCAAAAGCCATCACTGTGTGAAACAAATAATTCCCTCAATGCTGTTCAACTATCACAAAGTCTGCACTATTACTGTTAATCTTCTCATCACTTCTTATCACCCATCCCCTCTCACTTGTGACTATATGACTGTAACTTTGTTGCTTGTATCCTTACAATTTATACTGACTGTTTCCTTATATGATTTGATTGCTTATTGTACTCTATGACTATAGTTAAGTATTGTACCTTATGATTCTTGACTCTTGATGAATGTATCTTTTCTTTTATATATACTGAGAGTATTTGCACCAAGACAAAGTTCTTGTGTGTCCAATCACATTATATTTTAATGGGAGAAAAAAAAGATCCCAAAGTATCACAACAGGATATCAAAATTGAAAGATTATGGAATAAACAGGAGGTTGATCCAGAGGTTATTGGGTTTGATCTGATTATCCAAAAAAATCTTAGATGAAAAAATTTCTATCTGCCAATTACAAAAGCCAAAGTGGTAGGATCCACAGGTATCCAATAATGTATTATGGAATCATAGGTTCTTGAGAAGAACTCAGTGTCTAGGATGACATATGTTGTTTAAATAATAATAATAATTTAAAATCCCAGTGGCCATTATTACCATAATTCTGAACTCTCAAGTAAAAAACATGCTAGAACAGCAAATCACATTTGAAACTTTGGCACTTTCATATACACGATGTGTCTACGAAGGCTCTGCATTACAGGATACAGATTGTTTTGGCAGAATAATCATTCTTCCTTAATCAGGCAAATTAAATTTTTAAGAAGGTTAAACAGTCAAGGAAAATTCTATAACCATTCTAAGTATCATACATTTACACTAAAAAAATATGGATACTATCCAACGAAGTGAAAATAGTCTCCTAATGAAGAACAGCAAAATCTTTGCAATACTGTAGATGAAAAAGTAGCAAAAGCTATGTTGAATACATTTTAAAATGTATTCATGATTTGGAAAGTTGTATGATTTTATGTATAAATCTTTCAAATAAACATTCATAAGTTTGGAAGAACTTATTCAAGTGGATCATTTGGAACTATAGAAATACTATATTTCTTACCACCACAGTCATTGATTCTTGAAAAAAGGAAGGTGCTGAGTATTTGAGAAATTATGAAGAAATAAAATTTCTCATAAAAGTATACAGAATATGTGATTTATAATGTTCTTTCAACTTCCAAGATATTATTATAATTAACTAATTAAGTATAATGACCTCTAAATCTGATTATTAGCTTTAAAATAAAACAGCTGTGTGACTGCTAGACACAGTTGGTTGCTATAAGAGTTCAGCTCATGTTTCACTTCTCTGAACATGGCATATGTCACTTGCTGAATTGCTCATACTGACTCATGTTTCTTGACAGAAAAGAATAATGTGTTTGATTTTTAAGATAGCAAATTGGCTGAATAACATTATATAGTAATTGCTCAAAAGTAAGCTGAGTTGCAAATTATTAAGAAAAGCTTAAGCAAAAGTAGCACTATCTGTTCCTATAATCTTCCATGACTTGTCACAGCCCATTAGAGACACATTGCTCCTCCTTTTCCTTTTTTGGAGATAAAGACTGGTAGGAAAAGTAATATATTCACTGAAAATGCTTGGCTAGTGGACAATATGTGTATATATATTCCTGTAGTTTCATCTCTGAGCCATGTACAACATTAATCTGGGATCACATTGTATATACATGTCTGAAACCAATTTCTAATTTATATGTAAAATGTAGCATTTTAAGTTTGTCTAGATAATCCTAAATTACAAGGTCTATATTAAGATTTATATCAAAAACATGATTAGTCTCTTTATAATGTTCATGAAAGTTCATAAATCAAATTCATAAAAATTCAACCTTGGAATTCACTTCCATTAAAGGAGTCTCCTGGTTTTGAAAGAGAAAAAGATTGGACCAATTCATAGAAGACATGAGGATCAATGACTGATAGACCTAAATGACAATATATCTATGAAGGCTATCTACTAGGAGATGGCTAATAAACTTCCTTGTACAGTGAATTGGCCTCTGTAAGTACAGACTGCTGGCTTAGAAGGGCACTGCTTATGTTCTAAATTGTTGTATGCTGTCTACTGTGGTTGACAACTATAGATATCAAAGCCTACAAACAGTGTTGAAACTCCAGTTGCAAAGATCTAACTCTTTAGTACCACCATCTTAATTATGCCATTCCGATCCCTGATTTGCATACTTCAGTAATGGGACTGGCAACATTAAATGATGTTGGCTTCTGGTTATCTAAATTCCAGTTTGTGTTGTCCAGTTGTATAGCAGAAATGAGTGGCAGTTCATAAATTTTGGTACTTCATGTCACAGTTGTTACCCTGGGGTGAGGAGAAAATTTAAATAATGTTTATGCTGGCATGCCACCTATAAGCCAGAATGTATCATTTTCATTATATAAAAATGAAAGCAAGAGCAATGGAGGGACCCTCTGGTAGCAGCTTCTACTCCTAGTGCCTTTCTTATTTATACATATGGCTTTTGGTTCCCAATGGAACTCAACTGAAGCAGAAGGTTTCAGGCCTAAAAATGATATCTGGATAACTTTAGCATGTACTTGTGCATAAGTTTTTTGGCACTGTTCAACTCCATCTGTTTTTTTAGTGGACTCAGAATAATAATAAAAAATCAATATGCTATTGAGACTTGAATTTATGTATATATCTGTAGTTTTCTCAATTGCTATCCTTTCAAGAATAAAAATATTCTATCATGAAATGCTACCATTGATATATTTTTAATTAAGAAATCTGTTCAATTATTTATAAGAAATTTAGAATGGAAATACAAGTTACTTTTCAGCTTCCTATCAGCTGAAACTGAATCATTCATTATAACATATTCACAAATGTAAGCAAAACTTTATATGGACTAGAATCTGGAATGTAAAAAATAATTGATTAAAAAGCCATAATCTAAAAGCAGGTGGTTTCTGGTATTAAAAAGCTCCATAGAGTAACATATTTGTAGTTCATGAAATCTTACCATTAAACTTAAAAAAGAAACAAAAGGAAGAGTCTTTTTGATACAAGATGGGTGACCAATAAATTTAATAGAGCAATTAAAAAATGACCAAATATTTTCTAATTTATTCAAAGTGGTCCTGAGTATCCCTGCTAACATACCAATTTCCCCCCATCTTTACCCTTTAAAAGAATTTTTAGAGTTTACTCACATTAGTTGGAATACAACAGAATATTGTATAATAAATAATGGAATGGTATATTTAATAAATGCCTATAAGTTTCATGTGCACGTAATTTAAAGTTAATTGACTTTTTAAATATTTTCTGCTATTGTGTTCTATATGGAGTCAAATGGCTGCTGAGATATGGATTTCATATCCATACACTTTCTTTCACTTAAATGGAAGAATAAATTTGTGTGGATAATGGATGAGAATAAGGAATATTTCATATGTCATAATTCAATGATATAAGTTTTCGCCACAGCTTTCATGCTTATCAGACTGCGTTATTGATCAGCAGAAGTATCTGCAGTTGAAAAAAAAAAGTCAAGATAGTACACATATAAAAAAGAGGATGGGGCTCTGCACATGAAATTGTGGCTGGTTATTTTTCACCCATTCCTGCTGTGAATTCCCCTGCTGACTATCTGTAGATTCAGTTTATAGATGCCACCAACATTCATTGCAATACAGGCCTTGAATCATCCAGCAGTACAGTAAAGTAACCTAAACAACTGTATTGAAAATTGGAAGCATATTATTTGGAAAAGTAAGTCGCCACCTGTTTTTTCCCCAGCAACTTACACAAATTGTAAATGTTGCAAATAGCTTTCCTTTAAACTGAATGAGGTCTGTGTTGACAAAATACAAGGTGACAGAACCCCATTTACGTTGTGACAAATTTTACTGTGATATTATTTTTACAATTATTACATGTTGATAAATATCTGTCATATAAATGCAAGTTTACCAAACATTAATTTTCCCTAATTACCAGAGGGAAATCATATCTAAAATGTATGCAACAATGTTAACGCCTTATTTATAACTCCCCTAGGCAAAATCTACATTGCCATTTCTTTTTTACCCATATAATTCAGTGTCAGCTAAAAAAGTAAACAATATAAAAATGCTGTTTATTAAAGATTTATAAACTAAGACAACAAACAGCCCTAATGGGAGGTATTTTTTTAAGAAAAGAGGGAGGTGCATGATTTGGGAAATGAATGTGCAGTATGAAATGCTGATGTTTTCATGACTGTTGTTGAAAGTGATTATAGAAAGTAGAATTTGACAATAATTTGTGTATGTTAATGGTTTAATTAATGATTAGTTCAACAGTGAAAGTCTATTTGTTCTAGCTGACTGCCTTTATAGGTATTTTGTCAAATGATCAAAATAATTATCAAAACAGCATGCAAATTATGTAAATATGTAAATTGATATAAATATCTATATTTACAAAATTGTTCATTCATTACTTAATTATAAGCATTTGTTGTCCTTCTCTTGTATCAAACTGATTTCCAACCAAAAGATACAAACACAAATTACAGATAAGATGTTCAAAAAATATCTCCATGTCATCTTATGAGGAGCAAAATTTCCTTGACTATAGTTTGTTTCATGATTGCAGAATGCCTAAACATCAGCAAAGTAAAACCTCTTTAAACTGTGGTTTTGTTAGCAGCCTAATAATTCCAGTTGACACAGTCAGATATTGTTGAACAGTTAAGAAAAACAAGCTATGGTCATGACTCCAAAGATCCTGTCAGTGCCCAATCAACCATATCATGAATTATTGTTGGATGAGTTACATTATGTGTGAACGCTCATTCGAAAAAAGTGTTCCATTTGAAACTGAGGAAAAATCAAATTATTATTATATGCATAACAATATGAAATAACATCTGCCAGTTCTTTTGCTCATTTTGGCCTTCATGTGCACTGCATTTTTTTCCAAGAATCTGGGAAGTCAAAATGTATTGGCATAATATATATGCAAATCCAAGTAGTGTGGTTTTTTGTAAATGATATGGACATTTTGACAATATGCACATTTCCTAAATTTGAGTTAAAAGCTATTCTATTTATTACCTTATTTATGTGTCTTTATTCTTTCTTTATTTTTGTTATTTATTGTCTTATTTCAATATTCATGTTTTGTTTCTTTGCATATTTGGTAAGTTCCAATTTTTAACTGACATCAACCTAAAACTAATAAGGATACCAGTGCATGCAAAATACATGTTTGTGAAGGTAAGATTATCAAACTTGATGCCAACCAGAACCAAGCATTTAATAGTGAGTGCCAAACCAAGTTCATTAATTAAACAGGTGTCAAGAAAGTAGGGGCAGGCATATTATAAAGATATTTATCATGTTCTTTCTATAAATCTTAATATAGACCTTGTAATTTAGGATTCATAAATCAAATTCATACTAATTCAACCTTGGAATTCACTTCCATGAAAGGAGCCCCCTGGTTTGAAAGAGAAAAATGATTGGACCAATTCATAGAAGGCATGTGGATCAATGACAGACCTGAATGACAGTGTATCTATGAAGGCTATCTACCAGGAGATGGCTAATAAACTTCCTTGGGCAGTGAAATGGCCTCTGAAAGTCTAGACTGCTGGCTTAGAAGGTCACTGCTTATGTTCTAAATTGTTGTATGCTACCTACTGTGGTTGACAACTATAGATATCAAAGCCTACAAACAGTGTTGAACCTCCAAGACCAACAAACACAGACCAAGACTCCCAACCAATCATGATGAAGAAAAAACCATTCTGGCAAAGCAGAGGTTAGCCCCAAATTTAAAACTGAAACGGCTGTGAAAGTCTGACTCACAGACGAACACAATACAGAAGCCTGATGATGGCAGATGAGATTCTGCCGAAACATTGCTACAACTTTAAAAGCACAACTATAATGACGTGGCAAAATACCTGAAGAAAGCTGAATACCATACACACACACACACACACACACACACACACACACATACCACACAAACTCAATACAGAAGCCTGATGATGGCAGATGAGATTCTGCTGAAACGTTGCTACAACTCTGAAAGCACTACAGTGACGTGGGATAATACCCGAAAGAACCTGAACAGCATATATATATATATATATATAT
>BLBF01000006.1:43264410-43286194 GCA_015471245.1 Laticauda colubrina | reverse complement strand
TGTGTGTGTGTGTGTGTGTGTGTGTGTGTGTGTGTGTGTGTGTGTGTATATATATGTATATACACACACATATATGTGTGTGTGTGTGTGTGTGTGTGTGTGTGTAGTATTATTGGGATTGCATACACAATGTGCTATGAAGCCTACTTTTTCAGATACTCAATATTTTTCTTTTTTTTTTTTCAAATATGGTATTAGTAATATAATAGTTTAAATTCTCAAAACTGTTCATAACTTGCAACTGCTTCACTAACATTAAAGGATGCAAATTAAGGAATTATTTGGAGGGATAGGCAGTTTTGCTGAAAAGCATGACAGTGGAATAAATCATGCAATTTGGTCACAGCTACATCTTGCCTTGAACGCAATATTAAAGCCAGCATTTTCTGCAAGAAAAGCTGTGACTGATATTTTATTTCCCATGTGTATCATATCAAAGCATATAGGATGTCGTACTAGACACCTGTCATTTGTATAGAGTCCTTGAAGATTTTAGATGCCAACATGTAGCTGAGAGTGATTAATGAACTGTTCTGGGTCCCAGAATAATGGCCTGCTATAGGATTGCCAAATATCTTGACCCTAATAAAGCTGCTCATGTCATTTATTCAAGATTCTGAAGATTTATACTCCAGATACCTTGTGATACTTTGAGCCTCATCCACTCTTCTGCATGCAGCCACAGGGGGTACAATATCTGTTACACTAAGAAAATGTATTAGAAAATTCCATATAAAAATCTTTTTTTTTCTTTTCTTTTCTTCAGCTCTGGTAGACTTGATAGGATTCATAGACTTGATAGTATTCATTTAGGCACAGGAGGTAATTGTCCACAATCTAAAATAATGACTTCACCCTCTCTGCCATGTCATAATTTCCAAACACAGCCATGCTTTAACAATGACATATACTTTTTTCTCCCAAACAGCAAAAAAAATATGGAACATCTTTAATGGTAGCCCATGACTATGAAAAAATCTCCTTTTTAATGATTGATTGAAAAATTGGAAATTCACCAAATAAGTCATACTTAAGCTTCTTTTTTCTCAAAAGAAAAGAAAAAAAAGAAAGAAAATATATTTTTAATACACATACTTTTAACTGATTTCAATTCCTTCCTAGTCCTAGTTCCTAGTTTCCCATGTACTTCAAAGAGTAAAATAAAGTGGATCAAATTCTAAGCCAAAAGAATGAACTATGTAGGTCATTTCAAAATATAACTGAAGGATTGCAATGATTCACTATTAAAACATGTTTGATTTAAAAGTTTCATTAATCCCCTTTTCATTTTTCCACTTTTCTCCTTAAATGTTGTTATGGTTCAAGGTGATTTTAAAAATATAACTTTTTCTTTGCAATTTTAATTTGAAATAGCGTGAACATATTCTATTGTACTTCAAACTGTTCTACCTCATTTCATTCTGCCTCTCTAGTATGTTTTGAACAGCATTTAAAAACCTTACATTTGACTATCCTGTCTAAGTAAATAATTCTGTATTAAGTAATATGGACTAGGATATTGGAAAACTTCATTTGGTGCACATTTTTAAAAGAACTGACATGATGCACTTTGTTTTGTTCGGAAAACACACAAAGTAGACCGGGTTCCAACAACAAATACTTTATTCTTTAACTAGTTAGTAAATAGGAACGCTTGGCTGAAGCCGAGGCCAGCCTTTTATACAGGCTGGCTTGCCTGCTTGCAGCCAATGGCAGTTGCTTAAATTTGCCGCCTTTCAGCAGCTCTTTGGATTGGTTCCTAGTGAACCAATCCAATGCTTAGTTTATTTGACCAATCAGGTTTGCAGATTTGGAGTCACCCACTTTACATATAGAACACCCCTCCCCCCTTAGTTCAGTCCTATGTGGTGACGTAGTCTCGCAGGTAGGCGGGGCTTTTCAGGACTCGACTTGACTTGAGCGGTTCATTCTTAGTGAAGACTTCGACCGGTTCGGATGGGGCTGCTGTGTCGTCCGTTCTTCTCCCTGGAACCGTCTGGAAGGGTGAGTCAGCCATTTTACCACCGCCTGAGTTTCTTTGGCTGGCGGTTTTGCCGCTCCCTCCCGTTTCCTCCGGGCAGGTCAAGCTGGCCTGGCTGGCCCCTTCCGATGGGCTCTTCACGCAAGTCTCTCCAAACAGTGAGTCTTTTATTTGCTCTTTTTGTTCATATGTTTCATTGGGTTTGGTTTTAAACAGTTCTTTATTTATTTCTCGCCTTTCCCCCCACACCTTGGTTTGCAATTCACCATTTTTTTCGGTGAATGTTTATAAGTCTGTGGTTCTCTCTATAATTCGGGATCGAAGCTGGTCTATGTGCTGCTTCCATTCCCTGCCATCCTCTATTTTTAATCGGTAGGATTTGGGGCCTGTGATTTGGGTTATCTGTCCTGGTAGCCATACCGGGTCCCTGGTGAAATTTTTAGCGTATACCAAATCGCCTATTTCGAATTGTCTAAACCATGTAGAGGAGTCAGGGGGGGTTTCTGGGGTAAAATTTGGGTGTAACCTATCAAGGTGAGATCTTAACTTTCGCCCCATAAGTAATTCTGCTGGGGACTTGTTGGTTATGGTACTGGGCGTTATGTGCTGGAGTGTGAGCAAACGGTTTACTTTCTGTTGGACATCTCCAGCGTCCATTTTTTCTAAACCTTCTTTAGTAAACCAGACCATTCTCTCAGCCCTGCCGTTTGCAGCCGGGTGAGCCGGCGCGGTTAGGGCATGTCTTATACATAGGGAGGCTAGGTATTGCTCAAATTGTATGCTGGTTAGCTGTGGCCCATTATCTGAGACAAGAACGTCCGGTATGCCATGGGTGGCAAAAAGGTTGTCCAGCTTTTTAATTACAGTTTCTGTTGTCGTTGATGGCATAACTTTTACTTCAAGCCAATTCGAATAGGTATCAATGACAATCAGAAAGGTATGCCCTTTGGTAGGACCCGTGAAATCAATGTGTATTCTTGACCAAGGTCCCCGAGGGGTTTCCCAGTCCTTAACGGTTGCTTTTGGTGGGGACGATCTAATTGCCTGGCATTTGTTGCATGAGCTTACCCAATACTCTATGTCCTTATCAATACCCGGCCACCAAACATAACTTCTAGCAAGGCTTTTCATCTTAACCATTCCCGGGTGCCCTTCATGTAACAACCTAAGTACCCGGGGTTGTAATTTGGCAGGGATTACCACCCGATCACCCCACAACAAACACCCCTTTTGGATTGAAAGTTCAGTCTGTCTGGACCAGAAAGGTTTAAAGTTTTCAGTTTTTTGATTCTCCGGCAAGCCTTTACCTACCCAGCTAAGAATGCGGGCAGTCAATGAGTCTTTCGCGGTGGCTCTGGCAACATCATAAGCTGATATGGGTAGATCGGGGCAATTCTCGATTTGTAGCGTAGTCATCGCTGGTGCCGGGTCTTCGTCGGTTGCTGGTAAGGGTGCTCTGCTCAAAGCGTCCGCATGGGAAATTTGTTTCCCTGGCCGATGTGTCAGAGTGTAGGAATAAGCTGCTAGGAATTCTGACCATCTAGTCATTCTTGGGGACAGTATATTAGGTGTTGGCTTGTTTCCCGCCAAAATCCCCATTAGCGGTTTGTGGTCTGTTATGATTTGAAAAGTCCGCCTATATAAGTATTCATGGAAGCGTTTTACTCCAGCGACAATTGCTAGAGGTTCCCTGTCCAATTGGCTGTAATTCCGCTCGGTTTTGGATAGAGTCCTAGAGTAATATGCGAAGGGTGCTTCTCTGCCATCAGGTAGTTGGTGGCTCAGGATGGCACTTACTCCGTATGGTGAGGCGTCGCAGGTCACTCTTAATGGCAGTGTGTTGCTAAATTGGATGAGAACGTTTGTTGATGTTAGCAAGCTTTTAATATTTTGGAAGGCTTTTTTTTCTTTGTAACCCCAAGTCCAAGTTGCCTTCTTGTCTAGCAGACGGTGTAATGGTTCTGCTATAGTGGCCTTGTTTGGCAGGAACACATTATAAAAATTAATTAGTCCTAAAAATGCTTGTAGTTCAGTTTTATTTCTTGGTTCAGGTGCGTCTTTGATTGCTTTAACTTTTTTGTCTGTAGGGTGGATACCCTCTCTGTCTATTGAGTAGCCCAGGAATTCAACGTTATTCATAATTAAACAGCACTTTTCTCTTTTTACCTTGAGGCCAGATTCCCTAAACTTAGTTAATACTTCTTTGAGTCTTTTCCTTAATTGAGTTTCATCTCTGGCCGAGATTAGGACGTCGTCAAAATAGGGAACGACTCCTTGTATGCCATTTAGAAGGCGTTCCATCAGACTCTGGAAAACGCCAGGGGCCACGCTTACTCCAAATTGGAGCCGGTGACATTTGAATGCGCCCTTATGGGTGACTATAGTCTGTGCTTCTGCTGTTTCTGGGTCCACTGGGAGTTGTTGATAGGCTTGTGCCAAGTCGAGTTTGGCGAAAACTTTGCCTTTTCCCAGGGAATGAAGCAAATGCTGGACTACTGGCACCGGGTATGCGCTTGGTTGTAATGCGTGGTTCAGGGTAGCCTTATAGTCACCACAGATTCTAATGGACCCATCAGGTTTTATTGGTGTGACAATAGGCGTTTCCCACTTGGCATGGTCCACAGGTTCTAACACCCCTTGGGCTATTAATTTGTCCAGCTGTTCCTCTATTTTTGCCTTTAGTGCAAAAGGAACTCGCCTGGCTTTTATTCTTCGTGGGGCTATTTGGGGGTTTAGATTGAAAGAAATGGGATTTCCCCGATACTTGCCAAGTGAGCCGTCAAAAACGTCCTGGAATTCTCAGATAAGGTCATCTTCCCAGCCGGTTGTAGTCATTCGATTGACCCCGGTCATCCCGATGCCCAATGGTGCGAACCATTCGATGCCCAGGAGGCTTGGTCTGTCTTGGTCGACTATGGTCAGCGGAAGCACCTTGACGTGATGTTTGTAGGCGACTCGGAATTGTCCCATGCCTACCACAGGGATTTGGTTTCCCTGATAGTCCTTGAGGGTTAGGTGCTGCTTCTTCAATTCTTTGGGTTTGATACCTGGGACTAGCTGTTTTATTGTGTCTCACGATACCATGGAGAGGAAGGACCCTGAGTCCACTTCCATCTTGCAGTGTTTTCCTTCGATTTTCACGATGACTTTAATTTCCTTCCCACTTTCCATCTGAGCGCTCTGTATAATGACAGTTTGGTGTGTATTGACTCGCTTCTCTTGTTGCCACTTTCTCTCAGCTCGTTTAGGCTCAGCTCATGTTGAGGAATTTCTGCGTCCCGTCGGGCTGTAGTATTTTTTGTTCCTGCAGACCTTCTCGATGTGCCCTCGTTTCTTGCAATGCCGGCAGATGGCATCGAGAAATCTGCATTCGGCTCAGGGATGGTTTCCTCCGCAGCCAGCGCATTCCCGCCAATTTCTTCTTTCATGTTCTTTTCTGTTCGTGAGCAAACGGTGGACCTCGTCATCTTCTTCGCTCAATTCAACTGTTTCGCCCGACTCTTCGTAGTGGGTTGTGGTGGCAGGCTGCTTTCTGTCTTTGGTTGGTGTTTCTTCGCTGTGTGTGTTCATCTTTTTCATGGCTACGGCAGATTTTTTCATGGCTTCAGCGGCTGTGGCTTCTGTGATGGCTTCGGTAATGGTGATGTTGGGCTTGTTGAGTAATTTACTCTGTGTGGTCGAGTCTCTCAGGCCCAACACCACGTGATCCCTCATTGCTTCGTCAATGTTCAAAAATTCACACTCACCCCCTAATTGTCTAAGGGCAGCAATGAAATCGGCGACGGTCTCTCCCTCTCTCTGGTCTCTGCGGTAAAATTTGTGTCACTTTATTAAGTTTGACACCATTGGAGCGTAGTGTGCTTTGAGGACTCTTTGCAATTCTGTCCATGTTAGCTGTTTAACGTCCCGGGGCTTCGCAAGGGCCTTTGCCATCTTGAAAACTGTTGGCCCGCAGTGCGTCAGGAATACAGCTCTCTTGCGTTGCTCTGAAATGTCTTCCATTTCATTGCTCTCCAAATACATTTGGAAGCGATCAGCATAGGAATCCCAATCCTCTTCGTTGGGATTGAAGGGTGCGGGTGGTGCGTTGTTTCCAGACATCTTGGTTGTAATCTGGACTTCTTATCACCGCGTGTAGGTTTTTCCGTTCAGGACGATCCCACCTTCGTCGCCAGTGTTTTGTTTGGAAAACACATGAGGTAGACCGGGTTCCAACAACAAATACTTTATTCTTTAACTAGTTAGTAAATAGGAACGCTTGGCTGAAGCCGAGGCCAGCCTTTTATACAGGCTGGCTTGCCTGCTTGCAGCCAATGGCAGTTGTTTAAATTTGCCACCTTTCAGCAGCTCTTTGGATTGGTTCCTAGTGAACCAATCCAATGCTTACTTTATTTGACCAATCAGGTTTGCAGATTTGGAGTCACCCACTTTACATATAGAACACACTTTACAGAATTCAACTGTTCTTTCGATTCCACATTTCTGCAAATTGTCTGGAGAATATCTCAATTCAAATCAAGCATTTTGAGAAAAAATGTTATGAACAGTTGTGTATAAAATACAAATTTTCCTAAGATTTCAATTCTTATCCTTTGACTAGTCAGAGCTGAAGAAGATTCTTGGATGAGAAGAATCTCATGAGAAGAAATGAGCAAAATGTCTTCAAACAAAAAACAGACAGCCATGTTTCCTCTTGAAAAAGCATGTTTGGGACATCCATGACCTGGATAACTGAAAATTTCCATAGACAATGACAAAAAAGCAAATGCTAATATATATAATTAGGTTTTTTTAATTTTACTTTTTTATATACTGCATTTATTGGAACAATTTATTAATATATAGTAATGTTTTCAGAATGAATATGTGCACACTTTCATGTATATTGAGTAATCTAAATGTTTGTTAACATTTTTATTTGTACAATATTGAAATCAGTCTTAGATCCTCTGTAAATATTTTGACTGCTAATTTATCATTTTGGTTTTTGGTATATATCCAAGATTTTAAAACTTTTAAAAAAATCTTTCATGTATTTAGACTTTAATTTATTTTCTTCATTTTGCTTTTCGCTCTTAATTTCAACTGTTTTGTTTTTGAAAAAACGTCTGGATCTGATCCTAGATAGAATAGGAACAGTTGGATATTGATTGTTTCTTGCTGCTTCAGCATAATTTGAACACAGACTTTAAACTTCCTGCACAAGGGTAATGCCAATTATCCTTGGTTTAAAATGAGCTCTAGACTTCAATAAAATAAATACAGAAAACAGTCAATATATATAGAAATGTAGTAAATATATATTCATAAGTAATGACACAATTGATATGTAGCACAAAATAATAGAGGTGACTAGATGCTTTAGCCACAGCTATTAAATTGCCATGTTCTCTGATGAAAATCCATAGTTAAATAACTACATTTAACCTATTATAAAATGAAATAACTTCAGTATTACTGAAGTATGTTTTTTTTTAAAAAAAAGGTAATTTAAATATGTTTTCCTTCTCTTTTTACAGCAACATTTTAAATATGTAATTGGGTTAATATTTTATCATACTAAGGGTGTTAAAAATGAGTTTGTTTTCAGTGATAATAAAAATATCGCAATATTTTAGAATTATTTTTTAATTTTTATTAATTTATTTTATTTTATCAAGCGATTATTAGACAACAGATATAAGTATAAACATGGTTATGAATACATGAAATGGATACGAATAAGAAAAAAAAGAAACAATAGGACAGGGATGGTAGGCACATTGGTGCACTTATGCACGTCCCCTACAGACCTCTTAGGAAAGGAGTGAGGTCAATAGTAGACAGTCTAAGGTTAAAATTGAAAAACCACTCTGTTGCTGAAGTCGTATTTCCTGCAATCAAGTTTGGTGTGGTTTACCTTGAGTTTGTATCTATTGTGTGCTCTTGTATCATTGTGGTTGAAGCTGAAGTATTCATTGACAGGTAGGACACTGCAATATATAATTTTATGCACTATAGTAGTTCTAGGTTGTCTAGATCTAAAATTTCAAGTCTGGTGGCAAAAAGGTATTCTGCTGTGAGTAGAGGAGTAGAGAGCTCTCCTTGTGAAATATTTCTGGACTTTCTCAATTGTATTAATATCAGATATGTAATGTGGGTTCCAGACTGATGAGCTGTATTCAAATATTCATCTAGCAAATATTTTGTATGCTCTAGTTAGTAGAGTGATATTACTGGAGAAAAAGCTACAAAGGTTTACAACTCTTAATGCCTTTTTGGCTATGCAGTTACAGTGGGCTCTAGCACTTAGATTATTAGAGATGAATTTTCCAAGGTCCTTGACAGAGTTTGGATCATCAACAAGATCTTGACTATTCAGCTTGCATTTTATTTTCTATTTTTTTTTTTTGCCAATAAATGCCAGAGCATTTATTTGTAGAAATTTGAAGTTGCCATTTGTTTGACCATTCTGACACATAATTGAGGTCTTTTTGAAGGATAGCAGTATTGTCTATTGTGTTGAATAACTTTAATCATCAGTGAAGCGAACACAGTTGCTCTTAATATGATCAAAGAGGTCATTTATGTAGAGCAGTGGTTCCCAAACTTTTTCGGTCCACTGCCACCTTGGTGCTACAAACTCATCCTCAGTGGCCCCCACCCAGGGGTGGGATTCAAATTTCTGTGGGTGTGGCCTAATTTGAGGGTGTGGTTTGCTGCTCACATGACTGGGTTGGCGTGGCTTGCTGGTCATGTGACTGGGTGGGCATGGCCAGGTGACTGGCAAACCAAATACAAGTAGTCCTCACTTAATGATCAGTTGTTTAGCAAGTGTTCTAATTTATGACTAGCCTCCCAGAGCTACCTGACCAGTTTTTAGAGTTTTGACAGCTTTAGGTCAGGGGTCTAAATTCCATTCCTGCCTGTGTGTGAGAGAGAGAGGGAGAGAGAGAAGTTACATCAGATCTCTCTCTCACACACATACACACCAATGCCAGAAAGCCCCTATCAGTCAAAATTCATATTAGTGGTCTCCAGGATTTAGTGGTCCCCCCTAAGGCATCCCAGGGGGAGTAACGGCCACTTTGGGAACCCCTGATGTAGAGTATAAAGAGAGTTGGTCCTAGAATGCTGCCTTGGGGACACCACTATTGACAGGTACATGATTTGATAAGACGCTCCCAATTTTGACCATTTGTTGCCTGTTTTACAGGAATGCTTCTATCCAGTTATGCAGGTGTCCAGAGATACCATAAGATTTCAGGAGTAGTTTGTCAGGTACCACTGAATCAAAGGTTTTATGGAGATTGCATCTATTGCTTTGCCCTGATCGAGTTGTGTAGTCCATATATTTTTGCAGTGTAAGAGTTGCAGCTTACATGATAGTTTTTTCCTGAAACCAAATTGTTTATTAGAGAGTAGGCTGTTTGTTTTTAAAGGGAGGATGATGGCTTGGTTAATAATTGATTCCATGACTTTACAGGTGATGCAGCATAAAGAGATTGGTCTGTAATTTTCAACTAGGCTGGGTTTTTCCTTTTTGAAGATGGGGATGACCGTAGCTGAGATTTTTCAAAGATTATGCTTAGAGGTTCGGCTATAGCAGTGGATAGCTTTTTAAAGAAGTAGGCACATATTTCATGCAGTCCAATAGATAGAGATGGTTTTAGATTGAGTAGTGCTTTTTCAACATTGTCTTCTGTAAAATCGATATGTATTAGATCATTGTAGTTGTCTGTGGTTCAACAAGGAAATATTGGGCATAATCCATTGCTGTTTACAAATCCTGAGCCAAAGAATGAAGTTTTTGCCATTCAGTCCTTTCAGGGTTAGGATGGACCTTAAGTTTTTTAGTTTGTTGTTCACAAAATTGTGGAAAGCACGGGTGGAATTGGTGCATAGAAGGCTTTCCTCTTGTTTAATGTGACAATTGGTGCACTCAGTCTTTGTCTGGTGGCATACATTTTTGTACCAGCTTTTAAAGTTGGCAACATGACCAGATTTGTTTTTCTGCTAAAGGGTTTTCTTTTTGGATTGAAGCTTCTTTATTGTTATGGGTAATTTGTTTTCCCTGGTTTGGGGAATTGTTATTAGTACATATAGTTTGATGACTCTTTTGACTTCAAGTAAAAATATGTTGTAATGATCTTCAACAGTATTGCACCCAGTGAATAGAATTTACCAATCAATAGATGAGAGATCACTGTCTATAAGATCATAGTTGCCTTTTTTGAAGTTATAATTAGGGATCCTGTTGTTATGGTGATTTTTGTGTGGAAGTATGTTGAGACAAAAGTTAGTCATGCTGTGGTCACTGTTGGATAAGGGTTTATTAATTTGTATTCCATAAATTGAATTCAAACTGTTGCAGAAGATGACATCGAGACAGTTATTAAATCTAGTGTTGTTGGTTACCAGTTGTTCCAGTCCCAGATTTGTTACAGCATTGTAGTAGGTTACATGTTAGGGTTCAGTTGTACATTCGTTTAGGGTTCAGTTAATGTGAGGTAGATTGAAGTCACCAAGAAAGATAAAAGCTTGTGGGCAGGATGTTGCCCATGTTAGTCATGAATTTAATTTGTTTATATGTTCAGTGTCATAATCAGGGCTCTGTAACATAGTAAGAATCGAAATGTGATATTTAAGGACAGTTCACAGGCGATGGTCTCTGGAAGAGAGAGCTCCTGGGTAATTTAGATGTTTTTAGATGTAGGGACTTTTTATAGAAGATAGCAACACCACCTCCTCTATGGATTTAATGATCTGATCGGTAAACATTATAGTCTCTTACTGTGGTAATGGAGTCAGGGAGGGATGCATTGAGCCATGTTTTACAAACAAATATGATGTCAAATTTAGTTGTATTTAGTAAGAGGAGAAATTCAGGTATTTTATTTACAAGGCTTTTTGCATTGAGTAACTTGCATTTAAGGCCAGTTGTAGTTGGAATTGAGGTTGTTAGGGGTGTGCGTGCCTAGTTTTGGGTGATGGTGGATTGAATGAAGAAGGGTTGGATGCTGACTTGTGGGATGTGTGACTTATTTTTGATACAATCAGCATGGTAGTCAATGTATAAGTCCTTCTCTCCATTGTCTAGAAATTGTTTAAGTTCTGTGCGGAGTTCACGAGATGGGATTCTTTGCAGTATGGATAAGTCTAGTCATGAGCGAAGTTTGTTTTGGGTTGTATTGGTTTTGGCAATGGCATTTATTGTATGAATGAATATCCACTTGCTGGACTCATTTTTGCAAACAACTCTACAAAATCTTGGGGCCACCAAGCCATCATTGTATTTGAACTCAGAGCCATCTTTGGTTATTTCAGTGATATATTCAGGAGAGATGTTTGTTGTATTGGAGTTGCTTATGATATTGCGAACTTTGATGATATCATCAGATTCGTTGGTGTCTTCAAGAGCAAATAAGATGGCATTTGGACGTTTCTGAACATGTTCCATCATGTCTCTGATGAGTAAAGGGATTTCATTTGTGGTATTATTTGATGGGATTGTGATTATTTGTGGCTATAGTTTGGTGGTTATTTTTGGTTGTAGTTGTGATTGTAGTTGAGGTAGTAGTTGTGGTAGTGGTTGAGTTGTTGGGTTGTTTAATTATTAATGCAATTCTATGGCCACTGATCAATCCAAGAAACTCTGGGCAGCAAATAAACAAAGGAACAAAACAAAGCAAAACAAAACAACAACTACAACTGTACTGGGGCTCAATAAAAACACAAAACCATTTGTCACATATACCCATGCATGTGCTCTTAAGCTAATGTCCCAGCCGCAGTACCTGGGAGAATCCTTCTGCAATATAAGTACTTGAAAAGGGTGGCATGGGCAAACTACACTGTACAGTAATTTGTAAAGACCAGATATATTTATTAGTTTGAAAGTTTCAGTTCCAAGTTTCAAATTCTGTGTAGCTTCTTAAAATATTGTGTTTCCAGAAAAACAAAAACCATTGTCGCATATCTCCTTTTGTGAAAAATGCATACACTTGTTGTTCCTTATTATGCATTATTTTACAGGCAGAATGATATAATGCATTCTTATATCTTACTTTCCACTGTTAGGTTTTTGCATGTAAAATTCTTCAGCCTTGGTATCAAAGAACAACTGCATTTCAGTTCACTTATTAATTAAAAAACTGTATACTTTATAACCCTATTCAAAGCAAATGAAATTGTCTCCCACAAACAGAATATATATTGTTATTTCTCATGGCAAGTTTACATAACTGCAGTAGTTCTGACATGCTCATTTCACTTCTGTAGACAAGTAAAATTGGAAGAAAGCACAGTTTGTAATGTATGCAAAACACATTTCTCTCTAATTAAATAATGGCTAATAAAGTGTCAAGCATAATGTATGGTGCTTTTTAAACCATTACACTTGTGGTATTATTTGAGTCACAGATGCACTATGGTGCCATTGTGGATATTTCTGCAAGCAGTAACATTAGTTTTACCAATAGTTCTTATCACGCTCATGAATAATTTGTGATCTTGTCAATATTGGAAAAACTATGATGAATAGTCATGTTCACATGCAGAAATGTTCAAGAAATGCTTTTTTATAGGTGACTTCCGTTGGTTCAGCCTTAGATGGTATTGAGCAGGCTCAGTCTTAGTATATTATGGCAATGGACATCTTGCTTCTTGCAGGGATAGGGCATGGGGGCTGGAAGAGTTTTTAATTCCAGCTCAGTTTGGTGATCAAGATGTTGGAAACTTGTGAAGAAATTTGATAACAGTTTAGGAAACCTACAGCCTTAATGTAGGAATCTTATCAGAATTTTCTAAGATTTTTTTTCTTAATTTACTCCTACAGAGATAGTTAACAATCTAAACTTAGAAATGATTAAAACCAGTAAAATTATAATCTGATGTTATTGAAGAGGAAGATAATAAAATAACAGAATTGGAAGGAACCTCGGAAATTTTTCTAGTCCAATTCCCTGCTCAAGCAGGAAAGCCATTATATTTCAAATAAATTGTTGTACAATCTCTTATTAAGAACTTCCAGTGTTGGAGCACCCACAATTTATAGATGCAAGTCATTCCAATGATCAATTGTTCTCACTGTCAGGAAATTTCTCCTTAGTTCTAGAGTAGTTTTTTGCTTGATTAATTTCCATCCATTGCTTCTTGTCCTGCCTTCAGGTGCTTTGGAGAATAGGTTGACCCCTTCTTCTTTGTGGTAGCCTCTTAGATATTGAAACACTGCTATGAAGTCACCCCAGTCATTCTTTTATTAAACTAGACATATCCAATTCCAGCAACTGTTCTTTATATGTTTTAGTTTACAATACCCCTAGTCATCTTTATTGCTCTTCTCTGCACACTTTCTAGAATTTTGGTGTCTTTTTACATCATAGCAACCAAAACTGGATGCAGTATTATAAGTGTGCATTGATTCTATCTGTCTTTTAATGCAGTGTAGGTCTTTGTTGGCTTTTTTTGGCAGTTACAACACATTGCTGGCTCATATTTAAATATGTTACTTTCTTTCCTGAAAATGGAAAAAGCACAGATAAATGCAACCTAAAAAAGAGAATTCCATAACTTAGAAGTGACCCAGAATTTTATGTCCCATGGAAGTATAAATTTCTCCTGCAGTGAATATATTAAAATTAAGATCAGATGGTCTGGTGTTATCTAGCATTTTGACAATTATGCACCTTTTAAATCCCTCTTGGAAAACCATTACTTCATTTCTGATGACAGGACTTTTCAAAAAGGCATATTTGAGAAATCACCACACTCAATCATAATTACCTTCCCTATTAGATCCAGCAGAAAGGGCAAGTTGCAGGCCCAATTCACATAAGTATGTCATCTGAGATAAGATGACATTTTTTTTTCTGCTTCAGTGCTTGATTTTTGGAACAACATGCCCCTTCCAACCATGGTTAAACTGGCCCTGTTCTTGTTGACTTTGCCACCTGACCTGGGGATTCATCATGGTGGATAACCTGCTTATTATAAGTATCTTTGTACTTTTAGGAAAATGAATGGGTTTCTCCTGCATGTTTTTTTAATTATTATAATTGCCCTCAGAAGTTGAAGGTGTACCATCACGGGAGGCTTTAAGAAGAGATTGGACAGCCACTTCTGTGGAATGGAATAGGGTCTTCTACTTCATCAAGGAGTTGGATTAGAAGACCGATTAAGTCTCTTCCAACCCTGTCATTCTGGAATTTTGCACTTTGATATGACACAAAGGCTAATCAATAAATAAAGTAATAATAGAATTTTTTTCCCAATACTTTTGTAGATGTTTTTTTTGATATTTAACTTTTTTTTTTTTTTTTTTAAAAGACAAGCCTATATTTTCAGAACATTATGGTGCCTTGTTGGACCCTGAAATATAGGAAGATGTTTCGCATTCTTTCTTTTTCATTTTTCATGTTCCTTCTCTTTTTCCACGTTTGTAATACTTTGGACAAATATTTCATGATGCTTGAAATGAGTGTGGCAAAATCACTACACAATTGTATTCCAACATTGTATTCCAACACTCAAAAAGATGGAAAAGAGTTCATAAAACAAACCATAGGAATGATCTCCACTTATATTTGCTCTCTGGTTATATTCCTTTTCTCAAATTGCCCAATCATTTTTCCTTATCCCTGAACCAATTATTCTTTCTTCTGTTGGAAAATTATTGACACTATTTCATCACAGCAATCTACATAAATTAGTTTCTATGCAATACTGATTTTTATATGCTATTTCATTGAAGAGAAGATAAAGTTATCCTTTCTTTGTTTTCTTATTTCCTTATTCCTCTGATGAGGTGAATTACATTTTGCCCCTAGGATCATATTCCTGCAAGTTTCTCTATTTTTCCTTTATTTAGCATCTTGATTATTATACATCCCAATATTGTAGGAGAATTATAACATTATTATTATATGTATAAGATTGAAAAAAAGAATAAGCTTAGTATCCATTTTTATTCAAGCATAGTTAATTTCTAATATTTTCAAAATCGTGTCTCTGTGAATATAGTGGTGTTCTTCAGTAAAGGGAAAGGCTCATGCATATATATTCATGACAATAGTGCATCCAAATGCAATGCATTACACAAAATTGCTTTTAAAAACTATCTTAAAATGTGTACAGGATACATTTATATGAAAACCTATACAAATGTTATCAGAACCTTTCTAAAATTAAAGTAGGTTTTAGATCAAACTCAATTTAAAATTGGAAAAAATATAGAAAGTAAATTGCGAAGATTTATCAATTATTATTTTGTTGAATGATTAAGTAATCACATTTATTTTTGAAAGAGTATAAATAAGCTACAAATTACAATAAGGAACATTGTTGATAATACCGTTTCATTAATGGTGGCCTTATTTCATTCATTTATTTCCACTGCAATCAAAAGACTCTAAGTGCATAACAATTTAAACATTAAAATGCCCACAGTATAAATAATTCTAATTGAAGCATGAATAAAAATCAGAAAGCAACCAATCAAAAAGCAATAAAAATAAGTGATATCTATAATATAAAGACCCCTTTTAACAGTTCTGTTCGTAATTATTATCTGAAGCTGAATAAGCATTAGAATTTATGCAGTCTACAGCAAGAGTTCCACTAACGGTCTATTTTTTCATATATAAAAAGATTGCACAAGAAACAATAATTGTTTTAGATTTATGTTCATGGGTTTTCATGCAAGACCTTAATGCAGAAGATAAAATGGCTTTTTTATGTGCATCTCCTTAGGTACCTCCAAATCCCATCTGATATTGCTTTCGCAAATACTATAGTTGTCAAGTATATGTTTTATTTAAACTCAGAGACCCACAGATGTACTGCAGCAGACCCTACCCTAGGAAACATTCCTTTCCCTTTGGATTTGTAGGCACACAACCTTTTAGTTTTCTAGAGAGCCATAAGATATTGGCTTTCCCCTTAGGCACTGTAAAATGGTGAGGTTAGAGCCTGAGGATTTTTATGGTTTGACAGATTGGAAACTATGGGTCAGGTGTTTATTTCCTTGGTCAGTTTTATTCTTACTGTCAGCCATTCAGAGTTCTGTCTTACAAGATGGGTAGTTATGCATGTATTTAATACCTGGGTGCTAACATTTTAACCTCCCCCTTCTGGAAAATTCTAGCATTTAACTATTTTGTTATTTTTTAATATCCTCCAGCTCTACAACATTCATTTTTTCACATTTGGTAACAAGAACTATACCAAGACTGCCCACTATATATCCTATTGTCGATCCTAAATCTCCAAATTTTGCCACTTTAAGCCCATGTCACACTGAACCAACGGATGCAAAGAGGATGTAAAACGGACAAAAAACCTTGCCATCCGTTCGAAAACGCGATGTACTCACTGCCTCCGTTTGGCTTACTCTCTATCCGTCCAGCATCTGTTTATGGACGTTTCATCCACTCCAAAAGTTTTGGGCTGCCCAAAACTTTTCCGCGGAAAATGGATCCAGTTCGTCCATTCTGCATCCGCTACGCATCCGCTAGGCATCCGTTACGCATCCGTTACGCATCCGTTATGCATCTGCTATATCCATTAGGCATACACTGCACATCTGCGCAACTCGCATCCGCCCCGACGCAGGGAGGAAGCGGAACGGACACAGAACGGATGCAGAACGGATGCCTAGCGGATGCAGAATGGAAACAAAGCATTTAAAATGGAAAAAAACGTTCGCAGAGGGGACCTATCTCGGATATTAAGGATGTCTAGAGGATGTCTAGAGGATGCCTAGAGGATGCCTAGAGGAAAACCTATACTGCCTATAAAAAGGGGGAGCAACTCGCCTGCATCTCACTTTCAGAACAGCAGCCCAGCGGTGCAGACCTCTGCAGCATTCATCTGGCTATTGCTCTTCCACAGCATCCAGTCATGTCCACCGTGGATTGTAACAAAGTACTTTCGGCAGCCACCATCGTTCTGCAACAGTGCGAAGCCATCTGCAGGCTCTGTGAACTCTACTGCAAGAAGAAAAGGAGCCACCCAAAAAGAGTCTGGATCTGAAGATGGTTCACCAGAAGAACAGGGGACAGACTGGACAACAAGCTGATGGTGAGCTCAGGAACGAAGACACTTGTGCATTCCAAAACTTCATGAGGATGCCTCCAGCCATGTTTGATGAAGTTGTGCAGTGGCTGACACCCAGGTTGAGCAAGGCAAACACCAACTTCTGGCCAAGCCTGGAACCTGGGCTCAAGGTGGCACTCACTCTGCGCCACCTGGCCTCAGGGACCTCCTATAGGAGCATGCAGTACAGCTGGAGGGTGCCACCCAGCACCATCAGCTTTGTTGTCAGAGAAGTGGTGCAGGCCATCATCGAAGAATACAAGGAGGAGCTCTTCCAGTGCCCCTCCACTGAAGAAGGATGGAAGAAAGTTGCAGAGCAGTGGTATCAGAAGTGGAACTTCCCCCACACCGTTGGAGCCATCGATGGCAAGCATGTGGCCTGCAAAGCTCCAGCCAAGTCGGGGTCCACTTATCACAACTACAAGGGTTTCTTCAGCATCATCCTCTTCACCATGGTCGATGCTGACTACAAGTTCATGTACATTGATGTTTCAGGCAACGGCTCATCTTCAGATGCCCAGGTATACAACTCCAGTGACCTCAAGGAGGGGCTGGAAAGCAAACTCATGGTGGGCTTCCCAGATCCAGACCCGCTGCCCAACGACACCGCAAGATGTGCCCTACTTCATCGTGGGTGATGATGCCTTCTCACTCACAACCTCCCTCATGAAGCCCTACACCTCCAAATACCTCACCCATGAAGAGAGGATCTTCAATTACAGGCTGTCCAGGGCAAGGCGGGTGGTGGAAAACGCCTTTGGCATCCTGGCCAACAGGTTCCAGGTACTTCTCACCACCATGCAGCATTGCCCAGAGACCGTGAGGAGGATCATGGAAGCTTGCTGCATCCTGCACAATCTCATGCGCACCCGCTACCCAGTCTGACAGAACAGGCTCGTGGACCTCCAACAAACCAATGGGGACATGGAGCCTGGGGAATGGAGGCAAGGGCGAAACCTGATTGACACTGAGGATGTGCAAGGCCCCAACAGAGCCTCACATGAAGCAAAGAAGAAGCGCAACCTCCTGAGACAATGGTGCAACCCCCCAGCTGGAGCAGTGGAGTGGCAAGACAGGATGGTAGATGCTTAATGGATGCTTCCTTCAGCCTGTCACATCACACGGATGAGATTGGGCCATGTATGTTTGGTTGGCCTACAATGAACAGGGCGTTTAATAAAGAGTTGAGTTTATGTTGACATGTGTGGATAATTATTACATTATTATTGATAATAAAGGGCCATAGGTGTGGCACCAGGGAGGGTGGACCATACAGTCCCACTATGCTTGCACTGGAGGTTTATGTATCCCACAGCTATTACCCATCCAAAGGTATCCCTGCCCATCCCACTGCTATCTCAACCCATCCCACTGCTATCCTAACCCATCCCACAACCATGCAAAGGCTTAAACCATTTCTAAAAGTTTCCAGCAAGACTTTATAAAAAAAAGAAATGAAGCAAGTGTGTGAATCAAAATTAGACTTTATTAACAACAAGCTATAAAACAAAAATGAGTCTCTGGCACTCCTCTTGGTCGCTCAGACTCAGGGGTGAAGGGTCCAGGTGCTGTGGAGGTGGCTGGAGCTGGAGTGCTTGTCATCAGCTCCTCCAGAAGCAGAAGCAGCAGAAGCCCCAGCCCCAGAAGAGCGAGCCCATGCTGCAGAAGCCCCAGTAGAACCAGAGTGAGGGCCAGGGGGCGGGATGGTAGCCCTGTCCCTCTTGCTAGGGCTGGCAGCAGATGGCTGAGGCTTGCTGTGCTTCCGCATGGTTGTGGGGTTGCTGGCTGGCAGGGAGGCTGGCAGCAAGGCTGGTAGCAAGGCTGGCAGGGAGGCTGGCAGCAAGGCTGGTAGCAAGGCTGGCAGCAAGGCTGGCAGCAAGGCTGGCAGGCAGACATGCAGGCAGGGCAGGCAAGGCAGCCAATCCGTCCGGCAGCAGGTCTTTCCTCTGAATGGCGACCTGCTTCTGAGCTGCTTCGGTTATATCCACGGGGCTGATGCAATGCATCCTCCCCTCATGCGCAATTGACGCCAGGCATCCGCTAGGCTTCTGCTGTGCATCTGCTGTGCATCCGCTGTGAACCGCTTCATCCGCTCGGCGTCCGTTCTGCATCCGCTGTATCCGTTCTGCATCTGCTTTGCTGAGGCCGCCTGGAAGCCCTGCGGATGTGCCATCTGCTCCCATCCGCTTCCATCTGCTAGGCTTCCATTCCGCATTCGCTTTGCATCTGCCCTGCATCCTCCCCACGTCCGTGTTATCCGCTCCGGTTATGCAAATTTTAGCCCCTTTTGAGAGTGGATAACAATGGATGGAACATTTTGCTCGTCCGCTGTGTCCTTTTTGCATCCATTGGGCAGTGTGACATGGGCTTTAGAAATTGCAGACATATATGCAACTTTCCTCAATATTAAAATGAGGTAAAATAGTAGCTTTATTACTGTCACATAACCAGAATGAAAATCACTAAATAAATCAATGAATTTTGAAAGTATTGAGAAGAAAAAGAAGACTGGCAATCAGGTTATATGGAGCTGATGAAGTTATTAAGACTATGTAGATAATAGTATGTAGATATGCTACCATAGAAACAACAATGGTTTGCAAGTATGTAAAAGTACAGACTAATGGTATTGTTGTAATATTTCTTTTTTTTCCTTCTCCCTTTTAATTTCTTTTTCTCATAACATATTACACAAGTTATGGAGAAAAAGTAATCTGAACTAGTCAAAAAAGTAATTTGAATTGTGATATATAATTAATCCAATACTGTTGAGAAACAGGGAAGAATGTTTGAAAAATATTATAATTTTAGTAAATTATAATATTTTCAAACATTCTCCCCTGTTTCTCAGCAATAGATGGAATGTTTTAAATTAAGAATAAGTTCTTGTCTTACTATTTTTTTTCAGAAACTGTAAAACAGTGACTAGTGTTAGAAATATGCAATGGGAATAGATTTGTTAAAATTCTGAGAAAAGGTCAGAGGAAACAGTAGAACAAAAATACAAAAGGGTAACTGCAGAATGCTTAAAGCTGTACATTTTTTTTTTTAAAGAATTTTATTAATTTTTAACAAACAAACATATACAAACAAAACACAAAACATAAAAAACATAAAATATCTTTTTGGACGGCAGTTTGATCCCGAGTTACATCTTTTTGTACAGACATAAATTCAAGTTCATGCTTACTTTTATATAGCATTCCATTTCTTATTTACTATTTTACATTTTCTATATAGCTTCTCCCCTCTTTTCACTCTCTTAATTCTATTATATTTATTTCATCTCAATTTAAATCATTATACTTATATCCTTTGTCTGTCCTGTTTCAGCTGTCTATTATCTTTTCTCATTAACACAAAATTTCTTCTGTAATGACTGATTGGAGTATAATGCCTTGTCATACTTATCCTTCCCCTAGTTTTAAAGCTTAACATAACACATAATTTTCATTCGGATTCTGCGTAGTACATTCTAAAGATAAACTCAATATTTTAAAACAAGAAAAAAAATTTTTTTTAAAATATATAATATAATTAAAACAACAATCCATAGCAATTGAAATTATATCATTAAAATTAATATTCATTTAAGTCTTAAACATTTTACACAATCCTTTCTAAATAAATATCATGCTTCTATGGGAACACTTATAGATTTTGCTTAGTTACTTCCCTCTATTTCACTTATGTTTTCAAATATTATACAATAACAATGTTCCCATTTTTCTTTAATTCAATTCTCTCATATTTGGTTTCATTTATTTTATTTAAAATTTTTTTTGGCTAAGTTACATTAAATATTTTGTCCCATTTTATAATCATATATTATTCCAATTTTCTAACATTATTTCAAATACAGATACAACAACACAGTCTTATGTACCTTTGCAGAATCTCTTTTTCAGTTATATGTTTACCCATTATCTCTAAATAAATTCTGTTTCTTTACATCTTGTTTCAAACCTTTGTAGCTTCTCTTCCCTTCTTTCCTCCCTTGCTTCTCCACTCTACCCTTTTTACCCCCTTGTCTCTTAATCTCCACCCTCTTGTGTATTCCTCTTTTCTGTTGCTTTCTGATGTTGTGTCCACTTTTCACCTTGTTTTTCCCTTTTTTGGTTGTTTTTTTAAGTCTTAAATTCTCCATTCTCTTTCTCCCCTTTCCCCTTTCTTCCCCAAATAAAGTTGCTTGTTCATTAAGGATGGTTTCTTCTTCATCACAATCTTCTTGTTCTTGTAGTTTCTCATATGTAGAAATTGCCATTTCTAAAAAATGAAAAACAGAGCCAAAAGAATCCTTCCCTTCTTGTTTCTCTTGTTTATATTTTATAAATTCCATTTTCAGTTCATCCATAAGTAATGCCATTGTAAAAAAAAAAATTTAAACGACCCAAATGATTTTAATCATTCAAATAAGAATTTCCAAAAGTCTCAAAGTCAACAAACAATCCAAATACACACAGTCTATTTCATTTAACACTTTCTTCTTTTTTTCACTTTTTTTTCCATTTTAATGCTTCAAAAAACTTCAAATTCTTTTTGACCTTCAATCCATCTGATAGAGTAGCCAATTATGATCCAAAATGGAAAAATCCAATAGTAAAAAGGCCCAAAACCAAAGAAGAAAAAGGATAAAATAAAAAGCAAAAATAAAAATATTACTAGAATTGAAATATACAAAAAGGCTGGCGAGTAGAGATTTCACAAGTGTATATATATATATATATATAT
>BLBF01000006.1:43212108-43264310 GCA_015471245.1 Laticauda colubrina | reverse complement strand
ATCAAATAAAAAGCAAAAATAAAAATATTACTAAAATTGAAATATACAAAAAGGCTGGCGAGTAGAGGTTTCACAAGTATATATATATATATATATATATATATATATATATATATATATATATATATATATAGACTGCACACTGCACTTTATTTATTTATCCAAGGCTCTTATTATGACTCTCTTCTCCAGCAGCTTCAAAGCCAAGCCTCAAGTGTTGAAATATTGATAAGAGTCCAGGAAAACACCTGTAATAATATTTTTCTGTGCTCTCCCTCCATCTTATCACATTAAAATGTCCTTGAGAAGGAGTGTTTATACATTTCTCCCCAATTCAAATAAAGTACTTTCAAGCCTCTAGTTGGCAGTGTTGCAAGATCTCTTAATACTTTTTTCCCCCCCAGCCAGAAAGAAGAGTAATGTATACAAAACTCAGAGGAAAAGAAAAAAAAAATCAAAGGGGGCCTCTATCCTAAAGAAAATTAAAAAATCAAAAGAAGCATAAATATATATATAAGAAAAAATTCAATCTAGTTATTTACAAAGTCACATTAAAGTCCTCAGAAAAAGAAGTAGTAAGGAAAGAATCCGAGCCTCAATTTGACATCATTTTAGAAAACACCGCTCAAACAATTCCAGTCAAACAAAAATAAAGTCACAGGTTTCTTCTTTGTTCAGGATATCCTTTCAGGTCTCAACCAATTTACAATACAAAAGAGGTTTCTCACCCAACCGACACACACTCGCTCAAGCCACTTTCTTTTCGGAGCTGTCCCGACTTCAGCAGCTTTGGAGGCTGCCTTTCCACCACCAGCAAAAGGGCTTCTCCCGGATCAAAACAGAGATTTTGCGATATCTCTGGGATCCTGGGACTGTGCCCTTCACAATCCCCGTCTCTACGGGACGGTTTAGGTCCATTAGGACCGACCAGGGGTGAAAATATCAGCTGCGATCTCAGAGCCCCGAGATCGCAGCTATAGCACCGAGACGAAGCTCCGCCTTCTCCAAGCTGTACATTTTTAATATACCATACTTACATACGCAAAACTGTCTGTGTGTGTGTGTGTGTGTGTGTGTGTGTGCGCGCGTATGTGTGTGTGTAAAGCCCATGTCACACTGCACCAACGGATGCAAAGAGGATGTAAAACGGACAAAAAACCTTGCCATCCGTTCGAAAACGCGATGTACTCACTGCCTCCGTTTTGCTTCCTCTCTATCCGTCCAGCATCCATTTATGGACGTTTCATCCACTCAAAAAGTTTTAGGCTGCTTAAAACTTTTGCGTGAAAAATGTATCCAGTTCGTCCGTTCTGCATCCGCTATGCATCCGTTACGCATCCACTATATCCGCTAGGCATCCGCTGCGCATCCGCACAACTCGCATCCGCCCGGACAGAGGGAGGAAGCGGAAGGGATGCCGAACGGATGCAGAACGGATGCACCACAGAAACAAAGCGTTTAAAATGGAAAAAAAGTTCGCAGAGGGGACCTATCTTGGATATTAAGGATGTCTAGAGGATGCCTAGAGGATGCCTAGAGGATGCCTAGAGGATGCAAAGGGACACCTATACTGCCTATAAAAAGGGGGAGCAACTCGTCTGCATTGCACTTTCAGACCAGCAGCCTAGTGGTGCAGACCTCTGCAGCCTTCATCTGACTCTTGCTCTTCCACAGCATCCAGTCATGTCCACTGTGGATTGCGACAAAATCCTTTCGTCAGCTAACATCCTTCTGCAACACTGCGAAACCATCTACAGTCTCTGTGAACAGTACTACGGGAAGAAAAGGAGGTACCCAAAAAAAGTCTGGCTCCAAAGATGGTTCGCCAGAAGAGCATAGTACGTATTTTACGACAAGCTGATGGTGGAGCTCAGGAGCGAAGACCCTCGGGCGTTCCAGAACTTCATGAGGATGCCTCCAGCCATGTTTGACGAAGTTGTGCAGCGCCTGACACCCAGGTTGACCAAGGCAAATACCAGCTTCCCGCCCAGCCTGGAACCTGGGCTCATGGTGACACTCACTCTGCGCCACCTCAGGGACCACCTACAGGAGCATGCAGTACGGCTGGAGGGTGCCACCCAGCACCATCAGCATTGTGGTCAGAGAAGTGGTGCAGGCCATCATCGAAGAATACCTGCAGGAGCTCCTCCAGTGCCCCTCCACTGATGAAGGATGGAAGAAAGTTGCAGAGCAGTGGTATCAGAAGTGGAACTTCCCGCACACCGTTGGAGCCATGGATGGCAAGCATGTGGCCTGCAAAGCTCCAGCCAAGTCGGGGTCCACTTATCACAACTACAAGGGATTCTTCAGCATCATCCTCTTCGCCATGGTCGATGCTGACTACAAGTTCATGTACATCAATGTTTCAGGCAACGGCTCATCTTCAGATGCCCAGGTATACAATGACAGTCACCTCAAGGAGGGGCTGGAAAGCAAACTCATGGTGGGCTTCCCAGATCCAGACCCGCTGCCCAACGACACGCAAGATGTGCCCTACTTCATCGTGAGGGGTGACGCCTTCTCACTCACAACCTACCTCATGAAGCCCTACACCTCCAAATACCTCACCCGTGAAGAGAGAATCTTCAACTACAGGCTGTCCAGGGCAAGGCGGGTGGTGGAGAACGCCTTTGGCATCCTGGCCAACAGGTTCCACGTACTTCTCACCAACATGCAGCATCACCCAGAGACCATGAGGAGGATCGTGGAAGCTTGCTGCATCCTGCACAATCTCATGCGCACCCGCTACCCAGTCTTGCAGAACAGGCTCGTGGACCTCCAGCAAGGCAATGGGGACATGGAGCCTGGGGAATGGAGGCAAGGGAAAAACCTGATCGACACTGAGGATGTGCAAGGGCCCAGCAGAGCCTCACGTGAGGCGAAGAAGCAGCACAACCTCCTGAAATACTGGTGCAACTCCTCAGCTGGAGCGGTGGAGTGGCAAGACAGGATGGTAGATGCTTAATGGATGCTTCCTTCAGCCTGTCTCATCACACAGATGAGATTGGGCCATGTATGTTTGGTTGGGTTACAATTAACAGGGCGTTTAACAAAGAGTTGTGTTTATGTTGACATGTGTGGATAATTATTACATTATTATTGATAATAAAGGGCCATAGGTGTGGCACCAGGGAGGGTGGACATACAGTCCCACTATGCTTGCACTGGAGGTTTATCTATCCCACAACTATTACCCATTCCATAGGTATCCCTTCCCATCCCACAGGTATCCCTTCCCATCCCACAGGTATCTTAACCCATCCCACTGCTATCTTATCCCATCCCTCAAGCATGCAAAGGCTAAACCATTTCTGAAAGTTTCCACTCAGACTTTATAGAAAAAAATTAATGAAGCAAGTGTGTGAAACAAAGATAAACTTTATTAATAACAAGCTGTAAAATAAACATGACCCAAGTGAAGTGTCCAAATAAAGTCCACAAATATCCAGGTAGCCAGTCTCTGGCACTCCTCTTGGTCAATCGGAGGTGTGTGCCCAGTCTAAGGTGTTAGGGAGCAGGTGCTGTGGAGGTGGGTGCTGCTGCAGTGCTGGTCTGAGGTGTTATTGGAGTGCCTAGCCCCGAGAGGACAACAGGGGACGGTGTGTTCAGGAAGGTGTCGAACAGCTGGCTCAGCCCCGTGATGCTGAGAGGTCCTTCCTCCATGCCATGGGGTGTCAGCCCCAGTACTGAGGACAGATGTACTGAGGCCGGGCTTGGCTGTGGGATGGAGGAAGGAGCAGTGTGGTGGGGCTGCCTGGTCTGTAGCGGGGTGAGGACTGTCGTGGTTGGCATCGGTGGCATCATTGGAACCGGTGGCAACGGTGTTGCCCGATGACTCTGTGCCTGCATTTGTAAGGGCTGCTGTCTGTGCTGCTGGATCTCCGGGTAGCTATAGCCCTGGTAGGTGAGGGGCTGTGGGAAGCCTTGGTATGGGAGGGACATCACATGGGGTGGAGGAGCAGACCTGGACTGGGTGGGAGCAGGTTCCTCTGGGTCTGGAGGGTTGTTAAGCAGCATGGTGATCCTCTCCTTCACCACCTGGTACTGGGGATCCGCCATCTCCTTGAGGGTCTGGTTGATATAGGTGAGGAAGGGCTTGCGGTTGGAGGATGAGGAGTCGGTGTTGACCAGCTGAGAGAGGAGATCTATGCTGGTGCGGATGGTGTCCCTGATCTCCACCAGGACCTTGTGGCTCTGCCCCTCCTGCGGTCCAGCTCTCTGCCTTACTGTGGTGACGGAGGTGTGGGTGGATGCAGCTTCGGCAGCGGTGGACTAGATGTCTCCTTTCTCCCACTGCACCAAGGAGTCCTCATCGCTCTCCACCATGCTTTCAACACCTGCCCTGGGGTTCTCCGCCGTGGCACGCTCCACAGATACCTGTATGGAGACAGGGACTGACTCTCAGCTGCCAGAGGACTGGCTCCCAGCAGGCTGCCGGAGAGAGAGGGGCTGCTGGTACTCCTCGGTGGCGGATCTCACCCTCCAGGAAGCTGCACCTGGCCATGACGTAGGTCTCTCTGTCTGTCAGCTTCACAGTGGCCTGGCCAGATTTCTTCAGGTGCAGCTTCCTGTACCAGGTGTGCATATGTTTCCACCAGCCGAGGAGCACCTCCGAAGTTTAACCCATATTCTCTGCCCTCTCTTTCCAAGCAGCCTGCTTCTGCTTGGTGTCCCTGTACAGCCGGTGTCCCTTCCGCCACAGATAGTCGTTCTCTCTCAGCCACTCCAGCACCTCATCCTCGTGCATCTCCGCAATGGAGTATTGCCTCCTCTCCCATTGTTGCATACGCCTCTTCCTCCCTTTGGCAGGACCAGATGGGCCCTCATCAGAGGGGCTTCCAGGTTGTAGGGGCTGCTCCTCCACACCACCACCACCACACCACCAGCAGCAGCAGCAGCAGCAGCATCACCAGCAGGATCATAATCAGCATCATTATCATCAGCATCATCACCAGCAGGATCATAAGCAGCAGCAGCAGCATCACCAGCAGGATCATAATCAGCATCATTATCATCAGCATCAGCATCATCACCAGCAGGATCATAAGCAGCAGCAGCAGGATCAGCAGCAGCAGCAGCAGCAGCAGCAGCAGCAGCAGCAAGACCAGGATCAGCAGCAGCAGAGTAAGCACGAGCAGCAGGGTCAGCAAGACCAGGAGCATGAGCAGAACGAGCAGGACCAGCAGGACTAGCAGGACCAGGAGCAGCTTCAGCAGAGTATGCAGCAGAAGCACCACCACCAGGAGCAGCTACAGCAGAATCTCCAGCAACAGAAGAGTGATCCCAAGCAGCAGAAACCCCAGCAGAAGATGAGTCAGGGACATGGGGCGGGAGGGTGGCCCTGTCCCTCTTGCCAGGGATGGCGGCAGGTTGCTGAGACTTTCGCTTCTTCCCCATGGTTGTGGGGTTGCTGGCTGGCAGGGAGGTTGGCAGGAAGGCTGGCAGGCACCAAGGCTGGCAGGAAGGCAGGCACCAAGGCTTGCAGACAGACTGGCTGGTAGGGAGGCTGGAAGGCAGGCTGGCAGCAAGGCTGGCAGGGAGGCTGGAAGGCAGGCTGGCAGCAAGGCTGGCAGCAAGGCTGGCAGAGAGGCTGGAAGGCAGGCTGCCAGCAAGGCTGAAAGGGAGGCTGGAAGGCAGGCAGGCAGCAAGGCTGGCAGGGAGGCTGCCCAGGAGGCTGGGAGGCAGGCTGGGAGGCAGGCTTGGAGGCAGGCTGGCAGCAAGGCTTGCAGGCAGACATGCAGGTAAGAACTCGAGGTTTCCAGCAGCAGGCCTTTCCTCGGAATGCTGGCTACGTGTGAGCTGCTTCCCTTTATATCCGGGGGGCTTGAGCAATGCATCCCCCCCACATGCGCAATTAACGCCAGGCATCTGTTAGGCTTCTGCTGTGCATCCGCTAGGCTTCCGCTGTGCATCCGCTTCATCCGCTGTGCATCTGTTCTGCATCCGCTGTTTCCGTTCCGCGTCTGCTTTGCTGAGGTCCCCTGGAAGCCTAGTGGATGCGCCATCCGCTTCCATCCGCTGGGCTTCCGTTCCACATCCGCTTTGCATCCGCCCTGCGTCCTCCCCACATCCCTGTTATCCGCTCCAATTATGCAAATTTTCGCCCCTTTTGAACGCAGATACAACGGATGTAACATTTTTCTCTTCCATTGTGTCCTTTTTGCATCCATTGGGCAGTGTGACACGGCCTTAAGCTAGAGCTCAAATTATTACTGTTAGATTTTAAATATATCAGGAAATGAGACTACTAAGATCAAATTGATGGAATAATAATGCTATTATAAATTGGACTTCCTCAAAATTGTTTTATTTTTTATTCATAGAGGTTCATTCTATGGATCTATTCATCACTTAAAAACCAAGGGTGTTGTTATGATGCTAACTCAGGTAATAAATGTTTCAAAAGATAGTTGTCTTCCTTTAAATCAAAAATAGCAAGCTTTCAGGATGTTGTATTTCTCTGTAGAATGGACTTTATATGTTAGCTTAAGGCACTATCTTTCAGATAGTTAATTTCTGCTACAGTAAAAGGAAATCTGTATTTAAAATAGCCTAAGAGAGCATGTAATTTTTTGTAGCAAAAAGCTAGAATATTTAATGAGCTATAATCAGCATTTATAGAAATGTGTTCAGCATTTGTATATGCAATAATTTAAAAAGCACAACATATTTCAGTTTATGGCAGATCAAGAAAAACGGTGTCAAGTGCAAACCATCAGATCCACATGTGAAGAGTTTAAGCCCATGTCACACTGAAGCAACAGATGCAAAGAGAATGTAAAATGGACAAAAAACCTTGCCATCCGTTCGAAAACGCGATGTACTCACTGCCTCCGTTTGACTTCCTCTCTATCCGTCCAGCATCCGTTTATGGATGTTTCATCCGCTCAGAAAGTTTTGGGCTGCCTAAAACCTTTGCGCGGAAAATGTATCCAGTTCGTCCATTCTGCATCTGCTACGCATCCGATACACATGCATTACGCATCCGCTATATCCGCTAGCCATCCGTTCCACATCCGCGTAACTCCATCTGCCCAGACACAGGGAGGAAGCAGAACGGATGCAGAACGGATGCAGAACGGATACCTAGCGGATGAGCATGGAAACAAAGCATTTAAAACAGTAACCTATCTCGGATATTAAGGATGTCTAGAGGATGCCTAGAGGATGCCTAGCGGAAAACTTATACTGCCTATAAAAAGGGGTAGCAACTCGCCTGCATCTCACTTTCAGAACAGCAGCCCAGCGGTGCAGACCTCTGCAGCCTTCATCTGGCTCTTGCTCTTCCACAGCATCCAGTCATGTCCCACCGTGGATTGTAACAAAGTCCTTTCGGCAGCCACCATCGTTCTGCAACAGTGCGAAGCCATCTGCAGGCTCTGTGAACTCTACTGCGAGAAGAAAAGGAGGCACCCAAAAAAAGTCTGGCTCCGAAGATGGTTTGCCAGAAGAGCAAAGTACGTATTTTACGACAAGCTGATGGTGGAGCTCAGGAGCGAAGACCCTCGGGCGTTCCAGAACTTCATGAGGATGCCTCCAGCCATGTTTGACGAAGTTGTGTAGCGCCGGACACCCAGGTTGACCAAGGCAAACACCAGCTTCCCGCCCAGCCTGGAACCTGGGCTCAAGGTGGCAATCACTCTGTGCCACCTGGCCTCAGGGACCTCCCACAGGAGCATGCAGTATGGCTGGAGGGTGCCATCCAACACCATCAGTATTATCAGAGAAGTGGTGCAGGCTATCATTGAAGAATACAAGGAGGAGCTCTTCCAGTGCCCCTCCACTGAAGAAGGATGGAAGAAAGTTTCAGAGCAGTGGTATCAGAAGTGGAACTTCCCCCACACCGTTGGACCCATAGATGGCAAGCACGTGGCCTGCAAAGCTCCAGCCAAGTCGGGTTCCACTTATTTCAACTCCAAGGGCTTCTTCAGCATCATCCTCTTCACCATGGTCGATGCTGACTACAAGTTCATGTACATCGATGCTTCAGGCAATGGCTCATCTTCAGATGCCCAGGTATACAATGCCAGTCACCTCAAGGAGGAACTGGAACACAACCTCATGGTGGGCTTCCCAGATCCAGAACCCCTGCCCAACGACACACAAGATGTGCCCTACTTTATCGTGGGGGATGATGCCTTCTCCCTCACAACCTACCTCATGAAGCCCTACACCTCCAGATGCCTCACCCGTGAAGAGAGGATCTTCAAATACAGGCTGTCCAGGGCAAGGCAGGTGGTGGAGAACGCCTTTGGCATCCTGGCCAACAGGTTCCAGGTACTTCTCACCACCATGCAGCATTGCCCAGAGACCATGAGGAGGATCATGGAAGCTTGCTGCATCCTGCACAATCTCATGCGCACCTGCCACCCAGTCTTGCAGAACAGGCTCGTGGACCTCCAACAAGCCATTGGGGACATGAAGCCTGGGGAATGGAGGCAAGGGCGAAACCTGATAGACACCGAGGATGTGCAAGGCCCCAACAGAGCCTCACATGAAGCGAAGAAGCAGCGCAACCTCCTGAGACACTGGTGCAACTCCCTAGCTGGAGCAGTGGAGTGGCAAGACAGGATGGTAGATCCTTAATAGATGCTTCCTTCAGCCTGTCTCATCACACGGATGAGATTGGGCCATGTATGTTTGATTGGCCTACAATGAACAGGGCGTTTAATAAAGAGTTGTGTTTATGTTGACATGTGTGGATAATTATAACATTATTATTGATAATAAAGGGCCATAGGTGTGGCACCTGGGAGGGTGGACCATACAGTTCCACTATGCTTGCACTGGAGGTTTATCTATCCCACAGCTATTACCCATCTCAAAGGTATCCCTGCCCATCCCACAGGTATCTCAACCCATCCCACTGCTATTTTAACCCATCCCACAAGCATGCAAAGGCTTAAACCATTTCTAAAAGTTTCCAGCAAGACTTTTGTTAAGCCTGGGTTCCCCAACCAGGGTTTGGGAGACAAGCTAAACAGAATGTGCAGCGTTAGTCAGATAGGCACACAGATAAATGAGTGAGCTAAGCTTGTATGTTTATTAACATACAGTAAAAAATACAGATACGCTTGTGCTATCAAGAATATAGTTTATTCCATTATAAGTTCATAGCATAGTCAAATAACAGTCCAATAGTCATGTATCATTTAGTCAGTCCATTCAGGGATATTCAGTTAGCAAAGTCCATGTAGAATATCCTATGTCAGTTCACTTACAAATTAGTCCTTTGTTCTCTCTCCTGTTCGAGCAATGCAGTCTTGATTCCAAGCAGTAATCAGGGATCATCAAAGCCAGAGAGAGAGCAAGCTGTAGTCTTGCTTCTTTTTAAAGTGCTTTCACAACCACTCCCTTAATTACTATCCCACAGTTAAAGTTGCAGACACTTTAACATACAAAAATATGATTCATAGTTATTATTTTACCTAAACCAGTTAGGGTAAACAATGTTATCCCTAACATTCTCCCCTTTTAGGTTAAATAATAATTTTATAACTATTTACATCTTCAAATCATATTTGTTACAACTCTCTTTAAACTTAATTACTCCTTGAGCTTTTGTAAATTGGACTGCAATTTTTTCTTCTGTCATGCAGTATTGCAATTTAATTAGCCCATTCTTTATAGATTCTCTAATATTTAAGTACCTTATATCAGTATGCTTTGATCTAGTTTTTACAGCAATACTAGTAGCTAACTTTATAACTGCTTGGTTATCCTCGTACACAATAATGGAATCTTTTACAGTTATACCCATGTCTAATAATAACTGTTTGTACAAAATCAAGTCAGTGCATAATAATGAAAGACATGAAAATTCCGCTTCCATCGTGGACAAGCTAATATGCTGTTGTCTGATTGACCTCCACCCGATTAGTGTCTTACCAAATAATATAGCCATCCCAGATGTTGATTTTCTAGTGTTTATATCAGTTGCAAAACTTGCATCTGCATAGGCACTAAGACTCAAATCACCCTTTGGTTCTACATACAATGCATGGTTCATTGTTCCTTTAAGATATCTTAAAATTCTCTTTAATGATTGCCAATGACATTGATGTGGATCTGAATTAAAACGTGCCAGCTGATTTACACTATAAACTATATCTGGCCTTGACCAATTGCTTATATATGATAAGCTACCAATCAAAGATTGATATATGGACTTATCAAATTTGGGACTTTGATCATTAGTTTGGCAAACTTCCTGACTCATTGGAGTCTTTGCCAGTTTACAAAGTTCCATTTTAAACGTTTCAATTAATTGGCAAATTTTATCTTCTTGAGATATCTTAAAACCATTATTTGTTTTATTAATTGTCAATCCTAGATACCTTTTAATTTCACCTAAATGCTTTAATTTTATCTTTTTGGCTAATAATGATATAATCTCATTAGCTTCATTATTAGTCTTAGTTATCAAAGCAATATCATCTGTAAATAATAACAATAATGACACCGTTCCATTATTTTCTCTTTTAAACACACACGGATCTGCTAAACCAGATTTAAAACCTATATTGTTTAACTCTTTCACAATATATTGGTTCCACTCAAACCCAGATTGTTTCAACCCGTAAAGACTCTTTTTGAGTTTCCAACAATCATTACTATTTACTTTTATACCAATTGGTTTTCTTAAATATATAGTGTGCTGCAATGGTGCATGTAGATAAGCAGTTTCTACATCTAAATGGTTAATGACATAGTTTTTCTTAGCTGCCCACACTAATGCTGCTCTTAAAGATGTTGCTTTAAGGCTTCATCATAATCAGATGCAGTTTGATTAAATCCTTGAGCTACTAACCTAGCTTTATGGGTAACAGTCCCATCATTTCCAGTTTTTACTTTAAATATCCATTTGCACCCAATGGATTTTTCTCCTGGAGGTAATTTGGCATCTTCATACACTTTCATTACCTTTAATGAATTTAGTTCTTTTTCCATTGCCTTTTGCCAATTCTCCTGATCCTTAGCAGGATACATCCTAAGTTCATCTACACTAGTTGGAACTTTAGTTACTTGGCAAACTATACTTGCTTGATACCTATCAGGTGGTCTAGTTACACGTGTAGTACGTCTAGGTATTATAGCACTTACAGGTGGACTTTCCTTTATTAATTGTTCTTGATTATGTAACTCTTCCTGATCAACTATTTCCTCTTGTTCTGGTCCTATTTGCTCTTCGTGGACTTCTTCTTTAATTGGACTCTTCTTATAGCTAATCTGATCTTTCTGCCTTTTGTAGGGTTCAATAATTACTTCATTATTTAAATCTTGTTCTAATCTATTCCATCCTACATGTTCTAGGAATTTTGCACTAGCACTGGTGTAAACTCTAGATGTACCTGGTTCCCAGAATCTATAAGATCTATGATTAGATGTATATCCTACAAAAAATAATCTTTTAGCTCTATGCTGTCCTTTGTGTCTAAGTTGTGTAGGGATATGCACCCATGCTGGTGCTCCAAATGTGTGCATGTAACTTAAATCAGGTTTTGTACCATGCCACAGTGTGAATGGTAATTCACCTGTTGTTGAATTAACAACATTATTTAATATATGATTACCACACATTATTGCTTCTCCCCATAAATTGTCAGGTAATCCTGAATCAGACATCATAGTTCGTGCCATTGATTGTAATGTTTGGCCTCTTCTCTCTATAAAGGCATTATGTTGTGGCCTATATGGTGCAGACATTTTATGTTGAATACCTAACATTCTTAGTCTGTTCTGGAATTTATTATTTGTAAATTCTGTACCATTATCTGTTATGAGAGTTACTAATTTCTTTTTAGTTTTTCTTTCTGCAAATTTAATCCAATTAAAGAGATTTTGATATGTTTCAGTTTTGCTCTTCATTAAATAGCAAAACCCATATCTAGAATAGTGGTCCTTTATACTTAGTATGTGGCGAGCTCCTCCTACACTTGGTTTTTTCGGACCTATTAAATCAGCAAATACTACTTCTAAAGGCTCTTTAGTAGTAAATCCATCAACTCTATTAGCCGGTATAACCCTGCTCTTACTTTGATTACAGGCATTACATTGCAAATACTTATTACAAGATTTCAAACTTATTCCCTTAGATAATTCAACAGTTTTCTTAAGCATTTTAAAATTTAAATGCCCTAGCCTTCTATGTAACAAGTGAATACATTCGTCATGAGGTTTCTTATTTTCATAAATTGTGTTAGCCACCTTTAAACCATCATCATTTAACACATATAATTCACCTCTTAAAGATGCAGTAATTCTCTTATCTTCTTTTTCAATTATGCAGTTATCTCCCTTAAATGTAACTACATATCCTAGTTTAACCAAAATTCTAACTGAAATTAAATTAAACTTAAGTTGTGGTACATATAACATTTTTACATTCTCTTTTATAAAAGAACAATATGCTATACCTTGACCTTTAGCTTTCAGTTTCCAGCCATTGGCTAACGATATCTGCTGTGTACTCTGGGACATTTTAATAAAATTTTTGTTATCATTTGTTATACAATGGGATGCTCCACTGTCAACCACCCATAAATTATTTTTTACAGCTCCGTTAGTATACATGGCTAACTCTAAATTTTTATTTATTTTTTGATGATTTTTAGTATTCTGGCCAGCATTCTGGAGCTTTGCCTTTTTACAAAATCTTGCCAAATGTCCTCTTCCTCCACAATTAAAACACTTTTTAATTGCGTATGCAGTAGGAGATTCATTATCTTCTTTTTGAGGTTGCTCCCTCCTTAATTCATCTCTTTCAAGCCTTCTTCTGGCCTCTTCGATCAATCTGCCAGTTATATCAGTTAAAGTGAAACTTTCCTTTGGCAAAATTTCAAGTGAAGTTACGTAGTTATCATAACTTTCATCAAGGGAAGATAGAATTATGTAGACTTGGTGTAGTTCAGAGAAAATAAGCTCTTTCTCGTGCAGTTCTTGAAAAATGCTTTGCATAGTTTGTAAATGACTCAGCATATCACCATTTGTTTGGAGATGCGTCCTGAAAAGCTTCCGTGTTAGATTTATGTGAGCACCAACATTATCTCAAACATAAATCCTCTTCAGCTTCTGCCAACACCCAACAGCCGTTTTCTCTCTGTGGATATAAACAAGCTGTTGATCAGTTAAGGTTAACTCAATTATGCAAATGGCTTGTTGATTTTTATGCATAAATTCTTTTATCTTTAGTCTGTCTTCCTCATCCTCTGGATCCCATTCTTCTACGTTTGGTGGATTTTCAATTATGTTCCACAGACCTTCTCTTCGTAGAAGTAGACTACATTTTGTAGACCATGATACATAGTTTGTTCCATCCAGCTTGGATATAAGGGACAAACTTTGTAGATTGACTTGTGCCATGTTTTCTTATATGGATATAAAACTATAATTAATAAAACACAGCTGTCTGTTTACTGTAATG
Source organism: Laticauda colubrina (assembly GCA_015471245.1). Classification (NCBI taxonomy): domain Eukaryota; kingdom Metazoa; phylum Chordata; class Lepidosauria; order Squamata; family Elapidae; genus Laticauda; species Laticauda colubrina. Next base: position 43,250,887 of record BLBF01000006.1, on the reverse strand, counting down.
TATAACAACACAAACTCTCACTTTTTACATAAATCTGTTTTATTCTAGTTAAACTGACTTTGCAGCCTCTGGGCCCATAACCAGTGTTAAGCCTGGGTTCCCCAACCAGGGTTTGGGAGACAAGCTAAACAGAATGTGCAGCGTTAGTCAGATAGGCACACAGATAAATGAGTGAGCTAAGCTTGTATGTTTATTAACATACAGTAAAAATAACAGATACGCTTGTGCTATCAAGAATATAGTTTATTCCATTATAAGTTCATAGCATAGTCAAAATAACAGTCCAATAGTCATGTATCATTTAGTCAGTCCATTCAGGGATATTCAGTTAGCAAAGTCCATGTAGAATATCCTATGTCAGTTCACTTACAAATTAGTCCTTTGTTCTCTCTCCCGTTCGAGCAATGCAGTCTTGATTCCAAGCAGTAATCAGGGATCATCAAAGCCAGAGAGAGAGCAAGCTGTAGTCTTGCTTCTTTTTAAAGTGCTTTCACAACCACTCCCTTAATTACTATCCCACAGTTAAAGTTGCAGACACTTTAACATATAAAAATATGATTCATAGTTATTATTTTACCTAAACCAGTTAGGGTAAACAATGTTATCCCTAACAACTTTATTAAAAAAAAGAAATGAAGAATGTGTGTGAATCATAAATAGACTTTATTAACAACAAGCTATACAACACAAAAGAGTGTCTGGCACTCCTCTTGGTCGCTCAGTCCCAGGGGTGAAGGGTGCAGGTGCTATGGAGGTGGCTGGTGCTGAAGTGCTTGTCATCAGCTCCTCCAGAAGCAGAAGCAGCAGAAGCGCCAGCCCCAGAAGAGCGAGCCCGTGTTGCAGAAGCCCTAGGAGAACCAGAGTGAGGGCCATGGGGCGGAATGGTAGCCTTGTCCCTCTTGCCAGGGCTGGCAGCAGATGGCTGAGGCTTACTGTGCTTCCGCATGGTTGTGGGGTTGCTGGCTGGGAGGGAGGCTGGCAGGAACCAAGGCTGGCAGGAAGGCTGGCAGCGAGGCAGGGAGGCAGGCAGGCAGGCACCAAGGCTGGCAGGCAGACATGAACCAAAGGCTGGCAGGAAGGCAGGCAGCAATGCTGGCAGGCAGGCTGGCAGCAAGGCTGGCAGGGAGGCTGGCAGCAAGGCTGGTAGCAAGGCTGGCAGCAAGGCTGGCAGGCAGACATGCAGCCTGGGCAGGCAGGGCAGTCGATGTGTCTGGCAGTAGGTCTTTCCTCTGAATGGCGACCTGCTTCTGAGCTGCTTCCGTTATATCCACGGGGCTGACGCAATGCATCCTCCCCGCATGCCCAATTAACACCAGGCATCCATTAGGCTTCCGCTGTGCATCCGCTGTGCATCTGCTGTGCATCCGCTGTGCATCCGCTTCATCCGTTCGGCGTCCGTTCTGCATCCGCTCTTTCCGTTCCGCGTCCGCTTCGCTGAGGCCCCCCGGAAGCCCAGCGGTTGCACTATCTGCTCCCATCCACTTCCATCCTCTGGGCTTCCGTTCCGCATCCGCTTTCCATCTGCTCTGCATCCTTCCCGCGTCCGTGTTATCCGCTCCGGTTATGCAATTTTTTGCCCCTTTTGAGAGCAGATAACAATGGATGGAACATTTTGATCGTCCGTTGAGTCCTTTTTGCATCCGTTGGCCAGTGTGACATGGGCTTAAATTAGGTATGTTAATACTCAAGCAATAAATATCAGACTAATGGTTTGCATCTTGGTGAGACTATTTAAGGTATTCAAGGGGAGTCATACTTTGTCCCTTGTTCTACATTGGGATTCCAGATTAATTCCCTATTTGATTCCTTCTGCTGGCTCACCATGTCTCTCTCCAACAAGCTGAACTATAGTGGTATTGCATTTTATTGAACATCATAGTTATGAAGAGCACTCGATACAAATCTTTTCTTTTTTGCTTCCTATTTGACTTGAGCACTTGTTTCCTATGATGTCAGCACCATAAATTCAGATTGGGTCTTCAGTGATATTATCTAACCATGTTGCCTTCTCTTGTTTTCATCTTTTCCATTGTCTTTGCCTTTTCATTTACTATTTAAGCCTTAATTTCATTATCGTACTTCTAATATTTGTATTTTTCTTCTTCCAGGAAAGTAACCCTTTTTTCCCCCTTCTCCACCAGAAACTGACCATTGGCCTGCATGCTTAACTTCTCTCTTTAATTTTTCTCTCCAGCAATTTGATTAACTGTGTGCAAACTTCTCTCTTCTTCACTCTCTGTCTCTCCAATTTTTAGTCAGACTAGAATCATCTCCTATGTCTCTAGTCCCAAATTTCTATATAGTAGGCTGGGCCAGTGGGCCAGGTAGCTGCCAAGTTTCTTGTTTTAATGTCAGAAATTACAAATGTTCCTCTATTTGTTTTGAAAAAGGAGAAAAAACACAATAGTGTTTTCTACCAGGGAATATTGAAACAGCAGCCAGCATTCCAAAAAACAATTTTGCCCAACAGTTAAATTATTCATATGGTCACAATGTTTGGGAAATCTATCATCTTTCTTGAAAGTTTGAACTATATCTTTTGCAATCACTGATACACTCAATTGATTCTCTGTTTTATAGGTTTTTAAATCTAAATCTGGTATTTCCATGTTTTCTATGGTTAACCCAACATACATATATCTAGTCAGTTCTAAGTGACAGCTTCATGTTTACATTTTGCATTCCAGTCCTGGTAAATGCTAACTGCTAACTTTTTTTCCAATAATTTTTTTATTTTTGTTTTTTAAATATCTCTTTGAGTGAACACTGTGTTTCCAGGTTTTTATATTCCAATACAAATATGACCATGGTTACATATTCAGCTTTCTTATCCAGTTTCATATCATATCATTATCTATTCCAATTTCCCTATTCTCATTACTTTATAATATTATCTATATTCTTAATCAGCCTCTAAATTCATTGCACACATTTTCTTGTATTCGTCATATTTGCAGATTTTATCACATTATGTCATTTCATTCATCATTCAAAAAATTCATCTTAATTTATATTATCCAATATTTATCCCAATCATTGTCAATTCAATCTTGCCACCTTCTTTACATTGTAACACATTTTCCCATATTATTCTCTTTATCCAATTATAGAAAATTAGTATAATTTTATACTATACTATAATATTGTATAATTACAATACAAGTCATTTTTATTACATATTCTATATTCATATTCCTCATCATATTGTATCAGTACATTTCCATTATCCTCCCTTTCCTGTTATCTTTATGTTCTCTTATATCAATATTTGCCTATTAACTGTATATTATATGCACATATATTTTGTATCAGATTCCACATGGACTCCCTTTTCCCTATTACATTTTAATAATTCCTTTACATATTCCAAAACATTTATGTTACAAATTATATTTTCCATTTTATTTCCATTTAAGTAATTATAAAAGCTAGTAATATTCCTATTTTAATTGTTATACTTATATATTTTAATTTTCCTCTTCACATTATTATATCTTAGATAATAGTCTTATAACAAGATCTTATTCCTTGTCTATTCCAATTAAATTTATTCATCAATTTTTAACAATAATGTTGAATAAAATGTTAAATCCAAACTCCTTAATATATATAGTGCAAAATATAATGTATTTTAGTAGTTAAGAATATATGTATGTATGTATATGTATAAAATACATTTCCATGTAGAACGCCATCCTTCCATCTTTCACCATCATTTCTTATCCTCCTGACTATATAAATTCTTCTCATCTTAGCTTGCTTTCTATTTTTTTTTTAATGATTTTTTGATCCTTTCTCTTTTCCCTTTTTTCCCTGTCATTTTTCACAGTTTCTTCCCCCAATTATTTGTTTTGATACCCTCCCTCTCCTGGATTTTTCTCCATGATTCCCTCTTCCTTTGTTTAGCCTTTAAAATATTCTCCCCTTTATCGCATCAGTCATTAAAATCTTAAGTTTAATTCCCTTTTTGTCCTTTCATAGTACTTGTTGTTTCCTTTGTTCTTTGAAGCTGATTTCTTCTTTGTTTAACTCCCCTTTCCCTTGGGCTTTCTTTGTTCTTCTGTGATTTGCATCACCATTTCTAGTTTCTCTGCTACTTTGCTCCATATTTGCAAGTTTTTATTTATAATTTCCTTAATGCTTTGAAGTTCCGATCGTATTTCCTTACATATTTCACTCATTTTACTTTACTTCTTCTTTGTCTTTAATGTTTATATCCAATCCGATTGTCCTATAATTTGTTTAAACCAGCATCTTTTTTTTATTTCTTATTTTTTGCAGTCAATGTCCATTAGTCTTTATTTTCTAGTTTTAATCAATCATTTCCTTGATCTAACAATCCCAAAACCACTGATAAATCCCAGGATATTATCTTCACATATTTCTTTGGTGTAAAATTTTAATATTCCACTTTCTGGGGTTTTATTATTATAAAGTTCCTTTTATTTCTTTTTAGATTCACACTTTAGCTGGACCACATGGTTTTGTAGAGTCTGTAAAAGTTTTCCTTTACCATAAGGTAGCGCTCAAACCAGTTTCCACTTTCTACTGTTTAATTTTCCATTTTTTAAGCTTTTATTAATTCCACCAATTCACAATTATTAGTTGTTATTTCCATTTTTACATAATCATTTTAAACAATGCCTAATTCTGTATAACCATCAAAATCAATTTTTAATTCTATTATAGTCAAAAGTTTTTCTCTGAATCACTTCTATTTTGGTCTTTTCCAAATCCAATTTCTTTGCATTTTCAATGTTATTTCTCTTTCAAATCATAACTAATGGAATCCTTCATGAGAGTTCTTTTCTGTTTGAAGTATTTCACCTGGTCCACACACTGTCCACGACTTCTCCACTCCAGTGCAACCTTAGTTTCCTGAATAGCTTCCTGTCATCCTGGCAGCCATTTTAGGCTACTGCTACAGCCGATCTTTGGAGGGGGTGTTCCTAGCCATGGAGAAGAGATGTGGCTCCCCTCAACCCAACAGGTGGTCTCCCTTTCTTCATCACCCCTCTAGGGTGGTTCTGGTCCCATTTTGGACCCTCCAATGGGTGAACATGATCACGAACTGTGATCCAACTTTGATGGAAGTACCACAGGAAGTCCAGAAATGCTAACTGCTAACTTAACTACTTGCTAGATCTTTATTACTTATCTGAGTAAATATTTTATTTTCTGAACTAGATGTCTATTCTGAACTAGATGTCTATATTTTCTGAACTAGACAAAATGTCACAGTTTAGTTGGCACTTGTACCATATTCTAAGGAAGGGTAGTTTAACCCAGTTAAACTGGAATAAATTAGGGACCCATGATATGATATTTCAAAAAACTGAAATTAAGGCAGTAATGGTGAAAACATGAAATGATACTTGATTTATTTTACTTTATAATTGTTATAGACTACTACTGTGTATAACATGTATATTATGGCTGAAATTCTTGTGTTATCAGGAATATTTCATTAACATGTGAAAAACAAAAATAAAAATTTATGATTGTTTTCTTTAGAGATCTCCTTCAAAGGAGAGATTGGATTAAAGCTTCATTATTATTTTATATTGGAATATTCTTGTTACACTTGTTACACTCTGTGCTATTAGTTTCTTCTGTTAAACTATATTGGATTCCTAAGGAATTTTCAAATGGTTTTGAGGGATTTATGGGATTTATTTTGAAATTGATACAGAATATTCAATATAATGATTTCCACAACAAACTGCCTATTAAAAAAGATTGAGAATTTGAGGCTGTATTATTATCCCTAGATATGTTTGTATAGGATTACAACATAATTAATATTTATTATTTTCCTATTGTTATCAAATTCACATTTTCTTTTCTAAAAATCTATCTTATTATCTGACATTTTCCAAAAAAAGACTTGGAATTTTAAAATATTTTATTATATCAACACTATTTTCAATGACATTTTACTTATATTAAAATAAGCAAACAAACAAATAAAAAATCCTAGCCTCTCCAATGCCACTTTTCAAAAATATATTTTGAAATATAGCTGCAAAAAAAATGCTTCCAGATGGATAGTTACATGATAAACTCTATCTTCTGACTTCAGTTTGAGATCTGAATGAGTGTTGACAAACTCAGGAAGCTCAAACAATTTCCAAAAGCATTCATAAATCTTTCAGACCAGAACTTGCATGAGATTGTATTTTTATTTATTTTTTTATTAGATTTCCCCACCAAAAGGCATCCATTCCAAGCAAAGTACAAAAAGGCTTCAGATGATCAGATATTGATTTCTGCTACCTGGCAAGAGAGAATAAATAATGAGGATAATAGTCTGCATCACTGATGGAGAAGCAATGTCTGGCTCCAAGCTGAATGGGCAGCAGACAGGATGTGTCACATACTCAAACTTATTCAGTGAATGCACTACTTTTTTAAAATAAATGGTTGCCTTGCTTTCTCTAATGAAAGCTTTTGGAAATCCCCAAAAGGAAACTAAGTAAATATACTTCTGAAAAATACAAAAGTGGAGCATGATTTTTTAAATTTATTATTTTATATATAGTTATATATACATTTTCACAATTAAATTAATCAAAGACAGATTACTGCTGGCACATTTGTTTACAATCCTCCATTTTTAAATTAATTATTAATTATTTTAGATGTATTTGTTCTGAACAATTTCAAGGATTTTGTTGTTTTTATCATTCTATCAAGTAGCCATTAAAATATAAGACAATTTACTTGTTTTGTGCTTTATTTTTTTCTCAGAAATAAATTCAAAATGGAGTAAAATAATAGAAAACCAACAAATACAAATTTTGAACATTAACATCATTTGTAACAATGGTAGGAGTAACATCTTAACATAAGGATCCAGTATCCCCATCCTTATGAATAGGATGGTACAACCAAATTATATACAGTATACAGTTTAGAGGTGCTTCAATATTTCACCTCCTGTTAAAGGTGACCAAGATAGACATAGACCAAGAAGGCTTTTGCACTACTTTTGATTGTACTACAATTTTGCCCCTTTCTAGATGAGATGCATATGTTTTGGTCACCTCTTATTATAATGCACTGTACATGGGGCTACCCTTGAAAAAAATCCATCAATTGCAGTTGATCCAGAATGTTGCAGTGCAAATAGTTACACAAGTTTCTAAATATTAAACCCTTGCCTTAGAACTATATTGATTTTAAACAGGCTTTTTCTTGCAACTCAAACACACATATAGGTGCCAAGATGGTTAGATAAACCTGTCATATACCAATTATTACTATGGTTATACTTAGTTACTTATTTACTTTAGCTCATGTCCCACTGCACCAACGGATGCAAAGAGGATGTAAAACGTTAAAAAAAGCTTGCCATCCATTGGAAAACGCGATGCATCCTTTGTGTACTCACTGCATACGTGTTTCATACGCTCTATCCCTTCAGCATCCGTCCACTGAGATTTCATCCACCCAAGAAGTTTTGAGCTGCACAAAACTTTGTGAACGGATGAACTTTCCGCTATGTACGATGTAAATCCATGACATCTGAGCAACAAACGTTCTATGTCCATTTATCATCCGTTAAACGTCCGCTGTATCCTCTCTGCATCCTCTGGGCATCCTCACAACTCACATCCATTGCAGCTGAAAATGGAAAGAGGGAGGAAACAAAAGGTACACGGAACGTCTACACAGCGTTAGTAGCACGGAAATAGAAAAGATGTGCAGTGAACGGTTTGCATCCGATATACATCTGCTAGGCTTCCTATGAACATCCGTTTAACATCCCCGCTACATACTACCCACGTCCGTTCTTTTCTGTTCTTTTCCATTCTGTTTATGCAAATTTTCACCACTTTTTAGAGCAGATGACAACGGATGGAGCCACCCCCGAAATTTTGCTTGTCCGCTGTGTCCTTTTTGCATACGTTTTGCATCCGTCGGCCAGTGGGACCTAGCCTTTACTTACTTACTTATTGCAGTTCGGGAGACTACAGACAATAGAATACTGTATAACAGCAATTTGTTTATAAATTATAAATGAATACATTTGTTAATAAATTCTCAAATATTTTGAGAATAATGTATAAAAACAGAGAAAGAACTTCTAAAAAAATTGCAAGGTAGATTTTGGCAAAGAAAACTTTTCTTGGCAATTGTAGTTGCCATCACAGCAGTAATTTTTATCCTCTATTTTTAGCATTTTTATCTTTTCCATTGTTACTATATCTTGCTAGGGATTAAATGGTAGATAGATTTCTAGCTATAACCGAGATATAAATACAGTCATTTTCAGGTAATGATACCCTTGGATGGTGGACTGAAGGTTTTAAAGCTTACTCAAAAATATGTCTCATTACAAAACAGTAGGGTTTACTTCCAACTAAATATAGAGAGACTCAGATTATAAGACTGAACTGGCTGTTCATTTTGGCAGTCTCAAGTTGAATGTGGCATATAAATTTTTATATAGCATGCAATATATAAAGAGATAGACACTTAGAAGGCTGCAGTTGGTGATTCTTATTCAGCTGATTTAATTTCAGCTCATTGATCTGAGTTTCCCAATTAGCTAGAGGAAAATGTGAACCAACCATGAGAAGAGGCTGAGTTCAGCAGAACAAATTATATTCTGTCACACTGGATACAGAAGCAAATGGAAAATATCTTCTGGTTGCTTCAGTTTAAATTCTGATTTAATGAGTTTTAAAAGATTCTCATAACTCTCTCTCATCTTCTCAACTAAATCAAGTATCAAAAATTCATTTAGAAATTCTTAAGGTCCTTTTGCCTTGGAGTTGAGCTTTCTTCCTATGAGGTGTATATAATTGTTATTTTTTTTAATCTACACCCCTCCCACACCCATACATATGCACCTTATTTTCATTGAATGAATATTTATTCTCAAAGAGAAGGATGCATAATTTTGGTTCAGAAGGATTGCTGGGAAAGTACTGGGTTGAAATGCATATGAACTGATATAATAGGGACCATTCTTTTGATCTTCAACTGTAATTAAATTTCTCCATGTATACATATTTTTCCATCAATTTGTTCTCTGTCTTTCGTATTCTTGTTCCCTGTTTGCTTGATTTTTCAGATATATTACAAATACATAAAATAGGATTTTAAGCCATTCCATATGTTGAAAATATGTGTGTGTGTGTGTGTGTGTGTGTGTGTATCTGTGTCTGTGTGTGTCAGGTATTATGGAAGCTGTAATCTACATGTATGTATTTGAATGCTAGAAGAGAACAAAATAATACAATCATGATTTTGGATAAAGCAATTAAGTATATTAGCAATAATATCTTTTTAGATAATGGCAAACATGGAATATATTTTAATGCTATTCAGCATAGGAGCACTATTATCATTTGTAAAGACTGAAGCTAGTAATGAAAGAGCCCTGATCTTCATATGTAAAAGAGATAAACAAAGAATAGATTACATAATTCACTCTGATAACTAAAAAAAAATATCTGAGTGACTAAAATGTGGTCCAGGTCCAATTCTGGTTAATAGAGAGACAAATTTCCTGTATGCTGCTAAATAACAAACTTTTTTTAGTAGCCATAGTTTTAATAGCCATAGCTTCTTCTCAAAATTTCTTATGTTTGCTCAGATTGCAAAATGCAGAAGATAAAGAAACAGAGTATAGCTTGGTAGTTTTTTCATCTAAATCAGAGGTTCTGACCAGTTCTAGAGAACCAGAAATTTCGAGTAGTTCAGAGAACCGGCAAATACCATCTCAGACTGGATATTTTACAATATACTTTCCCTGCCATGCCCACCAAGCCATGTCCACAGAACCAGTAGAAAAAAAAAATGGAATCCCACTACTGATCTACATTACTATATATAATGTGAGAAGAATGTAGCTATTACTTAACTAAAAATAAGGTATAGATTCCAACTATTCCTTAACACAAGTCTCTTACCTTAGTCCAACATGTTCATTTGACCGTTAATGAAGTCTTGGCTAAACAGACTAGATATGAATGTGATTTACGCAGTCAAAGTCCAAACCATACAAGAAAGAAGACCCCATTTGAAAATGCTGTTCTCGTGTTTAATTGCATGATGAAATTGTGGTTACAAAAATTATGTGTTCATTTTCTAGTGAATGGCAGAGTTTTTTCCCAATTAATTTCTTGGAATAAATTCTCCCTCCAGGAAGAAATCAGGTAGAGAGATAAGTTATTTAAAGCAAAATAGAAGAATTCTAAGGAGAGAGAGAGAGGGAGAGGGAGAGGGAGAGAGGGAGAGAGGGAGAGAGAGAGAGAGAGAGAGAGAGAGAGAGAGAGAGAGAGAGAGAGAGAATGTTCTTCATAATTGTTATGTTTAATATTTTTTGTGCTAAAATGTCATCTGCTTCTTTTGTGATGGGAAATAGAATTTTAAATACTACATCAGCTGTTGTCATATATAGTTTTGTTTACTGGATATTCTATATTTTTACAGCATGAATGTTGTCAAGCCAATACAAATTGTTTAAAACAAAGATTGAAGGCCTAAATATTTGGTTAGCTTTTGTTTGTTGATGACCATTATGATTCAGACCACCAGATTCAAGGATTAATTGTTCATAGGCTTCTTTTTATTCCAATTCATTTGAATAGAAAACACACAAGTTCCTGGAAGCAGAATATTGCAACATTTTCCTCCTTTCTATTCCATGCCATGCCTACTTAGCTTATCCTTATCTGTCTCATCTGTGGTGCTTTACCTTGTCTTTGCCTTTGATTTATGAGACAGCTGACCCCAGCCTAACCCTGTCAGCTTTAGTTCAGAGGACTTTCACAAAAGATAGGTCTCTGATCTGACAAATTGATTGGCTGCAAGAAATAGTTTAACTGGAAAAGGATCTCCCTAACAAGTGACAAAGTGTTTTTTTCTCTTCAGAGCTTACAGCAATAGTTATGTGACAGGAATTAATACTCTGCTCCTAAAGGTAAAGATCTGAATATTGCCTGTGAAAAAAAAATCAAGTCTAACAACAGATATTAAAAGCTTGCTGTTTCTATCATAATGATAGGCTTGAGAATTGTATCCTTGAGAAACAAGTATTTTATTTTAAAGCTGTTAAATGGGGTTAATTACAAATGATTATCCTAATTAGGTAACAAATATTGAGGATTTGAAACAGATTCTCTTGAACTGAAATGATTTTGCACTAGAATTACCAATTAAAATACATTAATTAGGCAATACCTTAGCTTTTTAAAATGCAACTTGAAAGAAATTTGAAACAATGTAGAGAATTTATTAGGTCATAGTATTATGATTTAAATGAGTCATGCTACATAGTAATGTTTGCTTTTTTAATCTTTCAGAAAAGATTAACAAGATGAAAATATGCTAAGGATATGGAACAGCCGTAAAATGCAGCTGGGAAACTGAACTGCTTGTTCAGAGAAAAGGCTACTTGATCTCTGAGTGTGGAAAAGAATAAATAGGAATTTGGTGTTCCTTTTTTTAATTATTCAGGATTTTTTAAAAAAGGAACACCAAATTCCTATGTATTAAAATATAAAGTAACAAAATCTCGCATATTTGGGGAGAAGAAAGGATAAAATCCAGGATTAAAAGAACAACATCTCTGTTTGATTTTTCCCAAGAAAAACCCATTTTTTTTCTTTCAGATGTTGCTATTTTTGCATGAAATAAGGAATAGTCCTCCCTGCCAAAAATATATTCCACGCCCCCAGTGCAAATACTAGATAAGTGTTTTATAATTTCCAAGAAAAAAGGAAAGAGCATATTTTACATGTCAGGTACATTTTTTTAGCAACAATAACAAGTATAAGAATAGAAAATGAAGCTGGGGATTTGAATAAAAGAATATTTGCACTTTGGATTTTTAATATATTTATTTGCTATTTTTTACCAGAAATATAAGGCAAAGGTACAGTAGATCCTGTGGTTTCACATAATCTAAATCTCAGATTTCACTGTCCCAGAGAGCTTTGGTACTGTCTTTTATAGTCACAGTAGTTCTTTTAAGAAATGTAATTTTAGAGCTTTGGCATTATTTGACATATTAGATAATATTTATCTCATTAAATGGTGGATTATTAATTAGAAGGTATGCTTTTATCTGTTTTAGGCCTTTATGCATGAGTTGTTGCTCCAATTTTACCTTGTAAATTCTGCCTCCTGAGACCAAATACTGGTTTCTACATGTTGTTCATCAGGTATATGCATATCTCTAAATAGCACTATTGAAATATACAAGCATGAAAGAAGTGGGAAATTGATTCATAAGTATCTCAAATCAGTCTATTGATTCATCCAAGATACCTATTTTTTCAGAATTATCTCCCATGACTTCTAACATATATTGTGCATTGATTCACATGCTTTTCAAAATACTTTGACAGAAGTCCAATTTGCATGTATGAATAGAATATAAATACTGTTCCTGTTATATAAAACATTGTGAATGAACTGATAATTTTGTAAACATTTTTTTCTATTATAATGGAGATGCAGGAAAAAGAAAGAATTTGAAAGCTACAAATATCTCTCGATGTAAAACAACTCTTTTTATTTATATTAATCTGGGCATCATACAATTTATAAAATCACATTTAAAAAGCATTAAAAATTAAAACAGAAAAAACTAAAATTATGGGAGAGTGCCTTGTAAGAAATAAAAATAGGACCTTGCCAACTAACTGATCAAAGCTGCTATGTTGCACTTTTAGAAATATGTCTGTAATGTTTTCCCAGATTGAAGGATATACTTTGCTTGTGGTTATCTTGTTTTCTTATCAGTTATAAAGCAATTATTATCCACCAGTGTTTGTGCAATCACTGCCTTCGATCATCCTACTGTGTAAGATCAATGTAACCTTGTGGCTTTCGTCCTTTCTGAGTACAAGACACTAATGCCTCACTTTATTTTGCTACTTTGCACTAATAAAATTAGTGTTTAGATCTTCTCCAGATTGTAGCTTTTCTTGACAAGTGATTTTTACCATGATAGATGGATTTCTGCACTTCAGTTAAATCCTAAAAGAAGACATCATACAGAGATTCCATTCAATGCTCTTTTTCGGTAACCATTCTGTTGACAGTGCTAAGGGAAGTTTTTCTCTTTAGAAAATGTAAACACATTTGAAGAAATTTTACAACTAACCTCTTTGCCAAAAAGTTTGGTGAAGAATTTTGAAAGGCCTATTTTGTCCCATTTTGTCCATGTACATACAATTTAGATTTTTTTTTAAAAAAAAGTAAATGATACAGGATAGCAAATAATATTTAAAGCTTTACAAGGGTTTGAACATTAATGCTTCCTGTCTGTCATTAACTGCATAGAAGCAGTGCTTTAGACTAGATTCATTGGAGAGGAAGGTGAAAGCTTCTCTTACTGATAGCAGTAATCAGTGTGTGTGAACATGTGAAAGTGAATAAGTAGGCAATAGTTTTATGTGTAGATACTTCCAATTTATCAGCAGACGTGGCTTTCAGTGTTGAACATGCAAAAGAGTGACATTTGGGTGACAAATTGCAAGCTTAAATTGAGAAAAAGAAAATTGCTCTTCTATTCCTCATGAGCCTATGCAATGCTGATAATCACCACTGTGATTTCGGAAATAAATAATCAATATGACCTTATGCATGGTAGAAGGAAACAGGCAAATGCTTAATCTCATTAGAAGATATCAAAAGATTTGGAAAGTTACTGAATCTTAATCAGCTCTTGTGATTGGTATTAATTTTTGAGTTATCCTTGGTAGTATAGGGAAGAGGATACTGTTTACATTTGCAACAATGTTAGGAAATAATAATGTGTCAGAAACAAGAGAATTTCTTTAAGTTAAACTAGAATAATTTTGTAATGGCTATGTTTTGCATTAATGTTTGCATTGAACATGCTTGTAACAGAGATGGATTTAAAAAACAAACACACACTCTTCTAGATTTTCTTAGTAATTTTTTGATGAAGCAAAATGATGTGTTTTATAGATAGATGTTTCCAAGAAATGAATCCTTAAAGATCACTGCTAATGAAATTAATGCTTATTTAAGCTATAAAATACATTTTATTTTAATCTTATTCAATACTTTTTGCTTACATTGAACTATAATTCCCATATTTCAGAATCAACATATTTGTTGGATTTATGTAGTTGTAGCTCAAACTATATAGATAGCATCAAGCTGGGAAGGCTGATCTAAATTATTGTAGTTGTATAATTGCAGCTCATGGAAATCTGAAACAGTATTCTGAAGATGCTTCTTCAGAAGACCATTATCAAACACAATCATAACAGAGGACTTTACACTGGGTTGTTTTTCAGGCTATGAATTACCTTTCAACGACCAAGAGTTCTCATTATTGCCTTTTGCTTTTATAAACCTGTAGTTCTCGCAGCCATAATTTTAATAATTCTTATTTTAATTGAATTTTATGGGATTGGGGGACAAATATGTATGTTGTTTTAAGCTGCAAGATTTGTTGTCTGTTCATTTTGAAATATGGTCCATCTGCAACAATTTATTTGCAAAATAGTCATTTTACTCAATCTCTGATTTACTTGAGATAAAAGACTGCAACCTAAGAATTTGGGACTGCAGTCTCTAATCTTAAGCCCATGTCACACTGGCCAACGGATGCAAAACGGACACAACGGACGAGAAAAATGTTCCATCCGTTGTTATCTGCTCTCAAAAGGGGCAAAAATTTGCATAACCAGAGCGGATAACACGGATGTGGGAAGGACGAAGGGCGGATGCAAAGCGGATGCGGAACGGAAGCCCAGCGGATGGAAGTGGATGGGAGCAGATAGGAGTGGGTGGCACGTCCGCAGGGCTTCCGGGGGGCCTCAGCAAAGTGGATGCGGAATGGATACAGCGGATGCAAAGCGGATGCACAGCGGATGCACAGCAGAAGCCTAACGGATGCCTGGCGTTCACTGCGCATGCGGGGAGGATGCATTGCATCAGCCCTGCGGATATAACTGAAGCAACTCGGAAGCAGGTCGCCATTCAGAGGAAAGACCTGCTGCCGGACGGATTGGCTGCCTTGCCTGCCCTGCCTGCATGTCTGCCTGCCAGCCTTGCTGCCAGCCTTGCTACCAGCCTTGCTCCCAGCCTTGCTGCCAGCCTCCCTGCCAGCCTTGCTGCCAGCCGGTCTGCCTGCCAGCCTTGCTGCCTGCCTTCCTGCCAGCCTTGGTTCATGTCTGCCTGCCAGCCTCCCTGCCAGCCTTGGTGCCTGCTTGCCTGCCTGCCAGCCTGCCTGCCAGCCTTTCTGCAAGCCTCCCTGCCAGCCTTGGTTCCTGCCAGCCTCCCTGCCAGCCAGCAACCCCACAACCATGTGGAAGCACAGCAAGCCTCAGCCATCTGCTGCCAGCCCTGGCAAGAGGGAAAGGGCTACCATCCCACCCCCTGGCCCTCACTCTGGCTCTGCTGGGGCTTCTGCAGCACGGGCTCACTCTTCTGGGGCTGGCGCTTCTGCTGCTTCTGCTTCTGGAGGAGCTGATGACAAGCACTCCAGCACCACCCAGCTCCAAAGCACCTGGACCCTTCACCCCTGAGACTGAGCGACCAAGAGGAGTGCCAGATACTCTTTTTTGTCTTATAGCTTGTTGTTAGTAAAGTCTATTTTTGATTCACACACTTGCTTCATTTCTTTTTTTTAATAAAGTCTTGCTGGAAACTTTTAGAAATGGTTTAAGCCTTTGCATGCTTGTGGGATGGGTTAAGATAGCAGTGGGATGGGCAGGGATACCTTTGGGATGTGTAATAGCTGTGGGATAGATAAACCTCCAGTGTAAGCATAGTGGGACTGTATGGTCCACCCTCCCAGGTGCCACACCTATGGCCCTTTATTATCAATAATAATGTAATCAATTAAACACATATGTCAACATAAACACAAATCTTTATTAAACGCCCTGTTCATTGTAGGCCAACCAAACATACATGGTCCAATCTCATCCGTGTGATGAGACAGGCTGAAGTAAGCATCCATTAAGCATCTACCATCCTGTCTTTCCACTCCACTGCTCCAGCTAGGGAGTTGCACCATTGTCTCAGGAGGTTGCGCTGCTCCTTCGCTTCATTTGAGGCTCTGTTGGGGCCTAGCACATCCTCAGTGTCGATCAGGTTTCGCCCTTGCCTCCATTCCCCAGGCTCCATGACCCCATTGGCTTGTTGGAGGTCCACGAGCCTGTTCTGCCAGACTGGGTAGCGGGTGTGCATGAAATTGTGCAGGATGCAGCAAGCTTCCATGATCCTCTTCACAGTCTCTGGGCAATGCTGCATGATGGTGAGAAGTACCTGGAACCTGTTGGCCAGGATGCCAAAGGCGATCTTCACTACCCGCCTTGCCCTGGACAGCCTGTAGTTGAAGATTCTCTCTTCACGGGTGAGGAGTCTGGAGGTGTAGGGCTTCATGAGGTAGGTTGTGAGGGAGAAGTCGTCATCCCCCACGATGAAGTAGGGCACATCTTCCGTGTCGTTGGGCAGGGGGTCTGGATCTGGAAAGCCCATGATGAGGTTGCCTTCCAGCCCCTCCTTGAGGTCACTGGTGTTGTATACCTGGGCATGTGAACATGAATCGCTGCCTGAAGCATGAACTTGTAGTCAGTATCGACCATGGCAAAGAGGATGATGCTGAAGAAGCCCTTGGAGTTGAAATAAATGGACCCCGACTTGGCTGGAGATTTGCAGGCCACATGCTTGCCATCTATGGCTCCAACGGTGTGGGGGAAGTTCCACCTCTGATACCACTGCTCTGCAACTTTCTTCCATCTTTCTTCGGTGGAGGGGTACTGGAGGAGCTCCTCCTTGTATTCTTCGATGATGGCCTGCACCACTTCTCTGACCACAATGCTGATGGTGTTGGATGGCACCCTCCAGCCATTCTGCATGCTCTTGTAGGAGGGCCCTGAAGCCAGGTGGTGCAGAGTGAGTGCCACCTTGAGCCCAGGTTTCAGGCTGGGCCGGAAGTTGGTGTTTGCCTTGGTCAACCTGGGTGTCAGGCGCTGCACAACTTCGTCAAACATGGCTGGAGGCATCCTCATGAAGTTCTGGAATGCCTGAGTGTCTTCGCTCCTGAGCTCCACCATCAGCTTGTTGTACAGTCCGTCCTCCGCTCTACTGGTGAACCATCTTCGGACCCAGACTTTTTTTGGGTGCCTCCTTTTCTTCTCGCAGTAGAGTTCACAGAGCCTGCAGATGGCTTCGCACTGTTGCAGAACAATGGTGGCTGCCGAAAGGACTTTGTTACAATCCATGGTGGACATGACTGGATGCTGTGGAAGAGGAAGAGCCAGATGAAGGCTGCAGAGGTCTGCACTGCTGGGCTGCTGTTCTGAAAGTGCGATGCAGGCGAGTTGCTCCCCCTTTTTATAGGCAGTATAGGATTTCCGCTAGGCATCCTCTAGGCATCCTCTAGACATCCTTAATATCTGAGATAGGTCCCCTCTGCGAACGTTTTTTCCATTTTCAATGCTTTGTTTCCGCTAGGCATCCGTTCTGCATCCGTTCTGCATCCGTTCCGCGTCCGTTCCGCTTCCTCACTGCGTCTGGGCGGATGAGCGTTGCACGGATGCAGAACGGATGCCTAGCGGATATAGCGGATGCATAACAGATGCATAACGGATGCATAGCGGATGCGTAGCGGATTGAGAACGGACAAACTGGATACATTTTCCACGCAAAAGTTTTAGGCAGCCCAAAACTTTTGGAGTGGATGAAACGTCCATAAACGGATGCTGGACGGATAGAGAGGAAGCCAAACGGAGGCAGTGAGTACAGAACGGATACATCGCGTTAACCAACGGATGGCAAGGTTTTTTTGTCCATTTTACATCCTCTTTGCATCCGTTGGTTCACTGTGACATGGGCTTTAATTAATCCTTAGAGTATTAGAGAAAAGGATGTCAAGAGGTACAACTTGAACAACTTGTTAAGAGGTACAACTTAAGTGGATTCAAATAATTTGGCATCCAGTTAATTGCAAGTACAAAAAATTTAATTGTCATATATCATAGTACGTTTAGATGATCTGTGGAATGTTACAACTAGTTAAGTGTTATATCTGGTGGAAGTACAGTATAATGTCTACAATATGTAGGAAATATGTATGAAAATAAAACCAGAAGTAAATCAACATGGAATTAGAAGTAAAAAAGATTCTGAAACATTTGCTATATCAATAGGTTTATAAACAGGAAGTATATTTGTGAACCCAGATTAGAATTAGTGATATAAATGAAACACAAAAATATAACGTGGAACAGTTTTTGTTTTGCTTTAAATTTTGGCAAGTAATTCTAAGCACCTTCTAAAACAATAGACACTGGAAAACAAATATTTCAATAGCATTGCTCCTTCTATTAATACACTTGTCTCTTGTATTATATTACAAAAAGAAAGATTCTGCTTTTTCAGCTTCCACTGTTGTTTTTTTTAAATCTTTGGTTTACAGTTGTTATTATTTTGCATTTATTCCCCACCTTTCCTCTGAGTGCCTAATTTTATCCCCACATCAGCCTGAACTGAAAACAAATATGAACTATGTGATCCCATGGGAATTGAACTGGATCTTTCAAGTTAAAGGGCAACTCCTGAAGCACTACACGAAACAAATTTTCACTTTGTTGTTTGCAGTTATGACATATGTATCTGTTAGGCTATGTTTAGCCAGATGAATATAATCAAGTATAAATGCTTGGGGGTTATAATTTTATGTTCCAGGAGAAGAAAGCAGCAGGTTTTGCTATCTAATTTATCAAATAAAAGCCTGGATGTCAGGAAGATGTGTGCGTGTGTGTGTGTGTGATCACACAATCATGCGATAAATGAAAAAGATGAACGTAATTAATATTCAACATGATACAAATTTCTCTGTTTATTCCATATTGTTATATCTGCACGGTCTTCATGGTCGCTATTAGATACTTTTGAACAAAAGAATTGGCATGGATAAGTCTGCAATCAACCAGTTTCATGTTTTCCACAAATTTAGAACTGTGATGTGCCTCCTCCTGTCTATCAACCTTGACTGAAACCAACCACAGAGGGAAATCACTGTATGGACCCACAGGAAGGTGTTTCAGGCACCTCAAATGTACCTAATGAACCAAATTCCAAATCTGTCTGGATCTAAGTCAGCCTTAGAGAAAAGCAAGCACCATTGGAAAAAAAGATAAATGGAATGTGCAAATTGAGGGAGAAAACAGTATTGGAATGCAGAAATGCTGGGTGATTGGTTAATAAGATTGAAGCTACAATTGGGAAAGACAAATCATGAGTTAGCATTGGGGAAAAAACAACCAAATGCTTCCAATATGCTTGGTAAAGCTATTTTCTCTCTTTCTCTCTCCCCCCCCCCCCAGGCTAAATGTGAAATTGTTGAAATGTTGAATGAATTGTTGAACAATTGAATGAACAATTGAAACAAATGAATAAATGTGAAATTATTCTATTTAAGAAGCGAATTAATACCACAAGGTAGTGATAAATGACATTAAGAGAATAAGGGAATGTGTGAGTGAGATCAACTACAAAATGCTATGTACAGTATATGTACATATATGTACACCTAGTAGTTATGAAGCTAAGGCCAACATATAATAAAAATAAGCACACATTTTTTACTTGATTGGCCACCTAACAATAAAAATTATTTTACTTTGCAAATATAACTGCAATGTGTGTTTCTGTGTCTGAATAAGATACCATCCAACTACTTGAACAGCACAATATCTACTATACTAAACTTCTCCTCAGCAATGTTACAACTGAGATTAAATTGTTCCTAAACAAATATCAGTGTTTCCCCTATATCATATGTGGTAAATAAAGAACTTTGAGGGGAAAGCAGAGAAGGAGAAGTGGGAGATGGTGGCAAGGATGATAAGCAGGAAATATTCCAAAATTGATTAATCTTCAACTACACCAAACTGGTTTAGGCATGGAGACCGAAGCTGAGCTTGACTGTTTGTTTCCCCTTCGAAAGCAGAGTCCGTAACAGTTCATTAGCTGCTGAATAAAGAAATCATGCCAGAAACATAACAGAATAATTCTGTGTTGGTGCTGGTCATGACTGAACCGAAATGTTATCAGTTCTGGAGTACTGTGGTCTTAAATAACATTCTGTAAGTACAGTGACTTGTGAATTAGCTTGTATGCCATGACTGCTAATAATTAAATAATTACAAAAATTTCATAGCTTGCAATTTATACCTTTTTTAGGGGAGGACATGCAAGACAAATATTATTGAACTATTCTGTTCTGTAACATCTCCCTGGTATATGTGAAACATGTCTACATTTGGGAAATTATCCTTAATCACTTCAGTTAAATGTCTCCACTTCTACTGCTTCATTTTAATCATGAAATGTATGTAATTAGAAATCATTATTGCTATCATATTATCAGTAGGCATAACAAAGAAACATTCTCACTTTGTTCAAAAGGAAAAAGTTCTTCATATTTCACATAAATAGTATATGTGGTTTAAGGATTAGTTCCTTTGTTATAAATGATAGAATAAATAAAATCAGGAGGACAGCATAGCCCTAAGGTCCAGATCATTGGATGTTTGTGCTTTTATCCAGTGGTGGGATTTAATCTGTGTTACTACTGGTTTGGTGATTATGCTGTGCGTGTGTGTAACAAAACAGGCCGTCAGAGGCTCTGGCTTGTGGTTGCTTAATGCCTGGTCAGCCTTTAATAAGGCTAGTCTCATCAGTGATTAGATCATATATGAGCTAACTGTCCTAGCCACTCCTGAAATATGGTTGGATATGGTTGGTAGGAATTAGAAATGTGCAAGTCAGATTTTGGGTAAGGTAAGGGCAGGGATAGGGATGTGGGGATTGTCATCTAAAATTCAATTGATTTCAGAAGTGCTGCTCCACAGATTTCCAGATACAATCCTCTATTTATTCAATTGTGCTGTAGGGATTGTTGCTACTGTACCAACTTCCCTATTGTAGGGAAGCTTCCTTGCCAGAGCTCCTTGACTCCATATCTGTGGGAATGTAAGCCCATGTCACACTGCACCAACGGATGCAAAGAGGATGTAAAACGGACAAAAAAGCTTGCCATCCGTTGGTTAACGCAATGTACTCACTGCCTCCGTTTTGCTTCCTCTCTATCCATCCAGCATCCATTTATTGACGTTTCATCCACTCAGAAAGTTTTGAGCTGCCCAAAACTTTTGAGTGGAAAATGTATCCAATGCATCCATTCTGCATCCTCTAGGCATACGGGGGACATCCGTTCTGCATCAATTACGCATCTGCTATATCCGCTAGGCATCCGCTGTGCATCCGCACAACTCAAATCTGTTCCAGCGGTAAACGGACGCAGGGAGGAAGCAGAACAGATGCACAGCGTTAGTAGCATGGATGGAGAAAGGAGGAAAGCGGATGCAGCTCATCTGCTCTGCATCCGTTCTGCATCCACTCTGCATCCTCTATGCATCCGCTCTGCATCCTCTGCGCATCTGCTCTGCATCCGCTCTGCATCCTCTATGCATCCGCTCTGCATCCTCTACGCATCCGCTCTGCATCCTCTATACATCCGCTCTGCATCCTCTATACATCCGCTATGCGTCCTCCCCACGTCCATTCCTTTCCGTGTTATCTGCTCTGCTTATGCAAATTTTTGCCCCTTTTGAGAGCGGATAACAACGGATGGAACATTTTGCTTGTCCGTTGTGTCCTTTTTGCATCCATTGGGCATTGTGACATGGCCTTTAATCTATTTTTTTAACATGGGATCTGAGGCAGATTTAGAGTTCATGACCATCATGACAACCATAAGCCTATCTCATGGAACTAGGAACAATGTGTAATAGTAGTCATATAATTGTTATGTTTTTTTTCTGTGAGAGAAGTTGCAATGTAATCTGGATTTGGGTATTTTACTGTTACAGTATTTCTTTGTCAATGTCACTCTGGTTGTTGACATTGTCTCTCACCACAGGGAAGCAGGATCCTATTCTAATATTCCAGCCCAGGGAACTAACCTTATAGATTTTTAGCATTAGCTTATAGGTTGATGACCTGTTACATGTTCCAGTTGAGACTTTAATTGACTTCTGGAATGAAAAAATTATTACAGAAAACAATGTTCCATAAAGATCAGATAATATTTTTGTAGCTTTATTTCTCATGCAATGATGACTCTTATTATTTTTGTAAAAGGAGGAAATTTATATATACAAACAAATAAATGAGAAAAGTGTCACTTGGGAAATGTGGATATTTTCCAAGCAGGATGCATGCAACTATAGTTTGGCATATATTACTGGAAGAAAACATGCCTTTATGCAACTTTTCATAATTTTTTTTATTATGTTCTGAAATGTTTCAGCATTCCATGCAGTAGCTAATAGAAGATATCATACCATCTACACTAAATATAGATGTGCTACTTACATGGAGTTTCAAAGTGTTAAGATTTGAACTTTGGGATATTACATATTAATGAAGAAAGTACAGTATGCAGAGCATGTCTCTTTGCATTTATTAGTTATACTTGCTTAAGTTACAGACACTCACACATTCATACATTGTGGCATTTTGATTCTATATATATTAAACAATAATATTTTTATATATTAAGTTGAACAGTAACAAATGCTGCTTTAAATTGCAAGACCTTAAGTACCTTGCAGAAATACTAATGAAAAATTGCGTTAAATCAAACTAAAAGTAATTGTAGGCATGTCAAAACAAAAGTTCCAGAAAGATGCTTGTGGAATCATGGAAACAGTAAATTATGTGTTTCATACTATCCATACTGCAAAGCCAACTAATAAATGACTTTGAATGACACGATTTGGCATTAAAGTAGAGAATTTGAGAAGGATCTGAATTATATAAACATACCCACACAAAACTAATTGTACATAGGTATATCAAGAAAGGGGTTGGTGCTATTCCAGAAGTATGACAGCTTATGGAATATGTATAGATCTTCAAGGAAAATGTATACATATAAAAATGTATAAATAGAAAGAGTCACTAGGAAACTAAATTAATAGCTTCATTATTTCATTTACTTACACTATAAAGAAAACAGTTTACCAGATAACATTTTATCTTATTCTGTATATAATATATATACAGTATTATTAATAATGCTATTAAAAATAATGACTAACTTAAAAGACTCTCCAAGTCTACAGAACAGTCAATATATCTCTCCTTTGCATAGGATATAGTATAAAAATGGCTAGGAAAATTGACAAGTCTTATGATTATATCTCAAAGGAAAGTAATTTCATGCTTTACTGCATCTAGGAAACAGGACTTCAGAGTCCATGGACACCAATGATAAAGTCTATATGCAACAAATAGCATGTTTTAAAGAGCTTTTAGCTCATATCGTTCTATTACCACAACTGGTTTGAGATGGAAGTGGCCAAGATTCAAAGCACTCTGGTTGTGCATATGCAAATTGTATCAATAAGTGCACTTTCCAGTGTTTTTTTTATTTCTCCCAGCAATACGGGATATTTCCAGATTTCAAAGGGAGATGGTCTATTGAGTAAAGCTCTCAGTTCATGTAGACAGCAATTATAAAATTAGAAAAATGAATCATTGAGGTCTAATTCCATTGTGACTATAATTTTCCCAAGATGGCATTCTTTAGTCAATCTTTCTTAATTGAGTATTGTCTATATCTATTGGGGCTACAGCTCACATAATATGGTCTTTCATCATGATAGCTGAGACACTAGGATTTCTGCAAATTAGTCCCAATGCTACATTATTTTAGCAAAGCCAGCCTTACTATAATGTAATTCACAGATATTTTAAAAGAATTTAGAAATATGTCTAGTACTAAATACAGATCTGAACTTACAATAGAAAATTAGGAAACTATACTTGATTGCTTTGTGAGTCATTCTAGATTTACTTGTTTGGGGGAGGGGGACATTTATTCTCCAAAAATATTTCTTAGAGTTAATATAAACACCAAGAACACAAGAATGTAGATTTTTTAGCTATTAAAAATGATGAATATCAGTAATGTTAATGGCAATGGGATACATTTAGATTTATTTCTATTTAGAGGAAGCCTTTTAAAACCAGTGAAATTTTATATTTAAACATAACAAAGTCTGCATTCTGTATTTAATATATAATAAACCTGGAGTTTATTTCCATTGAACTTTTCTTATAATCTTGGGTTGAGATATAAAGGCAAACATACTGTTTTGTTCTTTATTCCCTGGCTAAGTTTCACAGATAAAGCTGGCTGGACAGTCTCTAAAAGCTAAAGAAATGAGGATGGGGAAAGATACAGCTCTTAGCTGGATTTTTCTCTTGAAAGCTTGATCAAATTTTAAGGACTGTTAAAATAATGTTAAGATATGAAGCTTTATCTTTGAATATGGATAAAGATACACAAAATGACTTTGATCCAGTTCCAGAAACCTGAAAAAAAAAACCCAAAGAGATAGTCTCATGGTTGGAGAACCAGCAAATTTCATCTGCTGTTCGAAAGTTTAAATCTGCACATTCTTTTAATGTTATGACATTGACTTCAAGGAAAAGAGACAAAAGTGAAATCTGTGGGAGACTGGACATTATTACAGTTAATTGGCAGTTACTTCTGCCTGCACATTGATCAGAAGTTAGACCTATTTTGAAAATTAAATTTACTATATTTAATTAAACAACAATTAATTAGAGATTATATTAAGAAGCAAACATATATATTTGGACAATTTATTTATAAATTTTGGGATGAGTTGGGATAGATAAGATGGCGAGGTAAATTTTCTATGAGTAGATTACAATAACAGGCTGTTAAAGAGAGTTTTGAAACTTTAATTTTGTTTTGTTTCCCTAATGTTTTTTTCCTGCTAACTACTTGATCATTTATAAGATATAGGAGACAGATCAACAAGTTGCAAATAGATTTAGTAGTTTTAAATTTTTGGAGAACTTGTTTTGGAAGAAATAATGTTGTAGCAATATATTAATCACTATTCAGACAGAAGGGATAATATGTTTATAATATTTTTTTTGATACAGCTTTCATAATGTTTTGATTGTTTTGTGTTTTGTGTTATTTTTTCTTTTTGTCCTTTTTGAATTTTTTTTTTTGAATTCTATATTTTGTATTTTAAGCCCATGTCACACTGGCCAACGGATGCAAAACAGACACAACGGACTAGCAAAATGTTCCATCCGTTGTTATCCACTCTCAAAAGGGGCAAAAATTTGCATAACCCGAGCGGATAGCACGGACGCGGGGAGGACGCAGGGCAGATACAAAGCGGATGCGGAACGGAAGCCCAGCGGATGGAAGCGGATGGGAGCAGATGGTGCAACCGCAGGGCTTCCGGGGGGCCTCAGTGAAGCGGACGCGGAACGGATGCAGCGGATGCAGAAAGGACGCCGAACGGATGAAGCGGATGCACAGTGGAAGCCTAACGGATGCACAGCGGAAGCAGAATGGATGCCGAGCGTTAATTGCACATGCGGGGGGGAAGTATTACATAAGCCCCCCGGATATAAAGGGAAGCAGCTCGCATGTGGCCAGCATTCCGAGGAAAGACTTGCTGGTGGACACTTCGAGTTCCTTGCCTGCTCTGCCAGCCTGCCTTCCTGCCAGCCTTGGTGCCTGCCAGCCTCCCTGCCAGCCTCCCTGCCAGCCAGCAACCCCATAACCATGGGGAGGAAGTGAAAGCCTCAGCAACCTGCCGCCATCCCTGGCAAGAGGGACAGGGCCAACCTCCCGCCCCCTGCCCCTGATTCTGCTGGTGGTGGGGCTTCTGCTGAAGCTGCTCCTGGTGGTGGTGCTTCTGCTGGTGCTGGGGCTTCTGCTGTTGCTTATTCTGTTGAAGCTGCTCCTGGTCCTGCTCGACCGGCTCGACCTGCTCGTGCTCCTGGACTTGCTCGTCCTGCTCGTGCTCCTGGTCTTGCTCGTCCTGCTCATGCTCCTGGTCCTGCTCGTGCTCCTGGACTTGCTGGCCCTGCTGGTGCTTACTCTACTGCTGCTGATCCTGGTCCTGGTGTTCCTGCTGCTGCTGCTGCTGCTGATGATGATGATGATTATGATCCTGCTGGTGAGGATGATGATGCTGATTATGATCCTGCTGGTGAGGGTGATGATGATGATGATGATGATGATGATGATGATGATGATGATCCTGCTGCTGCTGCTGCTGGTGGTGGTGGTGTGGAAGAGCAGCCCCTACTACCTGGGAGCCCCTCTGATGAGGGCCCATCTGGTCCTGCCAAAGGGAGGAAGAAGCGTATGCGACAACGGGAGAGAAGGCAATACTCCATTGCAGAGACGCACGAGGATGAGGTGCTGGAGTGGCTGAGAGAGAACGACTATCTGTGGTGGAAGGGACACCGGCTGTACAGGGACACCAAAAGGAAGCAGGCTGCTTGGAAAGAGAGGGCAGAGAGTATGGGTTGCACTTCGGAGGTGCTCCTCGGCTGGTGGGAAACATATGCACACCTGGTACGGGAAGCTGCACCTGAAGAAATCTGGCCAGGCTATTGTGAAGCTGACAGACAGAGAGACCTATGTCAGGTGCAGTTTCCTGGAGAGTGAGATCCGCCACCGAGGAGCACCAGTAGCCCCTCTTACTACACTCTCTCTTAGGCAGCCTGCTGCCACCCAGTCCTCTTCTGGCCAAGAGTCAGTCCCTGTCTCCAGGCAGGTTTCTGTGGAGTGTGCCATGGGGGAGAACCCGCAGACAGGTGTGGTAAGCGTGGTGGAGTGCATAGAGGACTCCCTGGTGCGGTGGGAGAAAGGAGACATTGAGTCCACCACAGTCCTAGCCGCATCCACCCCCCCCCAGCTCCACCTCTGCAGAAAGGCAGAGAGCAGGACAGCTGGAGGGGCAGAGGCACAATGTCCTGCTGGAGATCAGGGACACCATCCGCACCAGCATAGATCTCCTCTCTCAGCTGGTCCACACCGACTCCTCATCCTCCAACCGCAAGCCCTTCCTCACCTATGTCAACCAGACCCTCAAGGAAATGGCGGTTCCACAGTACCAGCAGGTGAAGGACCAGATCACCAAGCTGCTTCACAACCCTCCAGAAACAGAGGAACCTGCTCCCACCCATTCCAGACTTGCTCCTCCACCCCAGGTGATGTCCCTCCCATTCCAAGGCTTCCTACAACCCCTCACCTACCAGGGCTACAGCTACCAGGAGGTTCAGCAACACAGGCAGCAGCCATTCTCAGTCCAGGCACAGAGTCATCGGGTGACACCGTTGCCAAATGTTTCACTGATTCCACCGATGCTACCCATGCCAATGATGCCACCGACAACAGCGATGCCACCCACGCCAGTCCTCACCCAGCTGCAGAGCAGACAGCCCCACTACACTACTCCTTCCTCCACCCCACAGCCAATCCTGGTACATCTGTCATCAGTATTGGAGCTGATACCCCATGGCATGAAGGAAGGACCTCTCAGCATCACGGGGCTGAGCCAGCTGTCCGAGACCTTTCTCAACACACCATCCCCTGTTGTCCTCTCGAGGCCAGGCACTCCAGCACCACCCACCATCACAGCACCTGGACCCTTCACCCCTGAGACTGGGCACACCTCCGAGTGACCAAGAAGAGTGCCAGAGACTGGGTAGCTGGCTACCTGTGGACTTTATTTGGACACTTGACTTGGGTCATTTTTCTTTTACAGCTTGTTGTTCAATAAAGTTTATCTTTGATTCACACACTTGCTTCATTTCTTTTTTTTAATAAAGTCTTGGTGGGAACATTTAGAATTGGTTTAAGCCTTTGCATGCTTGTGGGATGGGTTAAGATAGCAGTGGGATGGGCAGGGATACCTGTGGGATGGGTAATAGCTGTGGGATGGGTAAGGATAGCAGTGGGATAGATAAACCTCCAGTGCAAGCATAGTGGGACTGTATGGTCCACCCTCCCTGGTGCCACACCTATGGTCCTTTATTATCAATAATAATGTAATAATCATCCACACATGTCAACACAATCACAACTCTTTATTAAATGCCCTGTTCATTGTAGGCCCACCCAACATACATGGCCCAATCTCATCCGTGTGATGAGACAGGCTGAAGGAAGCACCCATTAATCATCTATCATCCTGTCTTGCCACTCCACTGCTCCAGCTGGGGAGTTGCACCAGTGTCTCAGGAGGTTGTGCTGCTCCTTCCCTTCACGTGAGGCTCTGTTGGGGCCTTGCACATCCTGAGTATCTATCAGGTTTCGCTCTTGCCTCCATTCCCCAGGCTCCATGTCCCCATTGTCTTGTTGATGGTCCACGAGCCTGTTCTGCAAGACTGGGTAGCGGGTTTGCATGAGACTGTGCAAGATGCAGCAAGCTTCCACGATCCTCCTCACGGTCTCTGGGTGATGCTGCATGGTGGTGAGAAGTACCTGGAACCTGTTGGCCAGGATGCCAAAAGCGTTCTCCACCAACCGCCTTGCCCTGGACAGCCTGTAGTTGAAGATCCTCTCTTCACGGGTCAGGAGTGTGGAAGTGTATGGCTTCGTGAGGTAGGTTGTGAGGGAGAAGGCGTCATCCCCCATGATGAAGTAGGGCACATCTTGCGTATCGTTGGGCAGGGGATCTGGATCTGGAAAGCCCATGATGAGGTTGCCTTCCAGCCCCTCCTTGAGGTGACTGGCGTTGTATACCTGGACATCTGAATATGAGCCGTAGCCTGAAGCATCGATGTACATGAACTTGTCATCAGCATCGACCATGGCAAAGAGGATGATGCTGAAGAAGCCCTTGTAGTTGAAATAAGTGGACCTCGACTTGGCTGGAGCTTTGCAGGCCACGTGCTTGCCATCGATGGCTCCAACGGTGTGGGGGAAGTTCCACCTCTGATACCACTGCTCTGCAACTTTCTTCCATCATTCATCAGTGGAGTGGCACTGGAGGTGCTCCTGCAGGTATTCTTCGATGATGGCCTGCACCACTTCTCTGACCACAATGCTGATGCTGTTGTGTGGCACCCTCCAGCCATACTGCATTCCCTTGTAGGTGGTCCCTGAGGCCAGGTGGCGCAGAGTGAGTGCCACCTTGAGCCCAGGTTCCAGGCTGGGCCGGAAGTTGGTGTTTGGCTTGGTCTACCTGGGTGTCAGCTGCTGCACAACTTCGTCAAACATGGCTAGAGGCATCCTCATGAAGTTCTGGAACGCCCGAGTGTCTTCGTTCCTGAGCTCCACCGTCAGCTTGTTGTACAGTCCGTACTCTGCTCTTCTCCCGATCCATTTTCGGACCCAAACGCTTCTTGGCCGCCTCTTTTTCTTCCCATAGTAGAGTTCACAGAGCCTGTAGATGGCTTCGTACTGTTGCAGAAGGATGGTGGCTGCCAAAAGGACTGTGGTTCGATCCACAGTGGACATGACTGGATGCTGTGGAAGAGCAAGAGTCAGATGAAGGCTGCAGAGGTCTGCACAGGTGGGCTGCTGGTCTGAAAGTGAGATGCAGACGAGTTGCTCCCCCTTTTTATAGGCAGTGTAGGTGTCCCTTTGCATCCTCTAGGCATCCTCTAGGCATCCTCTAGACATCCTTAATATCCAAGAGAGATCCCCTCTGCGAACGTTTTTTCTGCTTTTAACGCTTTGTTTCTGTGCTGCATCTGTTCTGCATCCATTCTGCATCTGTTCTGCATCTGTTCCGCTTCCTCCCTGCGTCCGGGTGGATGCAAGTTGTGTGGATTCGCAGCGGATATGTAGCGGATATAGTGAATACGTAGCAGATGCGTTGCGGATGCGTAGCGGATGCAGAACGGACGAACTGGATACATTTTCCGCGCAAACGTTTTTGGCAGCCCAAAACTTTTGGAGCAGATGAAACATCCATAAACGGATGCTGGACGGATAGAGAGGATGAAAAACGGAGGCAGTGAGTGCAGAACGGATACATCGCAGTTAACCAACGGATGGCAAGGTTTTTTGTCCATTTTACATCCTCTTTGCATCCATTGGTTCAGTGTGACATGGGCTTAACTTTGTTTTCAATAAAATAAAAATACATAAAAGTGAATGCTAATGTAGACTTCCAAGCCTTTCAAATCTTCAAAGCTGATTAGATAAAGAATTATGTGTATGTATTCTTAAATTTATTTGAGATATTGATTAGTTATTTGAGAAATACTGTACCAGAATTTATGTGCTTTTGTGTAAGATCATATGTGCCTATATGTATGATTGAATAGTAGAATACACATAAAAGAAAAGATTTTTCCAACTTGATTGATTTTAAGGTAACCTAGTCTCTTAAATTCTTCCTATACCCTTTCTTCTTTCTACAATGCAATATTATTAAAAGGATATTGCTTTCATTAAAATTTGTCTCCCATAAATATTTAGAAATAATGTTCATGTCTATGGCCACCTGGTAATCTCCATATGTTTTGGGACTGCAATTCCCAACCATAATTCCTTGCTGCAGGAAGTCTGGCTTACAGTATAGTACAGAAAAGACATAATTCTGGAAATTTTAAAAACAACAAATAATGCTAAACCTCACGTTAATAATTTCTCACTGTCTTGAGACATTCTTTTGCTCTACTTCCTCTCAAGAGATCCTGTTTAGAAAGTAAATGTAACCTGACAATTTACACTCTTGTTCATTCACTTGAAAATCTTTTAGTTGTTAAGAAGATGCTTCTCGAAATAAATGACTGATATCTGATGTAGAAAATAAAATAAAATCTGTTATATAGTTGTAGAAAAGAATTTATTTAACAAAATACTGTGTATGTGTGTGCGTGTGTGCATGTGTGTGTGAATGTTTATTTATTATTTATTTATTTATTTGATTTGTCAATTGCTTACAAGATAATAGGTATAAGGATAAACATAGTTATAAATACAAGAAATGAGTACATATAAGAAAAATAAAAGAAACAATAGGACAGGGATGGTAGGCACGTTGGTGTGCTTGTGCATGCCCCCTACAGACCTCTTTGGAAAGGGGTGAGGTCAATAGTAGACAGTCTAAGGTTAAAATTTTTGATGTTTGGGGAAGAAACAACAGAGTCAGGTAGAGTATTCCACACATTGACCACTCTGTTGCTGAAGTCCTGCAAATCAAATTTGGTGCGGTTAACTTTGATTTTGTATCTATTGTTTGCTCTTGTATTGTTATGGTTGAAGCTGAAGTATTTGTTGACTGGAAGGACATTGCAATGTATGATATTATATACTATACTTAGATCGGATCGAAAATGGTATAGTTCTAGATTTTCTAGGTCTAGAATTTTGAGTCTGGTTGCATAAGGTATTCTGCAATGAATAGAGGAGTGGAGAACTCTTCTTGTGAACTATTTCTGGACTTTCTCAACTGTGTTAATATCAGATATGTAATGTGGGTTCCACATGAGCTGTATTCGAGTATTGGTGGCAAATGTTTTCTATGCCCTAGTTAGTAGTGTGATATTACCAGAGAACAAGCTTCATAGGATCAGGTTAACAACTCTTAATGCTTTTTGGTTATGTATTTACAGTGGGCTCTAGCACTTAGATCATTAGAGATGAGCATTCCAAGGTCCTTGACAGAGTTTGGATCATCATCAAGAATCTTGACTATTCAGCCTGTCTTTTATTTTCTGTGGGTTTTTTTTATCAATATGTAAGATAGAGCATTTATTTGTTGAGATTTGAAGTTGCCATTTGTTTGACCATTTTGATACATAGTCAAGGTCTTTTTGAATAGTAGCTGTATTGTCTGTGGTGTTGAATAACTTTACATCATCAGCAAAGAGAACACAGTTGCTCTTAATATGATCACAAAGGTTATTTATGTTGTAAATAACTACATAAAGTATATGTAATGTGGGTATATATATATATATATATATATATATATATATATATATAGAGAGAGAGAGAGAGAGAGAGAGAGAGAGAGAGAGAGACTCTTCATATATAGTATGAAGAGAGTTGGTCTTAGAACACTGCCTTGGGGGACTCCACTGTTGGCAGGTACAGAATTTGATTGAGACGCTCCCAATTTTGACCATTTGTTGTCTGTTTGAAAGGAATGCTTCTATCCAGTTATGCAGTTGTCCAGACATACCATAAGATTTTAGTTTTAGTGGTAGTTTGTCATGTACCACTGAATGGTTTTATCAGAATGGCTTTATCAGAAGTCTATGTAGATTGCATCTATTGCTTTGTCCTGATTGAGTTGTGTAGTCCATATGTGTATATTATATATGTATGTATATGTATTTGTTTTTTTGAGCTTTCACGGGTACTTACATGAGTGCTGTTTAGCTTCCTTCGGGTATTATCCCACGTCATTGTATATGTATGTATATGTATGTATATACATATATATAACAGTATACTTACTCACATATCCACACATGAACACACAAACATATATTTGTGTGTGTGTGTGTGTGTGAGTATACTATTTGAAACCAACACAATTCTATATATATAAATAAACAAGAAAGGTAAAGGTTTCCCCTGTTCCATTATGTTTGATTCTAGGGGGCAGTGTTTATTTCAATTTCTTAGCCAAGAGAGACAGTATTGTCCGAAGATATTTCCATGGTCATTTGGCTGGCACAACTATATGCCTAGTAGAGGTGGGATTCAGCAGGTTCTGACCAGTTCTGGAGAACCGGTAGTGGAAATTTTGAGTAATTCAGACAACCAGCAAATAACACTTCTGACTGGAGATTTTACAGTATCCTTCCCCTGCCATGCCCTCCAAGCCATGCCCACCAAGCCACGCCCACAGAACCGGTAGTAAAAAATTTGAATCACATCACTGATGCTGAGGTGCATGGAATGCTGTTACATTTATAGTAAACTGGACCTATTTATCTACTGCATATTTTTGCATACTTTTGACCCGGACAGGAACTAGGGTAAGTAACAGGAGCTCAACTTGTTGGGAAGCACTCAGTCTCAAACCTGAGCTATCAGCTTTCCATCTGAAAAGCTCCTAACTGAAAAGCTCCTGAAAAGGGCCTAACTGCTGAGCCATCACATTTTCATGTGTAAATAAAGGACAATACAATAGAGCTACAGAGCTTTTTGAAAATGATGGGAAAAATGGATTTATTTTCAGATTTTTTTTCAATGTTTTTTTACACTTATAGGGACCAGTGTAATGGCCTAGTGGTGAAGATGCTTGCTTCTCACTTGGAAGATTCAGCATTCAATCCTACAGTTAAAGATAATTCTCTCTTAGGGCACTGCTGCGAACTCCATATGGTGTCAGGAAGGGCATTTGGCCAGTAAATGCTCAACATTATCCAATTGCCCCAACTCTACCCTGAATTAAGGGATTATAAAAGGAAGGTTTTTTTAATCATACTTACGGGGAATCTTAGCTCGCCAATTCAGCTCAATATTGACATCATATAAAAAGAAGAAATAGATATGAATTTACTTATCAGGCAGGCAGTTTATTTTATTTCTGTTTGAACTGGTACTACTGCATGTAAACTTTCATTATAATTCAAATCTGCAAAAAGTTACCAGATTCAACTGTACCATGCAATCTTTATAAAACAAATAAACATAAATATAATAGATATTAAATCATATGCTGATGACTGTGAGAATATATTTGGCCCAATATTAAAAAAGAAAGAGAGAGAAACCAAACTTGGGAAATATTCAACAATGGTAAAATAAATAGTATACATCTTGAACAAAAGTTTCATCATTCTTAAGCATAATGGCTTCCCAAACAGGTGGTCCTAAACTTACAACCATTCATTTAAAAACAATTCAGTTGCAACAACCTTGGAAAAAAAATACTTACGACTCAAACCTCAAAATTATGACCATGGCACCATCCCTGCGATCCCCTGATTTCCAGTTTAGGATATCTTACATTTACAATGTTGTTACATCTTGCAGTCACGTGATTATGATTTATCACTTTTTTAGCTCACTTCCAATAAGCAAAGCTAATTGGGGAAGCTGGATTCACTTAATGACTATGGTGATCACTTAATGACTGTGGTAATATGATCATAAAATTGGGTCTGGTCATATGATTGTTTGTCTTACGACCACTATATTTCAATATATACGACCAATATATTTCAGTCCCAATTGTGGTTTTAAACCAAGGGTTACCTGTATCAATAAAAAAAGAATATTTGTAACTCAGAATTGAAATAAGGCATCTTTGGTATTCTCTCAGCCTCCTTGTTTTCTGGCAGATGTTTCAATACCCGAACTAGGTAACATCATGAGAGCTAGTAAGGAATGCTTTTTGCTGTCAGTTTATATTCTGGTGTGTTGCCTGTCTGTATGGATGGGGGAGGTCTTAGAGATTCTTTATTTATTTAGGTACCTATATATTACGTGTTACACAATAAAGCAAACATAAATACTTAGATATATTTTCAAGAAAATATTTGATGTAACCCAAAGCAATTTTTACATTTATGAATACTCTGATGTAATCATAAATTTGCTACAAAGGGATGGAATTTATAATTCAATATTCTTTTCACTTTTTAAAAAAATGTTTTTCTTCTTTTCACTTTTTTAACATGATCATATGCATATATATTTAGGAAGAAATGTCAAATAATGATGATGTCAACACAAACAATGGTTAGCATTCTGTTATGTTCTGCAATTATTTCTTAAAATAATAAAATTAGTCTAGTTTTATATCTAATTAGTATAAAAACTTTTGTGACTTTTCAGCTGGGCAAAATGTGCATCATAGGGGAACAAATTTTGAATTAATGTTCCTCAAGTTACAAAACGTCTCCCAAATATGGAAACCATAACTCCTATAAGATTCAAATTTTGCCAGGTTGTGACTGCTTCAGAAGTGCCATATTGCCATACCACCATCAGTCATGGACATGTGATCATCATTTCCAGGAATCCCTGCCAGCTTCCTACAAAGAAAATCAATTGGGAAGCCATAAGGAAGTCAGAAGCACTCCTACTGCTTTTTTGTCCTCCTGTCATTCTGTTTCTGTTTTAGATAAGAAATATGCCTAAAGCAATGGCCCAACAGGTTACAGATTGTTTATTTTTAAAATGAATTGTAAAAAGGAAAAAAATGTACCATGTAAAAGTTGTACAGCTTCTTTTCATTTAATGGGTTTCTTTGAAATATTGAGTTTGATCAAGGTGCTTAAACATTTGTATGCAATGATGTAACTGTACATGTCGTATTACATTAACTCATAGATCTATCTTTGCAACATTTTGAATTCAAAGTACAAATGTTTTTTTTAAAGCTGTCCACCTACCAACTCTGCTTTTTTAGGCAGCAGCTCGTTGTTTCCTTGAATGTTGTGTCAGTGTGATAAACATCCATTACATAACTAAGTGAAGATGAACACCCATTATCTTCAAATAAACATGAAGTGGCTGTGGGCTCCTACCCCCCCAGTTGTTACTGTTGTAACAAGCATTTTGTGACATATAAAATATGTTAACATTCCAAGGACATATTTTCTTTTCAGATTGTATGCAGACAGATATGTACAAGAAGTCAGCAGGTTTCTGGCCCCATTTCTAATACTCTTCTTTGCACTGCCTTATCTTTCAGAACCACAATCTCTTTACCTTACAAAGACACCACTAAACACCACTAGAGCCTCTTTAATCCTCAGAAATTATGTAATCATAGGATTCCGGATTATATGGCCAATTTTAAAATATTCAATTGACTGTTAGGCTTTTCTCCCTAAACAGTAAAGCGCCTGTCACACTGCACCAACGGATGCAAAGAGGATGTAAAACGGACAAAAAAGCTTGCCATCTGTTGGAAAACGCGATGTACTCACTGCCTCCGTTTTGCTTCCTCTCTATCCGTCCAGCATCCATATGTTGACGTTTCATCCGCTCAGAAAGTTTTGAACTGCTCAAAACTTTTGCATGGAAAATGTATCCAATTCATCCATTCTGCATCCGCTAGGCATCTGCTACACATCTGTTCTGCATCCGTTACGCATCTGCTATATCTGCTAGGCATCCGCTATGCATCCGCGCAACTCGCATCTGCTCAGACGCAGGGAGGAAGCGGAATGGACACAGAACGGATGCAGAACAGATGCAGCACAGAAACAAAGCGTTTAAAACAGAAAAAACGTTCGCAGAGGGGACCTATCTCGGATATTAAGGATGTCTAGAGGATGCCTAGAGGATGCCTAGAGGATGCAAAGGGACACCTATACTGCCTATAAAAAGGGGGAGCAACTCGTCTGCATCTCACTTTCAGAACAGCAGCCCAGCTGTGCAGACCTCTGTAGCCTTCATCTGACTCTTGCTCTTCTTCAGGTGCAGCTTCCCGTACCAGGTGTGCATATGTTTCCACCAGCCGAGGAGCACCTCCGAAGTGTAACCCATACTCTCTGCCCTCTCTTTCCAAGCAGCCTGCTTCCGCTTGGTGTCCCTGTACAGCCGGTGTCCCTTCCGCCACAGATAGTCATTCTCTCTCAGCCACTCCAGCACCTCATCCTCGTGTTCCTCCTCAATGAAGTATTGCTTCCTCTCCCGTCCCCGCATACGCCTCTTCCTCCCTTTGGCAGGACCAGATGGGCCCTCATCAGAGGGGCTCCCAGGTGGTAGGGGCTGCTACTCCACACCACCAGCAGCAGCAGCACCAGCAGAATCATCATCATCATCATAATCATTATCATCATCATCACCAGCAGGATCATAATCATAATCATAATCATCATCATCAGCAGCAGCAGCAGCAGCAGCAGGATCAGCAGGACCAGGATCATCATCAGCAGAGTAAGCACCAGTAGCCCCAGCAGCACCAGCAGCACCAGCATCAGCAGCACCAGCAGGACCAGGAGCATGAGCAGGACCAGGAGCACGAGCAGGACAAGCAGGACGAGCAAGTCCAGGAGCATGAGCAGGACCAGCAGGACCAGCAGGACCAGGAGCAGCTTCAGCAGAGTATGCAGCAACAGAAGCACTTTCTCCAGGAGCAGCTTCAGCAGAGTACGCAGTAGCAGAAGCACCACTGCCAGGAGCAGCTTCAGCAGAAGCTCCAGCACCAGAAGAGCGAGCCCGAGCACCAGAAGCCCCAGCAGAAGCAGAGTCAGGGACAGGGGGCGGGAGGGTGGCCCTGTCCTTCTTGGCAGGGATGGCGGCAGGTTGCTGAGACTTTTGCTTCTTCCCCATGGTTGGGTTGCTGGCTAGCAGAGAGGCTGGCAGGCACCAAGGCTGGCAGGAAGCCTGGCACCAAGGCTGTCAGGAAGCCTGGCAGGAAACCTGGCAGGAAGCCTGGCAGGAAGCCTGGCAGGAAGCCTGGCAGGAAGCCTGGCAGGAAGGCAGGCTCCAAGGCTGGCAGGCAGACTGGCTGGCAGGGAGGCTGGAAGGCAGGCTGGCAGCAAGGCTGGCAGGCAGGCAGAGAGCAAGGCTGGCAGGGAGGCTGGCCAGGAGGCTTGGAGGCAGGCTGGCAGGAAGGCTGGCAGGAAGGCATGCAGGCAGGGCAGGCAAGGACTCGATGTATCCTGCAGCAGGTCTTTCCTCCGAATGCTGGCCACGTGCGAACTGCTTCCCTTTATATCCGCGTGGCTTACGCAATGCATCCCCCCCACATGCGCAATTAATACCAGGCATCCATTAGGCTTCCGCTGTGCATCCGCTAGGCTTCTGCTGTGCATCCGCTTCATCCGTTCCACGTCCGCTTTGCTGAGGCCCCCCGGAAGCCTAGCGGACGTGCCATCTGCTCCCATCCGCTTCCATCTGCTGGGCTTCTGTTCCGCATCCGCTTTCCATCCGCTCTGCGTCCTCCCCGCATCCATGTTATCCACTCCGGTTATGCAAATTTTTGCCCCTTTTGAGAGCGAATAACAACGGATGGAAAATTTTGCTCGTCTGTTGTGTCCTTTTTGCATCCGTTGGGCAGTGTGACAGGGCCTTAAAGTTAGAATTGGAGACGTTGAAAGTAGTACTGTATAAAGATGTGCTGATACTATACAATACTCGAAAGATACAATATTTATGTAAACATGACTGGCGTTAAAGATTCTGCAATATATTTTTAAGTAGATGAAATGTTGTTGAATGGCATTTTATGTTAATTGCAGTGAAACTCATAAATATTTTTATGGATGCTCATGAAGCACTGCATCCTTTGCTTAAATGTATCTTCCATCCTAGAACAGAAATCATAAACTGAGAAAACAACAACCCTTCCTTTTGTCTCATGATAAAGACATCAGAATATAGTTTGGATAATAATCTTAAAAGCAACTTACCTTTTAACATTTCAGACTAAAGGTGAAAGAGTGGAGGAAAAGTCAAAACTCTTTTAATATGCTATCAATTATTTTCTGTTAAATAAAATCTGTAATCAAAGTCCACTCTGATTATAATGTACCTTGAATGTGTTTGTTTTTGTTTTTCTAAACAATTTATCTTTTATTTGTCATTGCCTCAGATTAATTTCAAACATAGAACAAATACAAATAATGATGAAAATATTTTTTTCTTGGTTGTTCCTGCCTATCTCACTTTTGTGGTGGATCATTTAATTACTGCTTCATAAGAAGAATAAAGCTTGTTTTTCTAATGTGACTCAATAGCCTCTATTTGATAGCATGTTTTCTTTCTTGCCTCTCCTGTTTTTTTATAAAAACATTTCTATGTTTGAACTGAAAGTCTTAATTGCTGATCATTTACCAATATCCTTTGTATGTGACAAAAATGTATAGTCAACCTGTGCAGAAGGTATCTATATGTAACTGTTATTTTACTTAGTATTGTCAACATGAAGAGGATGGCTGTGACATGGTTATTATCTGTCTGTCTGTCTATCTATCTATCTATCTATCTATCTATCTATCTATCTATCTATCTATCTATCTATCTATCTAT